>JACAXG010000057.1:4216936-4339436 GCA_018881555.1 Amblyornis subalaris | reverse complement strand
TAAAGTCAGTGACCTGAAAATCAGATTTTTGTCATTTCTCCCCACACAAAATCCTTACAGCTGAAACCACGTCAGAGCTCCTTTACACCCACACCTGGTCCGTTTGCTGCCTGCTGCTCTGCCTCACCTTGAAACACAAAGCTTTGCTGCCCAGGCCGAGGGTGAATGCAGTGACTGCCATCAGCGAGATGGACGTGCCAACCGGGGACAGCTTTCGCTGCATGTGGCTGACATTTTTTCCATAATCAAACAATTTTCATTTCCTCTCAGGTGTCACATAGACCAACAAAAGCCATCTTGTAATTAYAGTGTTGTCTTGAATATGAGGGCTAACGTAGTACACAAGCTTAACAATACTCTTGGTATCTCTCAAAAATAAAAAAAAGTGATTATTTTTTTAGCCTTGTGTGAACAGTAGCCRCAGCTTGGTCTCATTCTGTGTAACTACCTTATTTTTCAGATACACTCTACAAACATACTTTTTTTGAAAAGAGGACASTTGTCCTATTTTATTATCATGTATTTGCTCCTCCACGAGCAGAATCTGATGAGTGAGATTCCAGGCYAATCAGCTGACGGAAAGCTGGGAAAGGAACGCTCCCATGGCAGATGCAACCCTCCACCTCCCACTGCTGTGAGTCCTGGATGTGAGGCAGAGAAAAGGTCCAAATTATCTGAACTAGCCATTCCCACCTACCCAGAGACATCTTCAAGGAGGGAGCAGAAATTACCATAGACAATAAATCCTTAGTTCTCCATCTCACGGAGCCAACATTTGCCAGATTATGAGGGATTCCTTTCATATGGAAATCCCAGCAAATCACCTCCTGTGACAACTAAAGGCTAGAGGGTCCAGCACGGAAAAGACAGACTGTACATCCCTGGCTCTGACTCTCTGCACAAACATAGGGCCACAGATTTGCACATTCGGTATTGTGAATTAACTGTTTCTGCCCAGCAACAGAGTGCAGCATTTTGAGCAAATGTAAGTGTATCTATGTTCTTATAAAATATTCTAAAATCTGGATGTGTCATTACAAAGTACAAGCATTCACAGCTGAATGCCTTCAGTTTTACTGTCCTGTTTACTCACAAAATCCAAATTTCTATGAAGGGATAATACATTAAAAATGAGTTGATCTATTAAAGCACCCCAAGTTCATGAATGTGGGCTCTATATCTCACCCCACAGCTGTGCTTGCTTTAGATTTGGGTAGAGAAGTCCTCATTGCTATCAAAGGTAGATATCCAGGGATAGCAGAGTGTTAGGGAATTACTTTCCTTAGGACCTGGTCTGAAACTCAGGAAAATATGTGTAAAAGACTTGTATAAAACATATTAGTTCCTCTTTTGCATCTGAACTATTGGTGAGTGTGGGATTAAATTTATATATCGATTCTACTTAAATAATTGGTATCCAAGAACACCTATCTTTAGAAATTACCCAAGGTAGTTAACAACAAAGAAAATGGGCAATTCCTACTGGAAAAAAAATGGAAGCAAAGTAGTTCACATCAGTCTGTGTTGGATAAATGGCTTGGTGATTCTTTGAGTTGGGAGTTTGAGAGTTCTTTGAGCAGGTTTGACCCTGATGCCACACTCTGGAGCCTCTCTGGTAGGAAAAACTTCCATAAACCTCAGCCTTGGCAGCTCTCCACATTAGGATGCAAACATAATTTAGAGAATGAAAATACTTATTTTTGATAGCAGCCATAACACAATCTCTTATGTCTTGTTCATCTACACTGAAGACATTACCTCTGTATTTTTAAAGTCTGAGAATCCATTTTAAACATCATTGTAATTTTAATTCTTTCCAGCCAAACTTCATTCAAACAGTAAGAAAACATCTAGGAAGGGGAAATGATTAATTTAAAGGTAGACATGTTTCCCCCCTGTCCTTAGCGACACGCAGAAGTCATTGCATGTACTATTATTTTACATGCTTTAATGCCACGGCTATTATTTTAAAGCAATCGGAATTGGTATATTTCCCTTTTATATATTTTTTTTCCCTGATTATCTGGTATTGCTGCAATACTGAGCATGGGCTGTAAATCTGTATCTGTAAAAATTACATTAATTTTGGTCTAGTGGTTGGGCTGCATTTTGTCTCCATCCTACGTCCCATTCCTGCAGGATCCTTGGCTGTGTACAGTGCCTCACAAAACAAAGTCCAACAGGTCACCTATGACAGGATTTAGCAGCCTAAATGCAAGGGCCTCTTGTAAGGAAGGAACAAGCCTGAATACACAGGGCTCAGGCTGCATTAAATTATTATTATTATTATATTTAAGCCAACTACTGAAGTAACTGGCAAGTTTACAAGACTGATGTAATAAAACATGTTGCTAATGTTATTATTGTATCAATATTCAACAGAAATCTTGACAACTGAGGGGAAAATATGGATAAACACATACATTAAGCAATTTCAAAAGATGAAAATATGACTATTTCAACCCAGTATTGACTTCTGAGTACATTTTTATTACTCTTTTGCCAAAGTAGTAATCACTTATTGTCAGCGTTTTACATTGCCTTCTTCATCCTACTATGTAAACCATGTTTCTCTCTTAAAATAAAAGAGTTGTGAAGCAATCCTAAYGTGAGAACTGTGACCAAAGTTAATCCTTGCTTCTTAAAAAGAATGGTTTACATTTATATTATGATAATGCTAAAGCTTTTACTRTGATATTAATGCAGAAATGTTATTTCAGAATTAGTGATGCTTATACCCTCGTTAAAATAAGAAACACTTGTTTTTCTTTTACAGGATATTGAAATTCCACTTGAACAAATGTCTGCAATGGAAACACAACATGAAATGTAAAAAGCATTCTTCCAAATCTTCTGTAAAAGAAAACAAGGTGTATAAAATTAAACTGCGCAAATTTCATTTTTGCACCCTCCTAAATACACTTGACATATATAAGCACAAACATGGAAGAAAATATTTCCAAAGGGGAAAGAACACATGCTCAGATATTATCCGGGAAAGAAAAAATACATTGAAATTCCTCTGTGATGAATAGACCTTTTTTTTCTCCTCGGGGTGACCTCTACCTTCAGAATATGATGGTTTTATTATGATTAATAAATTTCATTTCCACAGAGGAAAGGAACAGTGTCAGCTTAAACTTAAAGCAAGTGGGTTTCTTTTTAAATGCTAATTTTTAAACACGCCCTTGCGTGACACCGAATTTAGAAGCTCAGAAGGTTAGCAGAATAGATTCTGATTTCCATGCTGAAAATAGTCAGAAGGGTTTAAACTGTACTGTCACACTGCAAATCAGCAAGCTGCTGCAGTCACACACACATTGCTTCATTTACTCACTATTATGCCAGCATGCTTCCCTCTCATTAGAATTAGTGGCATTTAAAAGCTTTGTGATAATTTACACTGGGAATTATCATTCTAGGTAAACAATTTACTAAAATTTAGGACATGCAAATGGTAAAGTTTTGAATAAATTAASAGCCAATGCGATTCTCTGTGTATTTTACAGAATGTTAAATCAAATTATCCAAACCAATACATGCACTCACAAATTCTTGTCTAAGAACACATCTGAAGAAGGATTTTGATGCATCACTAATTAGAACAAGATACGTTCCACTATTTTCCACTATATCTGGGACAAGYATTCAGGACATAATGAGAAAAAAATATGTTTGCTAACATTTTGTTATAATACTGACACTGGTTCTTAAATAGCTAGACTAACAACTTACTAGGAAATAACTGAGAAAAAAAAAACAACAGTGGAGCCATGCTAACTTCTGTAAATATAGCCATAAACCATCCACCAGGATATGGTATGTTCTTCACTTATGCTGTCTCAATATCTTCAATCATTTTCAGTAGAGGGTTTAAAAATGCTAAAATACTACAGAAAAGGACAAATTATTGTTCATTCAACAAATAATAATACTAAAAAATTTTAAAAAGGGAAATTGTGAGATTAATTTTAGTAGGGCCTTTGAAAGGGAATATGTTTCTAAATCATCAGTAGCAGGTATTGTTGAAATCCCTAAAAAACTGGGGAATTATGTGCCTCTCCAATCGCAATCACCATTTCAGGATTTTAAATTCTTTAGTGCTATGGCTGTATTTCAATGMACATCTGGGACAGACAGTGGAGCTCTGATACTGGAGACATTTAGAAGCTCCTAAATAACATATACACTATAGGGTTTAATAACAGAATTGATAAGGAAAAATTCACCACATAAAATATGAACCAGGTTAACACGTTTTCCTCAAGTGATTTGAGAACTATAGAAGGAGAATTTTAAAGGATTTGATGTACCCATATTACTTATCATTATCATCTCCCCCCATTTTTTCAAGTCCACATATCGCTGGAGGAACTACAGAAAATTATGAACCTGCCTAAGAACTATAAAGACAGAAGTTAAAAATTGGGCACCACCTCAGGTAAATCTAACTCTGATCTCAGCCATATTACAAGCAAAGCCCATGCACCCCTGGAAAGCTCGTGTTTCTAACTTTTCCCAAATATTATCCATTCTGTACCAGCTTTGATTATAAGTGAATGATCAAGTAATAAAACTGCTTCTGGAAGGAATACRAGGAGAGCAAGGGTTAGATGGCCTTATCCAGACAAATGATTCCAGTAACTAACACCGTCCTCTTCCTCTTGCTCACAGAACCATGGTGATACCAGGAGATGACACAAGCAGCACAGCTCCTCCCTGTGCACACCAGTCACACCCCACAGTGCTGAGCAGTATCTTAGGCTCACTGGGTCAAACCTATGCAGCACTGGCAGCCCTTTAACTTAAAATTYATCCTACTGCAGAAGGATGGTATCAGTTTATGGTGGTCTAAGCATGTGCAACCAACCAATTAACTTCATTTTAGATATTAACACCAAGCAATTTTGGGTATTTCAGCCACCTGAATGACCAACAAGTCTCTCTATCTCAGAAGGCAACGGAGAAAGATGTCTCTGAAGTTTTTACTTAAGATCAAAGAAATTAAAATCTGCTGATAAAAATCGTTTCCGGGCATTTTCCTTGATTGGAAAGGTTAAGAATGCTAAAATTCTCTAAGCAAAGTTTTGAATGCACAGTATCAAACACTGAGGTCGTTGTACAAGGCAGGACCACAATATCCTTTATTTATATCATCTTCCTCTTCCATGTGTTCCAGATTTGTGATGTAGAGCAGAGGAAGAATTGGGAAGAGACAGGSAGCACAATAAAGAGTGAAACTCCAGGGTGTCCTGCAGTGCTGAACTCCGGCATGCCTGGAGAGCCACAAGGGATTTCCTATCACTGTAGTACTAACACAATCCGAGGTTTTCACAGAAATAAGAAACTTGACCAGGGTCCACCAYAGGTGGAGGGCAATAATGAGAGATTCCCACAAAAGGATCTTCATAAATATGTCGTTGATGAAATATTAAAAGCAGTGTTTACTTTTTCCTGCAGGTTGGAGAAAGTTGGGAAGCCTATGCAGTTTTCTGTATGTAGAGATGAATTTCCAATTCTTGACTGTTTGCTTATGTATGTCACATCTCAATTTGCCAGTTAATTTTCTTGTTAATTGGCAGGTGTGTTTTGCAGAAATTTCACTGATGCTCAGATGTGGTTTTAATTTTGCCTGTTTGCCAACCTGTATCTTCTTTTAAAATTTGTGAGATGTTTGCAGCCAGCCAAAGCTGAGCTGCCACCTTCTTAAACGTTTAAATAAGCATGATTGATACTGGTTAATTTGCAGAAACGTAGAAGTGTAACAAACAGCAGCACAGGTGACTTTCCCCTGAGCTGATGCTGAATTGCTGCWATGGAGCAATCCCAGGGACAGACTTAAAAGCTCTCACTCAAGTTTCACTCTTGCTGTCTGGATTTGCGTAAGTGTGGGAATTGCAGTTGATGCCTAGTCCCAAATCTGACATAATTCTACGCTAYCACCACCAGCCTCTATCCAAGAAACTTAGATTTCATATAAACTTCCTTAAAAAAGCCACTGGGGAAACTGAGGCTTGCCATCAGGTGGCACCTAAACCCAGCTCTATTCCAATGAAAACCAAGTATTTCTTTGATCTGTAAAGCATTGCCCTATTACTACTGCTGTTATATTTAGGGGCAATAAAGTTCGAAGAAATTCTTGTCTAGTTCAATAATAAATACACTGGGTACTTTGTTTATTAAATTTTAAAGCAGTCTTTTGTGTTAATGCATAAAGTTCTGCAACCATAGCATTGTTTTAAAAGCAATATGATAATCTCAAGATATTAAAACTGAATCTTGTTCCTTTAATGGACTTGTATACAGGCACACATCCACGCACACACACAAACCATCTTTCATGGGCACCATTTTCAGTCTGTCAGAGCGAAATCAATCTCATTGCTTCATTAAAAAGCCGGCGCAGGAGATGCACACACGCTCATACACACTTGTTGAGGACAAACACAGATTATTCACTACTTCTGTTATCAAAGGAGCCTCACATTGCAAATCCTCCATTTACAAATCACAGAACCTCAGCTTCCCTTAATCTTGTCGTGCTGTCACGTTTGAGCAGCCATGCGAACTGACCTAGAACCGCGAGCGCCGCGCGGGCAAGCTGTCACACAGATAACGGCACACGCGCCAGCCAGGGCTGCCAGTGTCTCCACTGGGTGACACAAAGGGATTCATCAAACCTCATGGAAGAAGAGCAGAGCATAATCAAAGTGTTTACTGATTTTTATCAACTGAATCCAATGGCTGAACGTCTTCACCGCACGACTACCAAGAGCGGTAAAAGCTGTAACAAATGGGATTCCATATAAGCAACTATTTATGGCGGCAGTAAAGGCGAGTTTAAACTGCCAACATAAAGGACACTTGAATTTATAGAAGAAGTTTAATTTTGTGCATTAGTGCGACATTTCCTAGTCTTTCCAGAGCAAAAACTTCAGTATCTGCTATTTTTCACAGGGAACAGCAGTACAGCCCTAAATAAATACTAGCACAAAGACCATACAGATGCTCCTTCATCTTCATTTTTTATTTGATTAGCGGAAGAGCATAACATAATAATAAAAGCATCTCATAGAAAATGGTTATTTTCCCAAATTGCTTCGTGAAATGAAGTCAAACCCATTGGCAGCGACAGTAAAAGGGAAGAACCTCTCTCAGCTGAACATATGTCTCTTCACACAGTAATTCTAACTGAAGGAAATATCTCTGAAGCTGCATTCTTCCAAAGCAGCTTGGATTACACTCTTCCAAATTCCTTTGCAAGAGTAGGATCTGTTCAATACCTCCTACCAGACACATGAAGAGGTCAATGAGATGCCTGCAAGTACCTGTGGCAAAATTTTGACCAGCTGCAATTATTTATGTACCACAGCAGAGGTAGGTTCGCCACAGCAGGARCTGTTGCCATTCTAAGCACTTCATCAAATATTAATTTGCTTTTAAATAAGTATCTCCATATTTGCTATTGTGCAATAAATTAAATTTGTGGCAGTGTTAGTGCTGACAGGTTAATGATAGTATACAGGAAAATTGCAATGATTGGAGCAATCGCATTTGCTAAAAATGGCCAATATTCTCTTCAATTATTTCAATAGTAAAAAGTCCAATATTTGCTTCTTTAATTGCCTGCTTTTATTCAACATTTTCCCTAGATTTGTCAAGTTAAACCTTTCAAAATGTTTAACCTGTTTTGGAGACTGTATCTTTCTCCAAATGGAGGTCAATAACTTAATCTACTGTCAACTTCTAAAGCTTTATAAAGCATTTCTTTTGCATGCACACACACACACACACACACAATCCCTCCTCCTGGGACTGATTCTGCTCAAAAATGTAAATAAACACAGTCACAATAGGACAGATGTTATATCCACTTCCACCTTACTTCATTCCAAATTCAGGTTTATATATACCCTTGCCTCTCTGTTATTTCAAAATCATAAACTGCAGATACACTTGGGAGAAAAATAATACCAAGCATGCATCTGCACTGAATTTTTGTGTTGTTTGTACATAGAGGTTGGATAACAGTTAAAAACTGGAAGAAGGGAGAGARTTATATAAGTATAAAATAATAATCCTGTCCCATTTTTACACAAAAAATATAAAATGTCATTTGCAGGTACATCCGAGAATGCACTTGGAAAAGACACTAAAAATGCTTTTTCTTTACAAACTATGAATTTTGATGTTACAAAACCTAAAACAACAAAAAAACCAGATCGAGCACTGATTTGAAATATTCACTAAAAATGCTAAAGAAACAAAATAAACAATGTCCTGCAACCAACATGCAAATAAAGCATGGGTTTATTCTGGGTCTCATTCTGATTTATCCAGAGCCTGAGAGGGGAAGATGCCCATTGCCCCCATCAGACAAGAACCTCGGGATTAATTCTCCCCTAGTGGAACTATTGTCAGGAATTTGCTGGAGTCAGGTCTTCAGAGATCCTTGTTCAAATTCCATCACCAAACCCACGGGAGGTTTCTGATGGTTTCCCTGCCTCTGTTCTGGTTGGGATCTGTGTGCAAACCCTTTAATCATGCCTGCCAGAGAAGATCTATCCCCGAAGTGCAGAACTTCTCTTCTGAAGAGTAATTATTTTTAGCCTCAGAATGCACAGGATGCAATCAAGAGTGAAATGCTTTTAAATTTCCCATGGAAGGATCCCTCTGTCAGAAATCTGAGGAGGTTTTCCTCCTGTAATGTGCATTCAAGAACAGACACAGGCACATAAATAGAAATGTGTATATGGACACGCTGCTTGCTCATTAACACATTTATCTACTCAAGATTACTTTATTCTCAAATCAAAAAAGATATCATGTGGCCAAGGGCTAAGTATCCTCTGGCAGGAATGATAAAGTGTTAAGAAGAAAAGAGTGAATATTACCAGCAGAATCACCCAAGACCTCGCATTTCCATTTAATGATTGAGTTCCAACCAAAGCTTGACTTGTTATATTACTATTTTAATCTACAAACACACACATTCTTTACAAGGAAACAATACAAACATACATATACTCACATTTCAAACATTGAGCAAGTTATAAGCATCTTCACTTTATACCAACTTTACAAACACAGTAGAGTTACTGCAATTGAGCTTAGGAGCACTAAAAAAAAAAGCACTATAAAATCGTCCTGCAGGTGTTTTGCGTGCATCTGAAAAACCACAGGAAGGTTAGCTTTGGTTCTAAAAGTATCTCTGTGTATGCTCCACGTGTTAAAATATAAAWCATCAAATAACAAATTAGCTGGAAGTCAACTTACAAATTCGAAAGACCAAATTCAACTTTGGCAACTTGAATCGCAGCAATGTGGRCCAGAGAATTACTTTTCTATAAAGCCAAAAGTCCTTTAAATTCTATTACTAAAACTCAGTTATATAAGAAAAAGCAGACACAGGTTTTCATTAGCTTTCTCCTTCACATCTTATTGCAAAAAGAGGCACCTACAGTCACCTATGATGGACGTGTTTGTCACATGGTCAAAAACATAACTAGCAAAAATACCTTGTTGTTGAATCCATTCAACAGAGGTAATCAACTGGTAAACTGAAAAGTTTTAATAAATATACACAGAGATCCATTTCCTTTTGTGTAAAGTTCACTGAATATACTGATAAATAAGAGTGTTATATTTTTGACTGGAATTCTAAAGAAGTGGTATATGGAATATGTATAATAAAGCCTTGGGCACTTAAATTGTGCCTGAATTGAGGGGGGAAAATGTCCTTATTAGAGCAATAATTATTGCTTAGAAGGGTTCACTTTTGCAAAACAGGCCCCACAGACCCCACATCTAACTCAAGAATTCCAAGTTTAAAAATTGCTAAAATAAACATATTTATTCTTACTTAGAGAGGCTTAGATTTACAAACATGTAGCCTCCCTACTACAGCTCACTTCAAYGAAGAGCTGAGCAGGAAGCTGAAGCGAAATAAAAGCCAAAATCCAAGTCAAGTGATATCAAGAATGTGACAAATGCTGGCTTCTCAAAATGTATTTTCTTCATGATACAGGACTTGGAAAAATCTATGTTAAGTCAGGTTTTATTACAGAAGAACTTTTCAGATTACCACCAAAAATGCTACAGCTAGCATAGAGATTACTACAATTAAGCAAATTTTGGGTTTAGCTATGATCTTCTTTTTCATAAATAAATGCTCTTTATTTGTTTCTACRTAGATCATTATGGCATAAACAGAATTCTCATCACCTTTCATTTATTTCTGCTAATATAAAACTCTATAAACAAACACTTCTTAATACCAACATTTGATTTCACACTATATACTCTTTCATCCTCCAATATGAGCAGCTTCTRTGAACTTGAGTTTTTGCATCACATTATTAGCAGAATATGTCCCGCCACTGTTACTATTTATTTTGCCTTTTGATTTCTTTCGTAGTAATATCATACCATCCTTACCTGAGTTAAGACTAAACTTGYTCAAACTCTATTGCTTAAAAGAGAGAAAATCCCTTGACATATTCAATATATTCATAAAATACCATTACCTTTTAAAAACATTGTTCATTCTTCTGTACCCACGGCTTACAACATGACAGAATATCGAGACTTTTTACTTACTAGAGAGCGATCCTCTGCAGACACAGACCCCCTCTCCCACTATCTCATCCATAGGATAGACTTTGTGAGTGCTTTAGGGTCTGCAATACCCTCGTGGGCATCATTTGCCCCCAGTGAGTCRAAAAGAACATCGTTAAATCTATAGCACTTACAATGTCCTACATACACCTAAACCTTTGCTCTTTCCATCAGTTCTGTTTTGGCTTTTGCAAGTCACAATTCTTGATTGCACTGCATGGCAGGCTTTTCTTAGAAGGTTTAACATACCCTTATGTACTAGGCCATACGATATTTAAACTGGAAATAAAACACCAACGTCAGCAAAATAACCTAACGGCTTTTCTATGGCGGAACCTAGAGGCTGAAGCTATAAATTCATTAAACTATGCCAAAGATTTATACTACGGACTTTCCTGTGCTTTGTCTTACGATTAAAATGCAGCATGTGAAAAAGGATATTGAGACCTGGATGGATGCATCAAGAAGTATCAATGATTGTTACCTGCAGAGGTGTTACAAGAAATTTCATCTGCTGCAACGAAGACGAATTGATTTCTGCAAGAGAAGATAAAATTCACAATACTGCTTGCTGACTGGGAAATGTGCTAGCTGCCAATTGACTTGATGTTTACAGATGGGGTAGGGGAAGGGTGCTTAATTTTAATGAATGTAGCAAGAAAAAGTGTTCAGTACTATAGAGTTTATAAGGATCATGAGGTAGACATGCTGGGATCTTTTAAATGAAATAATGGTGACATTTGGATATGGACTATGTACAAACTCTTGCATTGGAAGCTTCATGTTTAGTGTTACAGATATGTCAATATATTTATGAAGTCTAATAAAAATAAAACAATATATTGATATAGCTATTAAAGGGCACTACTGCAAAATATGTAAAAAGCGCTTTTGAAAAAAAAAAATTAAACTGCAATTTACTTTGTGCATCTGAAAGGAGTATATTGAAATTAAAATATTTTGCTTTTCCTATTTCTAATACTACTGCAATCAGAAAATTAATTTTCTGCTATTTGTTAAAAAAAAATGACATCGTATATTCTCCTATACTGTCATCCAAATACATAGAAAAGTCTTTTGCAGAATCTTAGGAGAATAAGCTAGAGATATGAGTAATTTAATATAAACCTTCTCTTGCAAAATTCTTTTTTAAACCAGGTAACATAAAAAAAGAGAAATGCTAAATACACTAGTATTTCAAAATGCAGAAAACTTCATTATGGCACAAATCCTGATTTGTCCTTTCTGAAGTCTAAGCAAACAGGATTTGGGTTAGTGGAAACCATGTTTAAGGATTAACATCCAATGATTCCTTTGCATATACACAACTTCCTTGGAGTATTGTTGTGTTGTGCAGGATTAATGGAGCCAGGTGAGGAGTTAACCCTTGGGTGCTGGTAACTCCCAGCTGCACACAGCTCCTCCAGCCTGCAAAAAACTGACACTTGATATTCTGCATGGCCTGAATGCAAGGTTTTAACAAACAGGAGCCAGAAAGAGCCAGTTCTGGCTTCTACTAAGGACTACCTGGAAAAACACTCCTGTAAGCATTAAATACTCCGAGGATCCTACCGAAAACTATTCCATTGAGGAGCAAACGTCTCTTAGGGGCAACAAAACCTTGAAGAGTTAAGCCCTAAGAGAACCAAATCTATTTCTATGCCTTCACCTCCACTGTATCAAGGGATYGGAAATTCCCATTTAGAAATCTGTGAACCTTGTTACTTAGAGGTTCACATTCTAGGGAAATAAAACAAACCAAGGAATCTGCATCTCTRCTGCAGGGTCAGGATTGCCTAAGTCCCAAAGCAGTGTGGGATCATTGCCTCTGGCCTACCAGAGATASTGACACCTGCCTGTTATGATGGACTTAGTGATCAAATGGCACATACTTTCATTTTCAACTGGATGTACAAYTGGTAGTTTTGCTCTTTATTTTGTCATCTGCAACACTTGCAGAAGCTAAGGAGATTTACCTAACACGTAAAGACATGAATTTATAAAAGCAAAGGAGGATAAACTTCACATTATAAATACAGAGCTACTGTGTATTTCTTGGGTAGCACAAYTTGTCACTGTATTTACTGCTACCACCTCTGTGATAATTATATARAAAGAAAAAGTTAGATGCTTGCCTAAAAGGGATTCAGCCAGTAGCAATGCAGACTTACCAGCTACTGTTTTACAGAAAATCCTTCTGATTCATTTCTACAAAGTTTTTAAACTGCCCTCTCACTTAAATGAAAAGATCACTTTTCCTTAAAAATTGCCTCTAAAGTGGTTACTGAGAAACTCCTTTATCTCTGCTCAGAGCAGTGGAACACTGAGCCACAGACATTCTATCTTCAGATGCCAAAGTACAGAATTATCTGCAAGGACAATACGCTGGGTTAGTACCTCAGAAAGACCCCAGAACACTAACTGCAATTTGCCCTTTGGAATGACAAATGTTATTGAAACTGTTCTGAAATCTTACTCTTTTTTTAACCAACTCTTTACTAATTACTGAGAGAAAATTATTTTTTAAAAAAATTAACCCAAATTGATACCTATTTWAAAAAAATCTACTATAAACATTCCCTGTTATATTGCTTTATAGGAAGATACTCTTTTCCCTGTATGTTGTTTTTGTAAAATTAATTTCACAACTTCATAAATAAGTTTTAAAAGTAGAAAGTTACATACTGGTCAGCATAGCAGCTGTGAGAATGAAAAGATTAAATGCTGRAGCACAATAAGCCAGTTCATTATTTTTATAACTATTTAGGTGTTATTTGTAACAATTACAGGAAATTCTTAAGCACTTTGATAGCTTTAATGGTCTTATAGTGGCAGGTTTTTTATTTAGCTAAATTCCATATCTTGTATGCATAGACCTAGAGGGAAAACTGCTCAYYAGAGRCATCACTACACACAGGTATCACACCTGATGGCTAAGGCAGGTATTCCTCCCTAGTGTGGACAAGCCCAGAGCGGGCAAAAGGAGTCCTTTGGAGTGAAGCTGACACTGTGGGGCATCACATTCCATCTCTCTTAAAGCAGATGGAGAGCTGCCGTGGCAAAGGACAGCCAGCCTTGCTCAGTCCTCCGCAAGTGCGGAGTGTTCCCTTGAAAGAGCAATTTCTGCACTAACTATAGCGAGCACACAAGGCTTAAAAATCTCCCAAGTACGATCTGATGAAAATTCATGATGCGTTTTAGGTTGGTTTAGTGTTCCTCATCGCTGCTACACTTTTAATGATTCAAAAAGGTACAAGAATTGTAAGCGGACYCAACTTTATTATACAATAAGCCCTGCTCAATTAAGATACAGAATCACTTCCATAATTTAATTTGTGTATTAACAGTGAAAGTACAGAACTAAATTTTTACTGTTCACTGGTTAATACTTCAGATGTAAAAGACATGGATTTAAAAAAGCAGAAACCTTTTTTTATTTTTTTTAAATAAAATTTTTAAAGTTGTTACTGGCTGTAAGGGATCGAAACAGAAAAAAAATATTGAAAGGATAACATGACAAATACATTGATCTGAATGTGCAGTTCGATATATTCAACCTGCCAGGTCCTCACACCCTGAGCTAAGTGCAATCCTTTTACAGGTGGGAGGGGCACCCTTTGGCAGTCTGAGCTCTCTGATGTCTCCCAGACAGTGTGGGTCAGGAAAATGTGCTGCTGGGACTCCAAATGGCTGTGTTCCATCTGAGCAGCTACTTCCCAAGGRCAAACACTCTGCACACTACTGCTTCTCTCAAGCCTATATATCAATTTTTATYTCTTCTAGCAAATTGAAAACTAACACGTTTTTTTACCAGTATGGTAATAAAGGTATTTTTAAATTCTGAGAAAAAAAAATGTTTAAACATTTGATATACATCCTGAATTCAGACAGGAACAGAAGGGCAGGACAACAGAAGTGCTATTAAGTGATTTAGATGCGCCTTCTTCCTTTGGGGTGGTTATTGAACCTGCATTACACCATCTTCAAAAGGTTTGAACATGCTCTAATTTCCTCTGCTCCATTCCCTGTAGTCCCTTTGGCGGTAACAAATACGTGCCTCTAAGGCTCCACATCTGACAGAAACCTCCCTCTTTTGGCACCTGTTTTTCCACCCGGCAGAGCTTTTGCATATCCAATACATTATGTGATTCCTTTCTCTCTTCCTGATACTGTTGGCTTGGTGAAAACATGCCATACAATGCATAGATTTTATATAAATTGAGGGGTTTAAATTCTTTAATCCCTAGAGCCTGAGCCTTATCCTTGCTATGGCTGTTTAATACACAGAACTACTTCTGTGAAGAAAAGCCTGACCCRTAAGTGATGCACCTACTTTGCTACTGGAAAATTCAGAACCTGGAAGACAAGAAGAGATTCAGAGGATGGGTCTCAGATGCTCTTGACTTGAGCGATCTAACCATCATGAAGCACAATTCCAGCCCAAGTTCAGACGAGAGTTCAGCTACCCTGAATGCTCCCTCTAAAAGTTTCCATGGAATTGTCCCACCCTGAGAAAGGACGAGCTCCTGTGTGCCTGCACTGCTCCATATTCCTCAAAAAGCACCAACCTACCACTGCCTTCCCCTCCTGCAGTCACYGGCCCTGCTGCTCTTCAGGTGTACAGAACTCTCAGCTTTGCCTGGCAAATTTATTAAGGCCATTGTGGGTGAAAAACCCATGGAGGGCACACGGGGGAAATGACCAAGTGTTCTCCGTGTCCTCTCCTCTCCCTAAAAGGCTGGGGGACACTTGGACTTCTCAACACTGTTTCACACAGCACACAATTAAGTACAAAATTTTGACACACACCTAAATTCACCCAGCGCTCCCAGAAGTTTTCAATCCCTCCTTCTTGGACACTGAACTTCCTTAAAATAGAAGCCATAMCAGAGGTCAAGAGGGATTCTAAGAAATCAGGACTTCCCTAGAAATAACCTCACTAGCTCTAGGAAATCTGAAATGTAAGAGAAATAATCCACCAGCATGCAGTGATTATGTTTCATAGACCTGAATTCTTGGGCTTTGCTGACAAACTTCACAGAATTAGGCAGAAATAATTTTGCTTAACACTGGTGCAGAGCCCCTCCCAAAAATACAGCAACTGCTGAAAGCAGTGCAGAGCCTCAGAGCATCAGAAATTAAGATGAAGGCAAACACAATATTGAACAGAAGTTACAGTGGGAAGATTTAAACTACATTTAATCAGTTCACTTTTTCTGGTGAGACCACCATGGGATTTACAAACACAGGCAGTATTTAGAATTCAGGGATCAGAATCTCAGCCGGTAAAATTGATGCAGCTTAACCGAAAGCACTGACTTCACTGGAGCTACTCCAGATTGTATTCCCCAAGGATCTGGTGCTAACTATTCAGTGTAGCAGTGATTTTTCCCAGCAGAGTTATATGTGGTACATCTATACATTTCTCCATTATATTATGAAAGATGTTATCTCTTTCCTTCATGTTCTAAACGTTAAGAYTTTGCTGCTCTTGTGAGGACTCTAATTTTGAGGGCTTTCTCACTATGAATATTAATATAGCTGGCTGCTGGCTCCTTGAATGGGCTCTGCAGTATGCAAGGATGGACAAAGTTTCCCTTTAAAATCATTTTATTAAGTCCTCCTCAACTCCCTCCTTCTGGTGTCCTAAATTTAAATATCAAGGCTATCAAAGAATTTAAACTTTTTAATATTAGCATAATAACTATAATTAGAAGGTTGATTTTGCTATTATCATGCTTTATATTCCCATTACTGTAAGAACAAAGTACATTATCATACCCATAGCATTTGAATCACAACACAAAGACAACTAAACAACTTCACAGCCATACCTGTAAGATATATTAAATGAAATCAGAATAAAACTATAAATAAGTYATGTGGTATCAAGCTTCAACAACACTAACAGTGTCTTGTTCGACCTGATGTGCATTAGAAAAGTATATTTTACTTTAGACTAATTTCTTCAGTGTCAGGTTCTTTTCCTCTGCAGAATTGCTTGTTCAACCTAACCAATAACAATGATGCCAAGACAAAGAGGAAGATGTGGATATTTTGCTTTCACTTAGGTCCTCTGCTCGTCAGAAGATGCTCCTCTCCCACCTCCACCATTCCTGACCAGTTCTTTTCCGACATTTTGAGGCAGACCTCAGAAGCAGRTGGGGGAAAACCCTGACTCGAAAGAAATTAATGGAGCTGTTTCTGTGACTATCCCTGCACAGAGAACACTAAAGCTCATCTGCACTGCCCAGGCAAAGGCAGCTCCTCCATCTGCCCGGGCCCAGATGTCACTCCAGAAGGTGCCGTGTCCCCCTTGCCTCCCTGGGTGTCTCACACGCCCAAGGGTGTCTGAAGTGGCACCACATCCCTGCTGCCAGGCAGCTCAGCCAAGCCCTTCACTTCCCTGCCAGGTCAGTCACCTCCACATGGATTTTCATTTGCACCTTTCCTTGTGCTCAGCACAGGACACTGCAGTGGGATTCAGCCAACAGCAAGGTGTCCCTACCAAAATTCAGACTGCCAAAGACGGCAGGAGAGAGACAAGAAATGAGATCTCTCATTAAATGTCATCCTGCCACCAGTCACGCAACTTCTTCAATAGAAATAATTGGTTTTAATACCAAAAAGTACTTTTGCAATTGCAAAAAAAGCGTAACTCCAGGAAAAGAAAAAACCCAATCCCTAGCTCTTCCGGACACGAATGGWAATGTGCACTCCCAAGACCTGTGATATGCCTACGTTATCGCATTTACTCAGAGAGAAGAAAAGACAACCAAAAAAAACCACCAAAAATGGGCAAAAAAATCTTAAAGGGAAAATGGTCAACAGAAGGTGCTTTCTCATAATTTGTGTTCGTATGTCAGGCTTTCCCCAGCAGATGGGCAGGCATTTTTTTTTAGCCCTGATTTTGAACTGCTAAATAACCCATTCAAATGCTACCAGAGAGAGCCTCCTTTTAGTACAGCCTAATATTGATGCTGTAAAGCAGGTTGAGGTTCCACACTAAATAAAATAATTCTGCCATGGCAATGTCTTGCACATGAACTCCCCCTCTCTCTCCTTCCATCAGACCTCAAAGTCTGTACAAAGAAAATTTCTAGCAAATTGATGCAACCTTCCAACTTAGTATTGTTGTTTAAAAAATGAAAATAAAKCTTTTTTTTAATATATTGCCAAAGTGTGGACAATGTCTTTCCAATCAGTGGAAAAATCTGTAGGTCTTTCACCTTTCAAACGTTAGATCTACAAATTTTATTTTCTRACTTATTTATTTTTCAAATCAGAGCTGTACAAATAGACTTGGGTTTAATTTACATTTCCTGCTGCCTCAGTGGAATTTTTCTATGTTCACTAGAATATATCTAGTAAAAATGTATTTTTCATTAATAATACAATATACAGTCTAAAGATGCATGTTTATCTGCAAGAGGAACATGAGATTTTTAAGTGGATCTTAATATTTTAAAGTGAAACCTAAAACTAATAGGTTAAATTCTGACTACAACACAAATCCACAGTAGAATTCWTACTGATCTTCAGTGACAGAACTGCTCTAAAATTATTGGCCTTTTACTGTGATTAACACAGTCTATGCACTTAAATTAAATACTTGAAGAAGTAGCCCAGTAATTTTATTTCAGAAGTGCTCCACGTCAGCAGCATAAATTGATGTCAGTATGATCCAGGACTGCTAAATTAAGCCTATTTTTGAAGTCTCAACATTTATATTTGAAAATTTTGTTTATTACTATATTTTGGACAAATTGTTCATTCTCTTTAGGGCAAAGAACATTTTGAAGTCAGACTTGTGTAAAGAATCAGCATTTTATCCACTGAAATAGATAAAACAATATACATTTATTTCATTGGGGGATTTATTCTTTATGTATATCATGCCATCCTTAAAATAATATCTCAAAACATACTTTATATTTGTTTCTGATTTCATAATTTTTATTATTGTTTACTAGTAACCACCACTTCATCCACTATGAAGTTTCCAAATACACAGAGGTATAATTATAAGCTTCAGCAGTTAYGAATAACAATTCTTTCCCTTTACATTATATTGAGTTTTGAATGACTTTACAAATTACTTGACAGCATAATTTTTTCATATGATAACTAAAATACCATCTATATGAAACCCTTGCCAGGATTATTTAAGAATTCATTCAAGAAAAACAAAAGAAAATTTAGAGGCTGGCACACATTTGGTTTAAATGAAGACCTTTCTTTTCTTAATTCATGCATATGAAACACTCTACAGCAGTTTTCACAAAAAAGTTCTYTAGGATACAAGGATAAACATTCTATTGAAATTCCTGCAGTATTCTTACAATCTGATGTTTGCCCCAGGTGGGTTCTTAAGAGTATCAGAAGCTTGACTAGCCCAAAGGAATGTGAAAAAAAAATCTATTTAAATACCTAATCAAATGCTTTAGATTCACTGGAGGTGGGAAATGCTACCGTAAAAACAYGCAAGATGTAAATTGCCTCTTTCTTGATTAATTTCATTGACATTGTTATTTAAAGTTTGTTCTTCTAATACTTCCTCACCTTGCTAGAGCACATTGCAAATGACACAGCTAATCCATACAGGCTCTATCCACGTCATTCCATTTTTATTAATAACATTTCATTCCTTCATCTTCTGCCTGACTGTTGCACAATGCTCTTAATTCCTCCTTGGTTTTAAAGCACTCAGGTTGACAACACTTAGAGCATGTTCTGATCTGCCTCTTTGTGGTCTATCAAGTCAATGATCTGAGAACTAAAAAGGGTATAATTAGCCACTGACATGTCCAAAGGAATTGTTATGGCCTATCATGTCACAGGCATTGACCCAGCAGACTGTAACAGCTTTGGTCTGCTGGATCAGGAATCAATGTTTCAGTAACTCCCCAACTCCGTATTTATCCAGTCTGCTGAGTACAACACTGAAAAATTTTAAAGTCACACTTTCTTCCAATATCCTCCAAGARCAAAGAAGTTTTTATGAGCTAGTAATGAGAGAATTCCTACTTTAAAAATGTTAACCCTTTCCCCCCCACCACTTTTTAGAGAAAAAGATGTATGGAAATTCTTCAAATGAACATATGCATAATCACAGTTATTTACGATGAGTTTTTATGTTAGAGTAAGAAACTCCTAAGTCCTACTACATAGCCAGCCAGATGTGGGACAGATGTATTAAAAAGCAAGAGAGGATACTGAAGTTGATATGTAAATGTCAGAATAGGTTGCACTGATATTTTTTGGAACACGATAAGCATTGAACAGCTCTCCCTATGCCCAAGAAGAAGTGGGCAGCAAAGGTACCAAGCAGTTTAAGCTTGGAGCACTTCAGGAAGCCAGGTACGGAAATCTAGGCTTTAGTGTACCTCTACCTCCTCTCCCAATCTTTTCTCCATGATTTCCAGCCTGGGTGTCAAACCAGATGTTACAGCAATAGCCAAGCCTTTCCTTGTCTATGAAGATTCTTAAAATATGCCTCGAGATTACAGCGAATGAGAATGGAGATTGCAGGTAAGAGGAGTAGAAGCAGGGTACGAATGAAACCGGCTCCGACAGGATGAAATTTCGGTAATTGGTGTTTACCATAATTCTGGGCAGCACCACTAAGCTTTTTCACTGCTGTATCACCTCAGTTCTGAACTAGTGGAGTAGTTTAATAGTTCTGGGATGTTACAGGAACAGTCACACTACACAGGGATGAATCGAGCCTTCGAAGCATCAGTAAACAGGTTCACTCCACCAAACAGAGGAATGTACTAAAATACCAAAGCAGCTTTCTAGGATTGGTGGAAGATTATATTTTTATGAAATGTAATTGTTTGCAATGTTTGCCTACGTTAATACGACTCACTGTGTCTCCCCAGAAAAACATTGTATCTACAACAGTTTAGAATGCTTCAATCATTGGAAAGTCCTCTATACAATACATTTTTCTTTCAGGAAATTCCTGTCAAACTGTACGACATTAAAAGTCCCTGCTCATGGAATTTCAAACATTTTCATTACTCATAATCACCCACTTTTACTTTCTAACTCCTTCACTAAAAGGTACTGTTATGGTTATTCCATGAGTCAAATACTCCAGTCATTCCCAAAACTGTGAATGAACTGGGATGAAAATGGATTATGAAACATTAACATGATGCAAGTGCTCCTCCAGTTTGCCACAGATCATACAGACATAAAGTCTAAGAGGTAAATGGCCAAACCCATTGCCTCTCTGTAACAGCCCAGTGAATAATTTGATTTTTATTAGCAATAACAGGGAATAAAGAAGCTTTAGCTACCATACAGGATTATCCAGAAAAAAAACCCTAGATCATTCAAACATCCCCACCTCAGACCTAAGCATTTGCAGATGAGAAGTCGTCAAGATGCTAACTGAGCCCTTTTTATTGTCAAAATTTTTGAGTTGCCCAGAATACGAGCTATACAATTGTTCCTTATGGATCATCTCATCCCCCAAACCTTTCCATTTCTCAAAATTCCACTGGTATAGCAAAATACAAAAAGGTTTGAAGGTTCCAGCTGGGAGTAGAGAGCAAAGTTATCACTATATTCTAATTATTCTCCTCTTCCAACCTGATTCCTGCAGAAACTTTTCCTTTAGAAGATTTTTCTCCTTAATCTGAGAAAGTACAATCATGAAATGAATGAAGTACTACATTTTAAAATATTTATGCTTCTATAAAATTATTTAATGGAAAATTAAATTCCTGCTCAAGATGCTATTATATTTTATATGCAATCAAAACCTTAGTTTTTAGTATGTATCTCTAGTAATCTTCAATAAGAGAAAATAATTTGAATAAAACTATAATGGTTTTCATTGTTTAATCATAAAATAGATGTTATAGTCTACAATATATTAAAAAAACYCCTCCAGCTACAGAAGCTCACATTTTACATTTTGTGGTTTTTTAGTCTTCATTCTAAACTTTCGTTCTTTAATAAGTATGTTTCCAATTAAATCAAATCTGTACCTGTTGTATTTTAGGATAATCTGACCACAGATACCAAGTACTACTCTCAACTGCTTGCCCAAAGAGAACTGGAAAGCAAATATATWAAAGTCATTCTCTGTAGACACTACTGCTTTGACAAAACTGAATACTGAATACAAAAATGAATATACTAAACAYGGATATGTTAAAAATGAAAACTATCAGAATATCAGGATTTTACAAGGATTAAGATTTCAGATCTGGAAGATACATAATTTCCATATGACAAAACCTTCCCTCTCAAATTTCATATAAAATCCTAAGTATAAAGCACAGAACATGTAACACAAATTTATARCGGGAGAAAAAAAATAAAACATATTTTATACTACAAAGTGTTATGTACAAAATATTTTGGAATATGCCTTATTTTCTTGAAAAAAAAAAAATAGTGGGGAAAAAAAAAAAAGTCAGCTTCCAGTGATGAGAGATTGAATCCAGACAACAAAGAAGTCAGTGGGAATCTTCCCAYTGTTTGGAGCGAGGTTTAAATTTGACACTGCATTATAAGAAGGGAATTATGCTCAGAGCAGTATCCCTCTGTCCGTGTGTGTGTGTGCACGTGTGTGTGTGTGATGGATGGGGAACGTGTGTGTATATATGGATCCGCCACCATCCATGTATAAACACACCTCTTCCCTTCACAGGGAGAGCAAGCAGCACGAGTGGAATGACTCTGCCTTTCAGACAAGGCTGCCTTACTCCTGTCGGGGCTCTGCTTGGTTACACTACCAGACACACTTTCATAAATAGTGCTGACAGAGTTAATATGCAGGAAAGGAACATTTTTCTTACTCCGATCGAAGATGCAATAATCAAATCATGAAACACAAAACCGATAGCCAATCAATGTGAAGAAGTCTGCCCATAGGCTTAATTCAAGCAAGCCATTCACTGAGCTATGTGATGGGTCTGTCAAATCCAGAACAGCGTTACAGACATACCAGCAACACCAAGTGAACATGCAATGACAAAATGACAATAACGCCCCACTGCCATGCTCCGACTCCTTCTACCTCGTGGCTACAAAACTGAGTGACTTCGCTAGTTTCTCTTACTTCAGGCTTGTACAGAAACCTAACAACTATTTTTTATTTTTTTTTTATAAAAATATCATATGAAAGATAAATAAAAGCTGTACAACCATTTTATTGACATCTGATTTAGTGTCTTTTGCACGTCCTTACAATTACTTTTTTCCAAACGGTGCTCAGTTTAGAGAGATTGCCAGGCAAGTTCCAGACTGGTGAAGAATATATATAGACCAGTAGGTCCCCTTTTAGCACTTATACTAATTGGAAAACTTATCAGAAATATTTTAAATCTTGGCAAGTTAAACATGATTTTTTTGATCCACTTCTGCAAAGACCTTCCAATCTGTAAGTGCAATTTAGAACGATGATAGATCACACAGCATAACAACTGAATTCTGAATTTTTTTGAAGTTGTATTCAGTGATTGTATGGCTTCATAAATAAAACAAAATGTACCTGTTTCTTCGTTGGTTTTGGTTTATGATCCTAAAAAATGACTGCAGAGATCTGCCAGGTCTACCTCCATCGTGAAATTTGGTTTAGGACTACATGATCTGTCTTGACAAATACTTAGGGGTTTGCATTGATTGGTTTAATGATATTTCCTTGCCACCTAATCCTCCCCTATAAATCTGTTCCTCACCTATTTCCAGCAATATTTCCAACTGTGACAAACAAGGATACCATTGCATTTCTTCACAATAGAGCCCTCTTACAGTGATCATTTTCAATCGACTTGGTGTATTGATCCTGGAGTCCCAAATCTTTCTGTTAACCTTTATTYTTAATTTAACAAAACATGTCTTCAATCTAAAGATTTCCTCTTTCCATCTCCTGACTTAAGAAGCATTTCAAACATGGAAAATTGCCATTCAAAATGGGTATGAGTGGTGACCAAAAAAATAAAGCTTTTCTTATTTTTTCAAATTAGTATGAAGTAGTATTTCCATGGTATGTCACTGCTTCAATAATAAATACTTGGTGGTCCTCACTTAATTTCTCTGGGCATCATTTTTTACATAAACAGTAAATATATTTCATATATAATTAAATTAAATAGGGGCTCAAATGAACATTAAATAAGTGTATAAAGAGATATGAAATCTTCAATGTCATCAGAGGAGAGCAGATGATTATTACATCGAGAAGCAAAGATACAAGCAGTTGTACTGAACTATATTTCAGCAGTTTCAATATTAGTAGTTTCACAAAAGTAGCTAAATTAAATTCATTTAAAAATGAACGAAAAGTTAATCAAATTAAACAGACTGTAGTTGTGAGTAATCAGAGGTATCCATGTTTGCACATAGTTTCCCACATGCAAAGAAAGGTTTGAGCAGATTGTTATTTGTTTTGTTCTCTATGCTAGGTTTGGGATTCTCTTATAAAGAAATTCAGTTATGAGATTTGTAATTAAGACAAGAAACCATATTCATTTGGGGGAAGCAGATCGAAGATGAGGGCTAACCACATTTAAAAAAGAGAAGCTAAATTAAAAAAAAAAAAATCCAAAAGATATAAAATTCATTTAAGATATCTAAAATTATGCAAGCAAAGACAGGTTATTGCAATTCTAATTATACACAAAGTGTATCTGAAAATTAGACAATTTTTTCAAAAAAATAATTAAGGATTGTAGCAACTGCATTACTACTGATGCCATCTCAAGCTTCCTTTACAGCATTAAGAGCACTATCTTCCTACACAAATCCTTTACCTTTTTGGCAGCATAACTCTTGGTGATGTTGACTCTCTGCCCACAGCAGAACATGTGACCAACTGATATTTTACCTTCCARCATTTGATCTGATTTACGAGAAGGTGCCTCAATTCATAATTAAAGCATTTAAAAGTCAGCTTGATATTGTTCACTTTCTCTGCATAGGTTTAATTAATAGAAATAAACACCCTATAAAATGATCCAGGGACACCTGAGCGATCGCTGGCAAAACCTGACTAACCACAGTTGCTTATTTATAATTTTGTCCTTTTGGTTTAGTAAGCTTTTAGAAGCAGGAATTGTTTGGCAACAGAAGCTCACAGGAAAATACTAGAGCTGCGACATGCTAACAAACCTTTGTGGAAATGAAATGAAACTACTGAGCAGCACTTCACCTGTGCAGGTTACCCTGAGTAGGAATAGTACATTGCCAACAAAGTGCACACAGCACATGTCTACTCGATATCACTGACCCAAAATTAATAGAAAGGAGCTTGCTTACCTGTCTGACACAGCATGCCTCAGCCATACATGCAAATTACTTTAGTCACATAACTTTAAAAAATGTATCTTCATTACCCAGAATAAGCACTTGAAAGGCAAATATGCATGCAGAGCATTGTAACATTCATACCATGGGACTTGGTTCTAAAAATACAGAATCCATGAACAGCACTTCAGTCTAAGAAATTGTGCACTAAAATTTCTTAATCTCTTGATTTCTTTAAGAAACAGAAACATTTATGACATGGTCTAATTTAGCATCTAAAGAAATTTTTCAATATGTATTTAAGACTTCAGAAATTATTTCCATGATTCCAAGGGAAAATTTTCTTATATCAGGTATGGAGAAGTGTGACCTTACTTCTCACTGCCATCATGAAGCAAATTATGTGTGTGTGTCTGTCTGTCACGATATACACCCTCCCTTTACCAGGGAACACTCCTCAAGTACTTCAAAAACATTAAAGATAGAATAGATTTTAAGACTACAGTTTATGAAGAAAACGTAGGATATTCCTCCTTCTCATTACAAAATCATGCCCACACACTGCAAAGACTTTATTTTATGCAATTTGATAAAATCCTGTTCCTACTGAAGTCAACAGCAATTTAGACATTGACTTCCAAGGGGTTGGAATTTTCATCTTTCGTGAAGACACACTGATGCATGTGACATCGCTCTAGCTGACAGAAGTTAAGTCTTTGCATGTGCGGATTTTAATAATCTTTCATTCCTGATATTATTTCCACCTATCGTGGTTTACATTTTGGGATAAAAATACAGAGCAAAAGAAAAATAACTCTTTTTTTTTTTTTTTCCAGTATTGAAAAAGATCAAATGCCTGGGAAGAAAGCAAATGGCAAAAAAATACTGTTTTGCATTGGATAGTTCAAGCTTAGACACAGTTCATTCTCAATTTCCACTGACTAAAATAATGTCAATGAGAATTGAGGGCACTCAATAGGTTCAAGGTTCTAAATCAACTGAAATAATACTCCTAAGACAAATAATGATCCTTAGTAGCAGACCATCATGAATCTGTACATTTATTTATCTACATTGTACAAGGGTCACAGGCGTTAACTGGATGATCTACAGCTTGGGAATGTGCACATCTCATGCCTGATTCTCAATTAGGGCCTAAAGCCTCTCAATTTATGGCTATTCATGGATTATAATCAAACAGCCTGCTTTCGATATCACAATTATCCGCAGAGCAACAAGACAGTTATGAGACTTCAACAAGGCAAAATTGATAGAATCATCTTCGACTTCCACCGCTCCAATATTTGTGAGAGGAAAGGAGGTCTTACCTGTCACTGTAGGCAGCTGCAGTGGCAGTGGCAGGCTGGGCGTACCGGTAGGCAGCATAACCACCCTGAAACACAAACTCACGCTCTAACTGCACTGCTGTGGCACCCCGAACGACATTTCACAACATTGAACAACAACTGAGAGAGTACAGTCATGCTGCAGTTCCGTTAAGGGCTTMAAGTGCATGGGAAATAGTTCAGTGAAATGTTAAGGAAATATTTCAGTGAATCGTTAAGAAAATCTACCACCACAAACTTTTCAAGATTTGTCCCAGAGATCAGGAGAAAGTAATGAACTGTATTGATCAACGTAAGCTTTTTTATAYGACAATACTGTATTCTTCTCCAAGTTTTCAAGGAGCAATTATTATGAAGGAGGTGTGTGTATATTCATAAAGCAATGCCTAACTTAAAAGACAAACTCAGCTAATAATCAATTCTTTTTTTGTACAAAATATGATTTATCATGCCTGGTTGATTAAACCTATRAATTTGTGCACTCAATTAACACTTAATGTTACATAGGTTTCCAATTTATACATAAAATTATAATGAAGAAGCAAAATTCTCTCCTTCCGTGAATTAACATTCAGTTGTATGTAACAGTAATTCCAGCTGTTCAATTAAGCAAACAGGACAAACAAACACGCATTGGAAAGGAATTGAGTGCAGTGATGCATTGATTATCAAACTGTGAAAACAGCAGAGCTTCCTGTTCAATGGACCACGGTGTTATATCAACCATTTCCAAATGATCTCAGCATGCCAATTAACAACCCCGGCCCGGGCCCCGCTGATAACACAAACACGATTTACGTCCCAATTAGAACCCTCCCCCCTCGCCCTCTGGGACAGGGGGCTGCTGTGGTGCCTCCCCCACCCACCCTCTCCTTAACGAAGAGCTGAATAAGACACTATCAGCTCACTCAGCTTTGAATAAAATTCACTCTTTTGCTGAAGCGTTCTCTTTAATGGATTGATTTTTCCTTTCTTTTTCTTCCTTTTTTTTTGGAAGGCTGCTTTCACCCAAGGCATTATGCTGAAGCAGGAAGAATAGGCCACAATGTGCCAGCCTTTACTGTAACAGTAGAACATTTTTACTGCAGTAACTTTTGTGGGTTTTCTATTTTGATTTTGCAAATAAAAATTCGCTCTTTTCAGAAAAGCAATTCCAGCTACTTTTACAAGCTATTTCCCTTCCCACCACTTTGCTTCATGGAATCCCTTTCATCCCTAACATGTGTAAGTAAACCTTTGAGAGTGTCAACATTTGAAGCAGGTTGGGTTTGGAAATCAATCCTTCAGCTGATAATGCCACATCACCCTAAGAATAAACATAAGTTTTACACACACTGACAGCTCAYTAGAAGCTCCAGACTTTGAATTATCAACTTATTTGGGGAATATTCTTTCTGATTTTTTCAAGTGCTCACCCAGAGACCAGGACATGTCCCTCCCTGCTCTTGGCCAGCTCCCTGCCAGCAGCAGTTGTGTCACAGAAGCCCTGGAAYGGGGCAGGAATAAAGCTTTCCCAATATCCTGTGTGTTCCCTCTTCTGCAGGAAGCTGCTCCTCTGCGCACACACAGGGGCAGTGAGACAAAATACCTTYTTTTGATTTTTATATACCACTAGAAGGCTGGTTTATAAAAACCAGCACGTCATGGTTCTGTCCACCACGGTGTCCATCTCTTTTGCTTGTCCTGTTGCCCATTCCTAAAATCCCTGACTTAAAAGTGAGAGTCACTCCACGTCAATCCAGCTCTGCACACCACAGCTCCCACCACGGTGTGGAGGTGAGAATGGGCCACCACGAGCAGCTCTGAATGAGAGAAAAATGAGACAGACTGTTCTCACCCCAGCTCATCTGAAATCTGATGGGGTTCTGTGAGGATTGGGTTTCTTTCCTTTATTTAACGACCACCAAAAATTGGTGAGTGTGTGATGACAGACCCTTTCTTGCTCCCTAAACAGAAGAGCTACATCCTTTTATGCTTACATTTTGATTTGCTTTCAAAGAAATTCTGCTGAACAGTGAAGCTCGACTCTGAACTTTATTAAGATGTTTTGGATTCAACAATCAGTCTGACATTTATGAGAGCCCTGGAAAGAATGAGTATAAAGCAATACAAATAAAAAAGAGATTGAAGGTATTGAATTTGCCTGAATTCTCTGGAGAACTAAAAAGCAGGATGTATTTGGGTATCAGGGAAAACCTAATTCCCTTCCATCCCATGTCATGAATTCATAATTTTAAAATAAACTATCATAAATTCCACATCAAAAGATGCTTAAGCAAATTATTTTTATGGGGTTTATGTTTGTTCTAAGTTTTCTTATTGTTTTACTTCCATTACTTCAGGTGATTTTTGATTACTGCTGGAATAAAATACTTGGAGGTACACTGTACATTGGGAATTGGGCTGGGAATCTGATTTAAACCCCTGAACTCAACTTCTCTGACAAGTTCTGCTTGACAATTTTTCTCTAATTTTGAATTTGGCTGATTATCTTAGATGAAGAATGTAATCTTCACTACATGTACATCTCTTGAGTAACATTAGATATTTACCTTCAAGCCTTAGACTATATGGCAAAATAAATGATGTAATAATTACATAATAATAAATAAGAGAAATAATAAACAATAATTTTCAGTTCCTATGTATTAGAAATGTTTTAGGAAGGTTTTTTGCCCCCATATCTGTACATTCAGACAGAAAAGCCTCTGACTGTTATGCTTTGAATTATTATTTAGAAAATTCAGCTAAAAGAATGAATTCATACAAAATAATGAAAAAAATGTCTACTGCCTTATCTGTGCTCCCATATTTGCTACTACCAGAACAATGATAAAACAGTGTTACAGCAGCTTAAGTAGTTTTAAAAATTAAGAATAGTGTCACTACTGTGACTTTGTGACTGAATCTGGAAAACAAAATGCAACTGGTGGACTATTTTTGYCGTTTGTACCCACAGAATCCATTTTCTCACACAATTATTTGAGTCTCAGTGTGATTTTACRTGAGTCTCCATTCAGCATGGTGAGGTTTCTCCGTCAGTGTCATACCTGTGGTAACTTATTGCCATACACAGGCTCCTGCAACACTGCTCTATAATGAAACAGAAAKGGAATGATTTGAATGAGTAAGGAAGGATGGAAAGAAAGATGTAAGGAAGGAATTTAGGCAAATTCCCCAGAGCAATTCGTTATAATTTTCCTCTCAATGTTTTATACATCTCAGTGGCTCAGGCAAACAGAAGAGGAGCAGTGGGATCTGTCAAAGATCAGTCGCCAATTTTTATAGAGAAATCTTAATCAATTTTAGAAAGAAATCACACACATTTTAGATAAGATATGACAAAATGGAAATGAACAGAAAATTAAATGCAACTGAATTCTTAACTAAAGTGTGTATGTCTGCAGTAAGGCTAATTTCCACAAAAAAGTGTTACACTGACAGAGTCTAGAGGTTACAAAATCACGTAAACATGTGTGCACCTCCTCCTAAAATAGCCAAATTACCTTTTTTCTTGATCTTAGATGTACTGACAGTCTTTATTGTAGACACACAAAGTGACTCTAAATGATGAGTGTTTTTTTATTTTTTCTATTAGCTATTTATTTAATATTTCACATGAAAGTTAAGCATTAATTTTCCTCAGTTTATACTTCCTATACTTCGTTTCACTCAAGGATCTCAAAGTATTTTGTGAACATAAATTMATCAAGACTCCAAACCTTCTCTAGAATTGAGAATTATACCTGCCTTATTAACTACAAATAGAGGAATGGTATTAAAAATTATATGAATTACACCCAGCACTGCAGAATATAGAAGYTGTCAGTTCCTTTTCCTGCGCTCATATTCTATTGAGGTTTAAACAGCATTTGTTCTGCCCAGAGAGTAAAACTTCAACTGAGAGAATTAAAAATAAACAAGCAATCCATCACCAATTTGTGCTGGCTCAAATTCTGGAACAGGCCTGTATGAAATGTTGGTGGAATTTCTATTTTGTGTTCCAGAGGTATCTGATGCCTCACAGAAACCCTTGGTAATGTATCCAGGCACCACCTGCATTAATTCCAGTCAAATATAATCACCAGGACCGGTCTAGCATTTTTTTTATGTATTGTTTAGATCACAAATAAAGATGAGATGAAAAGACATTTCATCCCTAGATATCCAAACTTTTAAAAGGGTATTGTGGAGCGTTCCAGCACTGGAAGGAACAACTTGAGTGCAGTTCCCTGAAGGCTCTTTTGCCCTTGGAAAAGCAATTTCTCCACTTCTTGTTCTCTGAGTCACAGGAAATGGCACACCCTTCCATTTGCAAACACAAAAACTCCTCGGTTCTTGAAAGAAAAATCTCAGTGGCATCTGCATATCCCTGGGTTTCACMGCAGGGCCTGTCAGGGGACCTGATGGCTTCAAGGGACTTCCATCTGGGGTCAGGGGAATGTTGTTTGGATAAAAACCTCTGCTCTTCCCTTGGGAAATAAATGTGTTCTCCACCCTCGATTCCATCCTAGCTTTGAGCTAAAGGTGATGGCAACAGCTATTAGGAAATAGTCTCATTCCATACTCCTGACCACAAAAATCYGCTTTATTCTTGCCCAGCAGCTCACCAAAAAAAAAMCCCAAAAACCTCTCAACTGAAGCCATGTATATTTTATCATGGAGTCTTGCCAGCTGCAGTGTCACAGGTCCAGAATCCTGGGAAGTTTAGAAAACCTTGCTRTGACCAACGGCCATGGCTACACCGTATTACCCTGGAGCTGGTGGCGACAGGGTTTGGAAGGTTCTCGTGTTTCCAATCCTTCCCACATTTTAGGTGTGGATTGATGACTGACATATTCTGAAAACGTTCTTTATGACAATGGTAATAAAAAAAAAAGGAACAGATTTAAGATAAAGCAGAGCAAAAGTGTAAAGCTATTATTCTAACTGCATATTTCTGAGACTGTTACTATTTTTGCTTCATTTTGTGGAGTGTATTTTCTTATTTTCACGGGTGTCAATCTTCATCTAAGAACTTCTATATTTGCTGGCAGGCAACTTTAATTCTCTTTTAATGACTTTTTCTCTTAGTGAATCAATACTTAATTTTAAAAGGTCTTCCTTACTTCCTAATAATCTCCTTTATTTTTCCTACTCAAAGGCACATTTAAAAGGGAATTCAATAGCTCAGCTATTTCAGAAGCATTATTACATTCCATACAGAATTATATGAAAAATAGAATATATTATATTACATCTAGAATCATGGCTGTTGATTTTTCAATTTGGACTGTACTTTCCACCTATTTTTATACTGGTATTCTCTTCTATTCCACTGGTTAGTATTAAGCAACTCTGGATATTTGCTGTTCTTGGTTCACCCTGCACTTTGTCCCCAACCAGCATCTTTTTGTGTCTTCCCTCCTTCCTTTCTCCTATATCTATGGTTTCTCTCCCCAGAGGCTGTGCTGATCTCTAGTTATGCAAAGAACAGCAGAGTCCATATTGCTGTTGTTACTCAGCGTAATCAGAGCAGGCTGAAACCCACTTTGACACCCATTAATGCATATTTTTGATCTGACTTTTCACTATTGTGTGCCTCTTCTTTTGCTTTCTGCAGTATTTCTAAGGTTCCTTTCTCTCCAATCCACTATCAAAMCCTACGTTGTTTAAATGTTTTTCTCCTTTTTTCACAGAGCATTTGTCATTTCACAAAGCTTCAGCTTTGCACTTAAAATGAAAAGCTGAGTAGAACTATGCCATAAACAATTGGGATTTAATAAATAACTTGGTCTGCTGCAAACTGCTACACTAAGAACTAATACACTGTGAATTGTGAGGCTTCATTTGATTTATGCCAGTTCTTTCTATCTCTCTCTTCCTCCCTCGCAAATGTTTTATATGCAAGAATGCACAAACGTGAAGAAAAATTATTTATAAAATAAAAAAGATTTGTATATTTAAAAAACCTGAATTTCCAGAAGAGTGTTTTAATTCTGTCATCTGCTATAAAAATAAACATTCTGTTGCATTAAGAGAACTAAGATAGGCAATCAGAAATATGAGGCTGCAGCTGAGTGAAGACCAATGCACCAGTGTGGTTACTCCATTTTCTAATGCACAYAACTATTGCAGGCAACAAACCTGAGGCTACACTAGAAATTAGTAATTTCTTCAGTATCTTTCTCACTGAAATCACTTTCCTTTTGGAAGCAAAATGTTAAGGTCTGTGAGAGGGTGTGAGGCCACCTAAAAATAATATTGTCAATCACCAAAAGAGATATTCCTGGCTTTCAGCAGCAAACCACAAACTGCCCTATTCACATTTAGCTCCCACCTATTCCCTCACACTGAGCCACCCTGAGGAAGATGTTTTGTTGCCCTGCAGATTTTTGGGTGGGTAAACCGGGAAAAGTGGATGTCACGTTCTTTTGACAGTTTGAAGGAAGATGAAAATTGGAAAGCACACTTGGAGAAATTCCACACTGTAAGGTGTATCCCATGCAGCTCAAAAATTGAGCAGCACMGTGTTTGGGTGAGATTAGAGCCACCAGCTTGGCTTGAGCAAGCCTTTGGCCAACAGGTGATTCTTGTGGTGTAAACAATATGTGTCTGATAACATCACTAAGTACATAGGGAGAGGACTTTAACCCTTGCTAATTTATGTTAAATATGTTTTTAGCTGCACAAATGAATTTTGAGATAAGGATCAGCCTTTCTACCTCTACGAGAAAAAACAAAAACTACTTCATCCATAAATTCAAGTTCTTTTCCTTCTTTATATGAAACTTACTAAATAAAAATCTGTTCCCTTGGGAATAGTTCTAGAAAATTGCTGATAATGAACACAAGGGATGTTTTCTAGCATTACCTATTTAATTTTTAATATTCATACAAATTTAAACTCATCCGTCTCATTTTATCTCAACYGAGACACTACAAGTAGGTTAGAGAAAGGTGACTGGTGAAACAAAGATGATACCTGTAACTTAGGACCAGATTGCCTGACTAAAATAACAACAAAAGTAAAATATTGCTTACTATCAGTGAAATATTTCACGTCTCCACATARAGTATAAGAATTAATTATTTTAGAAGAGTGAAATTTAGCCTCAACCCCCTGAAATCTCCTGAATGCTCAGACATATGGAGCCTCTTTGCATGCATTCAAAGAAAAAACAAGGTATGAAACTTGAAAAAATTCACAAAAAAATTGTAAAAGTATTATTTGAAAGGAAAATGGTGAGCAATTAGGTGAGTAGATAATGATGGGTCCAGGACTATGAATCTCTCCTAATAAATAATCCACGTGTATTGTGAGCAGTCTCTACCCATCTCCTTTAAACTGAAATTAGTGGATTTGAGAAGTGCAGCTGGAAATCTACTCAGATTACAGACAACACACTGCCACATCCTAAATTTACTGTGTCATGAAGCTCTACTATCATCATGGCACCTACATATACCCAGTGTTGGCTGGATTTGGGGAACCTATATCTCTCCATGAACTGTCTTCATAGCTCAAGAATTAATATTCAGCTTGCCTTGATTTTTTTAAGGAAGAGCTTTTGGGGATTTGCAAAAGAATGTTTCTGCTTTGCTTTATTTTTTCTTTGAACTTCAATTATGAAGGGAGAYGCCCCTCCACACACGCACACACATTTTTCACATCTTTTTGCATTCATTCAGCATTTGATTGAAGAGTTAATTCAGCTCCACTGAACAATGATAGATGTAATGAACAGAAAGGTCTTCCAATGTGAGAGATATTCTTCTCAATTCTTTCTGACAAGCAAGGGACGGTAAATAGACAAAACAGAGTCAAGCTAGGCAGCAAACTTGTAAAAAGAATGACTCTGGTAATGTACAAGGACAGCATGCACATCAATGAATACTTACATAAATGTCTGCACCATAAAATCCATCCTGGTATACAACACTGCAAGGATGCACACACAAAGAAAAACATCCATATTAGTGCATTTCCACATGCAAATGCCACCAACCCCTGCACAGCCGAGGTTAGTCTGTCACAAGAACAGAGGGAGGGGGAGGGGGAGGGAAGGCACTCTGCACATTGGTTAAGGAGGTTGGTAGTCRTTATCAGAAGTGAACCTGTACCAAACACATCATCTTACAAAGTATGCCAAATGCTTGGTCGAAGGGAGGCAAAGCATGGCAGGATTGGAAAAGACTTTTGATAAAGTTTGGGGGTTTTTTCTTCCCCTTTTTTTTTTACRAAACCATGTATTGGAAGCATTTTTTTCTATAAAAATTGTCAGTGGGGCAATCCTACAATCAGTTTCAATACCTTAACAAACATCTAACTCTCGAAGCATTACTTTCTTGTCCTGCAGTTATGCCAACCCTCTGAATTAAAGTGTTACTTCTCATTATTTAGATGGAAAACAAAACTAAGTTTAAATGGTGAGAGGAGTGGTCAAATTATTATGCTGGTGGTGTTCTACCCACTGGGTCAAATCTCAATACCTCAATGTACACAGAGGTGAGAGAATCYATAGGTACTGCACTGTTGGCTTGGTGCACATTTCCAATACTGACACAGCTCTGTTGAGAATGTCATGGTGTTATYCTTATGAAAAAGATATTAGCTTTCATTATTTGATCATTTTACATCTTCAGCAAACCCTATTTTGGTTTTCTCTATTTTTTCTCTCAAAAAAAAAAGTAGTAACATTGTAGTTACCAGTTCACCCAGAGACTGTCTAATTTCAGCTAAGATAAATCATCAGTGTAAACAGTAAAAGATTCTAAACCCTTCAGGAAAAATGACACAGTATGACAAAGACAGCTTAAATGATTACACTAAATAAAACTGGAACTGCACAACAGTGGCCCACCAATTAGACACATTAGGTAATTCCTGCAATTTTACATGCATTTGGTAGTTCTGCAACTTAAAACGTGTATTTCCAATATCAGAATCAACCCAAGCTGTTTCAAGAGCTAAATAKGAGAGCACACAATAGGGTTTTTTGCAACAATATTTTCAATTTAGGAATACTATTATCTAGGAATAATAGTTATCACCAAGTTGCTAGCCTAAGCCATTTTGCAATTCCAACAASAATTTTCATGTCAGAAATATAATTGATCTATTGAGGTCAATGACCAAACCCCACGGGGCTGAGCTGGTATGTGTCTAAGTCAGAATCACTCGAGAAGATCATAAATATGCATACATGCACACAAGCAACATGGATAAAACCACATTGATGATAAAAGTTTGCTATGGAATAACAATGGGTGAAAACTCATCTCCACTTAAATCAGAGCATCTGTCATTTGTTTCAGTGAGTTCAGACCTTTACTCGTATATTTCTCTATTTRTTATGTCTGCAGAGCAAAACATGCAAAACCTGGTCTACACTGGCAGCTTTCAGAGAGCTCGTTATTTACATTGCAGGGTACCTTCGTTTTGGGTTTGATATTCTGACTATTTTAAAACATTCCATGTTTTTCTTATACCTGTTTGCATGGAAGAAATAAAGCATTCCACATGACTGTGAGGTAGGAGCACACAATCATGAACAACATGGAAGGACTTTGATGAGATGACATACAAAGAGTACTGAGTTTACTGAAGGCCCCACAACCCTTGGGTCCTCATATCCCTSTGCCACTCCTGCTGGGAGACGTTGGAGGAGCTGGGGGAAGACAGTTTAGGTTCTGCCTGTGTTTCTGTTGAAACCATCTAATTGAACTGCAGTAGGAAATAAATTAAATTCATTTTTCAAGTCAAGTCTGTTTTGTCCGTGATAGCAATTGGGAAGAAATGACCCCGTCTTTATTTTAACCCAAGAGCTTTTCCATCCTTTCACCCCCTGTACTCTTGAGGAGAGGGAAGGAGAGCACACCTGGGTGAGGGTCTGGCACCAGCCAAGGTCAACCCCTCACTGTCCATTAAAACATCCTACTCTCAATTACTATTAAACACTGCTTTTCAGAAAATAATGTTTTTGGGAGAGCCTGTGTCAGGAAGGGAACCTTTTTCCTTCCTCCTCTTGGTGATCTGTGGATATACAGAGAAGATGAATAGGGGCTGATAAATTCTTCATTCCTAAGTGCAGCTCGTTGTAACCCTGGACAGGTTCATCCATCCACCTCAGTCTTCCTTTTACATAGAATCCCCAGTCATGTACGGGCAGAAACATATTTTGAATTCCAAATATGAAACCACTTCATAAACACTATGCTGAAAATGTGTACCCATCACTAGAATGAGACATATATGCATAACTCTATTATTAAACGTGGCCAATATTAAGATGAAGTGACAGAATCAGGCAAATGAGTATAACAGAGCCAAGCAGGACTTGCACTACAAAAAAAAGTCAGCTGATTTTATTTCCTCTCGATGGTCTTGTATTTTGATAGTGATATTAAATAAAAACTCTTCTGCTTCCCTTGAAGTTTGAAGAAAAGAAATTCTTCACATTTTCAYAGATTTTTCTGACACTGTATTCCTGTATTCAGGGTCCTTGTCATTCCTTGATTCCTGACCAAATCTTACCAGTGGAGTCAAATGTATTTTCTAACAGCACCATTCGTCAGAAGGACAAAGTGTAAACCACCAAGAACTATGTTTTGCTTTTGTGCTTTCCTTTCCCTCAGTATATAATTTTCCAAATTTGCTTGGCTTATCACCCCTTTTCCTCTCTCTGAAGCTCTGGGCAGAAAACAAAGTGTATGTCTGGAGCAYGGGAAGAGGCTGAAGGCATCACACAGGGACCCATCTTACTACAGTTCCTTTTACAGTTTATATTAAAAGAATTATCTTGGCAGACAGATAAATCTTAGGCTCCTTGTAAAACAACACAGGCTTTTCAAATAGCCACATTACTGAAACCTGAATTACTTCACCCAGGAACGGATGATATGTTAATGCACTTCCTGGAGGCATTAAAAAGAACAACAAATTTGGTGGATCTATTCAGTTGTATTTTATTATTTTATTGCGCCGAGGAAAACTCAGAGAAGTGAGAAATCTTGATTTAATATGAAAATGTGCATCTAAACAACATCAGATGTGGCAATCACTTCCTGAAATTGTTTTTCTATAAATAGGAAACTATTTCCTCATCAGRTATTATACATCTGACTTTCACGAGTTTAGCTCCTTTATTTAAGTCTCTGTGTCTTATAATCATTTTCTGTAACTATATTAACACGAACTCTTCACTAGTTTAGATTCCACCTTTATAATATCCTAGGAACACTACATCTGTCTTCATTATCATTTTTCTGTCCTCATCTTTCAAAAGGATTGAGTTGGATAATCTATCAACGACATAAAAAGACAGTTCTTGATTGCACAAACCCTGTCTGAGAGACTTCCCAGCAGCTGAGGATCCACAGCTCTGAGCCACACACACAGCCCAGGGCACATCCAGGGCATGGAGTGATCAATTCCAGGGAGCAAAYGGGCACTACGGCCACGATTTCATTCCCTGGCATAGGAATCACGGCTACAGTTCACCATGACTTCTCCATCACAACTAAAAGAAAGCAACTGAAGGACAAAAGTTCTCTGGTTTCTGTCCTCACTGTCCTACACATTATCCAGCTCTTGGTATGGAAATCTTTACCTGAAACMTTTTATATGAAACCTTCATGAAACAAATGATAGAAGAGATATAATTACAGCCTTATTTAAACCAAASAAGAAAGTGAGAATTAAAATAATACTTTTCAACACTCTTAACAACACAGCTTTCAGTGTTGTTAGCATAGAACTGAAGCTCTTGTATGAGGCAGTTCCAACTTTTTAGAATGTTCTCTAATTTCATTTTCTTGCCTTTCCAGCTACAACATTTTCTGCCATGACCAAGTCACATTATCTGCTTTGGGAAATTGACTGAGGGCATTGCTGCAGAGAACAAAGCTGGCAGACATAAATCACTATGTGCTGGCAAAAAACATTTTTTGTTCTAACAATTGCACATATACACAGAGCACAGAGTCTCAAGTAAGAGGAAATTTCTGTGAGCCCAAGGAAATATATTGGGAAAAATAACCACTATAGTAGATGTAGTAGCTTATAGTAATCATCTTTCTTTCTTAAATTCAGCATAAGGGCTGGAAAATAAAGCTGTGTTTGCATTTTGAGTTAGTTAGAATATAGCACTTGAAAATGTTTATTTTAACAAGGGGAACGGTTTCTGAATAGTCTCTGTTACTTCTCCTCCACACCCCCCACAACTTCACAATTCTATTTAGGGTTGGGTTTGGGGTTTTTTTAACTCTTCAAAGAGAACAAAAACATATTGCTGTCTCCTGTTTTCCTAGGAAAGACAGCAGAGGTGGAGATACTTAAATCTGAATTYTCTGGTAACTTCATCAGAACTGAAAGGAGCAGAGAGGAAATGTGAAGATGAAGTCATCACACACTAAACTCGTGAAGAACTTAAGGCAAAGGATGCTGGAACAGAAGGGCTTGTCATTGGTTTCACTACTCCTGCTAGTTACTACTGCTCTACTACCAGATACTACTGGGTTTTCTCGACAACAGATTAAAGATGGAGCTTCATATTCATCTTGTTTTACTATTTGGTGAATAAATTTCAAGAATGCTGAGGTACTAATTCCTGCAGAGCTCAAATGCAACTACAGGCAGTAAAATCAGATAATCTGCTTTCAATAGTTTGCCAAAGAGAACAAAACCTGCTTTCTTCACCCTTGACACTATAAGTACTGCCAACTGAATCCATAATCTGCCATAGGAGTACCTTTACTAGCAGGTCCTGCTTTATTAGGACATTTCTTACATCATTCATAGGCATTTTTCAATAAAATAGATAATCCTAGAAAGACACAGGTCAAGCCAAGATTATGCTTTTACATGAATGACTTTTTTTTTAAAAGAATTTAAGAATTATTTTGTGAAAAGCACTATCTAGTACCCAGATGTCCCAAGAAAGAAGGTATAAAAGGAATTTGATCAGTTTAAAGCAGTAACTGCTCTGCTCCTCAACCAAGTCACCAATGTTGCTGTGAAGCTCCCAGAGAGCCTTGAGATAAGCAGGGAACAGCTCAGGGCTCCACAGGAACATCCTCCCTCCATACACAACATGAACATCTCTTGTTCCCCTCTCCTGCAGCACCGTGGTGAGGTTAAGCTCTCCATGCAATGCAGACCTCCAAACTCTAAATTTCAGCATTCAGCATTCTCACACAAACCAAGCTTTACTCCCTCATTTCAGTGTCAGTGGGATTTTATGGTACATAAATTAATTATACATAGTTATGAGTAAGCTGCACACTCTAGTATATCAAAGCATTAGAGATGATGTTAAAAGTGAAGTATTTTCCAAGAGCTAATAAACAAGATGCTATCTCAAGGAATTATGAAATGCCTCACTCACAAGTAAAGGATCCATTAATTATTGGGGTAGTGCTATGTATTGCATGAACAGTAATTTCATTTTTAAATGACACATTTTAAACCATGTGTGCTGTTCTTTGATTTATAAGAAAACAATGGCCTTAAATATGGTTATACTCAACAATATTCCCCAGACCTAGCACAGTGTGCCATGTCTGCTCTTCTCCAGGAAGTGGGAGGCACAGCAGAGGAGACCTTTCAATAGGAGCCACACCAACTTGCTCTGCCTTATGRCCACAAGACCTCGATCTCCTTCCAGCCTGGGATTCCTGGCCGTTCCCTAACCTGCTCAATAAGCAACTTCTTAGAAAAAGTCACAGTCAGTATCAGAGAGGACATCAATGCACAAGTGCAGATTCCAGGGAGATTCACTTGTGTTGGAGAGCAGGGACTCGGGAGGCAGCAGTGCTGAGAGCAGCACCAGGAAGCAGCACGTCAGTCTAAGGGATGCATACTCAGCTTTAGAGCTGATTTCCAAATTCAAAGCAAAATAATTCAGTTTCAGTCCCAAAACAATGTAATATAAGCAGGTAGGAGTGAAGGAGATTATTTCAGTTCAAGTGTTATACTTGATTTCAGTATTAAGTTTTCTAAGGTTAATGAAATAAAAGAAAATTTAAGAAAAGGCAATAGCAAACTTCAGCTTTATATTTTGCAACTACATGTAAGTTCTTTCTCGAAAAGACATATTTCTCTAACTAAACTCTTTGCTTGGCTGTAAGGCTGGGCTCCTTCCTTGAGTGAAAAATGAGAAATTGCTACTAAATTAATTGCAAARCAGCATTCAAAACTTTTTCCATTTTTCTTATCAACAAATGATATTYCAAGTTGTTTGCTTCCTTCTCTAAGCTGATTCATTCTCTGTGATCTCTTTATTATCTCTGTAATTTTCCTTGACTTCTACTCACATTGTGACTGAAAACCACATTCTTATAATTTATTTTCATTGATTAAGGATTTTTTTCTGATGGAAATTCCTTATTGCTTCTTTGGTAGGCCACAAGACATAATGGGTGAGCAGAGAACAAAGTATCTCAAAGAAATTCCAAGATGCACTACTGTATCAGTGAAGATACCAAAATGAAATCTAACATACCAGGCCAAAGAAATTATGGCAGAATAAAGCTTTATTACCCTAACTGTGGATTGGTGCAACAGAGATGTATTATTTCTGTACTGGTCCATGAATTACRAAAGTGGGCAATTCAGAAAGCAAGGCTTTATCGTAAAGCACAGGTGGATGGAGAAAATTAAAGCTGAGTAATGTCTGAACTAAGACCTACCTGAATTAAGACAGGCTTAGTAATTGAAAACTTTTGCAGAGTCAAATTATGTTTTCTGGAATGTGAGCCCTGGATTAGCAAGGGTTCTTCTCAGACAGCTGGAAGCCATCAGGGCAAGGAGAAGGTGGGACCTGTGACTGGTGCAATGCGTGGCTCCCTCTGAAGCCAGATTCAGCACAGGCATGAAGGGAGTGAGACCGAGCCAACCTGTCCAACCYCCCTGCAGAGGATTGTGAGAGTGCTGAGCTGACCCCTGGAAACCAGTTCAGTTGGAACACTGCTGGACCTGACTGCAAAACCTCTGTACTGACCCACAACAGGAGTTCTCTGTGCTTACACATCCAACTTACTGCTAAAGATGCTGACAATCAGCAGTACAGCTACCTGAGAATACACATATATCACACTTGGAGATTTAATTCCTTCTGCTGAGTCACTGTACTAACTGAACTATACAAATGTGTATGCCACACACACATACACACATGCAGCACCCACATGTGGCCTCTCAAGGCAAATTTAAGTTACTAGTCAGAAAGTATTTATTCATTTTGCAAATACTAACCAAAAAAAGTATGGTCCAATTCAAAACTGTATCACACTCAGCTGGTATTTTCTTATATGCCTTTATGACTTTGTATTAAACTAAGGTGTGATGTTAATGCCTCCAGGAAACTGACAGTGACCCACAATGAAGCCTCACTACATATCGCACTCTATGTTCAAATTTAAAAATTTATTTTTAAACAAGGTAGAGATGGAGAGTCCACTTTCTTTAGAAGCAGTATCCATTTGGTAGCTGAGACATTCTGCTTAAAATCTGAATGCAGGGCATTCTAAACTTGCTTCCATCATTGCCATGTACAAATGCCTGGACTAACTCTAACAGTGGGATAACTGTGGTGGGACACCATCGTTGCCCAAAGGTAACTCAGGCAAACTTCAGAAAACAGAGTCTTCCTTCAGTAGTGGCCACACTGTTTTGCTTCTAAAACTACACACAACACACAAATAAAGCAATAGAATACACTTTTACAAAATAAAATGATTCTGTGGCATCGTTTTTCTATTAGTTTTTTTAGAMTATCTTCTTTCTCTGAGGTAGTAAGTGCCCAATGTGACAGAATGGTCCAAGTGCCTGTCTTAAATATCCCTGAAAACTTAACCCAAAGGCCAACTGAAGAGATTAGCAAATTTGTCTGGGAAAAGGTGCTCCTTTTGGCTTAATGGAACGAAGATTTCATGAGAAACTGTGGGAACTGGTGCAGGGCACCCATGGTGCAGGCGGACAGGGGCTGTGCTGCAGCTCCTGCACAYGGGGACATCCCCAGTGGCAGCTGATGAGCTGCTGAATGGGATTTCAGTGAGGGCAGAGAGAAATCACCTTCACTCACTGTGCCAGCCCTTCCTGACCCCTTCCCAGAAAGATCTGGCTGCTCTACAGAGAGGTAGTGGCAAATCAAATTCAAATTTTTATGACAAAATACTACTCTGCCTGGGATCCGCTAAGTTTTCCTCATTTTCCAGATCTCCCAATTTCTTAGCAGCTGAAAATCTTTTGCCAGTGTTATTAGGGTTTTTAAGTATTACATGCAGCATATAAAGCCTTTCTGTGTCAGCTTTTGAAGAGCTACAGGAGAATTTATTTCATCTTTCTTTCCCTCAAAAATTATACATAAACCCAAAAGAAAGAAGATTAGAGAGTTTCTAGAAATTAATACTATGAATTCCTCTTCTGTTCCTTAGTTTACTACTTGGTTTTAGTAAATGCTGACATCAAAATCTTAAGGTATTGCTTAAGCAAACATAGTCAAAAACCATGGTCCTGAGAGAAGCACCCCAGATTTTTACCGGGCAAAGATGGAAACTGGAAAAACTAAGCAAACTGCAATTGAAAAAAAAATAAATAAAAAATATAGAGCACTAAGCCTTCAGGTCCAGAGACAACTTTCAGCAGGCGATTTGAAGGAAAAGCAGCTAACTCGATCCAACCTCCTTAATAACCAGATGTTCACAATCGTCAGAAATACACCTTTAGCCGAAACAATCTCCCTGCTCCAGAGCGTTCCGTTGCTGGGAGCATTTACATAACAACGTGTGACRCCTGAAAGGCTCGGGGCCACCGAGCGTGGCACTACAAATTACAGTCATTTTTCAAGGCTCCGCGCGGGGCACCTGGGCCGSGGCGGCGCGGCCCACACGCGCCGGGGCCAGGGAGAGGGCCCAGGGGCCGGGGAGAGGGCCCAGGCCCGCGGGATCCATGCGGGTAGAATGGGGGAGTTCCTTACCCGCCGTAGGCCGGGATGGGAGGAGGGGGAGCCGCTGCCCGGAACGTGTTGTACACCGTGCGGCCTCGGCCTCGTAGGTGGGCACCTCTGTACGCGGCGGCCGCGGTCGCGGCGGGGTAGGGAAATCCTGGCACTGCGGAGGGAAAAACAGGGGTCAGTGCGAGATATCCCGGGTTCTGAAGCAAGCAGTGTGTTTGTGTCTATATAAAAGGCTGCCTGAAACTGGACGAGGGACTCAGCAAAGTCTTTTAACTCATCGTTTTGCACAAAATCTTTGTACGCAAACGGCACCCAGCGAACTTCGATGGCAGTATCATTTATGGCTCTGAGTGTCTTGGAAGGCACCGTTAGAAAGAATGTTGACTGGTTCAGCCAACACTGCTACCAGGAGGCTCCCGAGGTCCAGGTTCAGGCTCAAATTTATAATGTCAGAGACATTTGCACCGCATTATTGGATCTGTCTTCTAAAGTCAGCCCTGTTTGGAGTGGGGGTGAGACATTAGACATTGAGTTGACCTCAAGTCGTCTAAATTATACAGCGAATTTGCCAACTGAACAGAGCTTTGCTTTTGTTCAAGAGCTGATTGTTAACCGGGTCTTAACTGTGTAATGACAGAAAGAGTTTTTTCTCTCTTTTCCCCTTTTTTGGGGTTGTACCATGTATATAACAGCACCTTTCACTCCTTCAAAGGCAAGAGTTATCTATTTTAGAAATACAACTGAATCCACACAATATTCAGACCAAACAGAAATAACTTAATCATATAACAAAGATATTAACTCAAACATTTTTATATTGTCATTGTAACTAAGTGTAAACATTAATTAGCATTCCATGTGAGACTTAAAATATTTTAATCAGAAATTGAACAGCAATACAGTCTTAGAAGGTTTTGTTCTGTAAAACTTCTCTCTTGAGAAGCTCTGTAAAATTTCTCTCTTGATAATTTTTTAATTGAAAAAATAATAATAAAACCCCAAAACAACAAACAAAACTTCCCACTTTGCTTTCTCTGCCAATTTTTTAACCAGTGCTTCATTACTTCATTTCTCCTTTGTACATATATTGCTTGTCAATGTTATAACAGGTATTTCTTGAATGAATTAATCAGTGAGACAGATAAAATCAAATCCAGCTCTGTTGGCACTCAGGTTACATCAGATGTGCTTCACTGTGTTGATTTTTTTTTTTCAATACGTAAATAAAGAAATAAAAGAAACATTGCTTAGCAAAGCCCTAATAAGAAGCAAGAAAGTGGAAATACTGATGTGTAAAACACTTCTTCAAATCTGAAAAACAAATTGATTTCAATCCTCATTTAGCATGAAATTTTAAAAGAAGTCTTGAACTTGGAAAAGAAAATGAAAAAATTCACAAATTTTAGGCCTTGCTTGCTGAACATATGAAGGCAAATACTRTAATTATGGTGATTTCTCTATTTTTGCTTTATTGCTGTGGCTTTGGGGCTTTGCTAGGTCCTTCTCACTGACAAAAAGGTTACACAGTAATTCTGTAAAGATTTACATGCCTATGATACAACATAAACCAACCTTATGGCAATAAAAATAAATTAGATAAGTCTTAGGAAGTGCAAATACCATATTCTTATTCCTCTTTCTGTAAAAGGAATGTGTCAAAATCAGAAAGATGAACTTGCAGAACTCAATATACTCTTGATAACTTTGCAAGCAACTGCATTTAAGAAGTCTTAAAGGAATTGTACTGGAAAACATTTCTTTTAAGGAAAAAGAACACATACATGATTTATGTGAAATTTGGATGCTGTAAGTACTTTTGCATATTCAACAAGATTGAGTATTGACCAGTATAAGTACAGGAGTGATAGAATTATGACCTACTGCTGAAACCACGTAACTTTTGTCCTTTTCCCTTCCAAGAAAACGGCCTTGTAATATATATAATTATATATAATAAAAATTAATACAATATGCAGAGGAAAACGTAAAAGATAGTTTCAGAAAATGTTCAAAGGACTACAGACCTACACACTGCCTCTGGTCTTACAACTTTTCTTTAGACATCCAACTTTTGCTCCTTCCCAAATACAGTTATTGGACTAGACAGAGAACTAATCTAACCCAGTACAATTATCTTTGCATGAGAGTAATGCTGCAGTCTGCCTGCATTAGAAAAATTACTCCTTTCCAACTAACAGGCATTTCTAGAAGATTCCCCTATAAATTGACAGCTAATTTGTACTTTTTTAAAACAAAATATCCAAGTAAAAAGAGAGAAACAAACCCAACAAACCAGTGCTGAGAAGAGTTTGCTTAGGCAAATGGCAGAAAACGGACTTGAGAGAATGGCCAGGAAAAACTGATCTCTGAAACGGTGGACATCTTAAAGGGTAAGTTCTAGCCTTTATGGACACTCTTGAATTGCCAAAATTAAGATAAATTTCTCTGACCTAAATGGCAAGTACAAAAAAAAAAAAAAAAAGCAGTCTGACAACCCTAGAATTTCTTCACTTGCATCCGCAGTTTTCTAAATATTGATGGAAAACACATGTCCACAAGAAGAACAAAAGTAGTACAGAAAATTCAGCTAATTCAAAAAAAGTCTAAGCTCAAGCAATATGAGGTATCTTAACACCACTGTGGGCTTGCAATACATGGCCTGGAAATTCCTGCCCAGAGATCTCTTTCAGTAATTAATTCTTTGTAGTGAACAATCTATGTTTGGCAATATTTGCAGCAGTCATTCTTTTGGGGTCCTAAACCATCTTTTTACTGTAAAATGTTCTGTTGAAATGAATTCCCCCAGGGACTCCTGCATGCAGCCACACACCTCACACGTGTGGGAAGAATGGGCCTATCCCTTGATTTCCAGAAGAAATGAGTAAATATAAGTCTAATCAAAACCAAAYAGAAATGTTGAGAGGCACTGAGGTTATGTCTCTGTGAAAGAATGAACTTCTAGTGTGGTTTGTGAGGATTTTTTTCCGTTCAATTGTACCATTCGACCCACCTTTCATACAGACATATTAAAATATATATTTCACAATAATTGAGCATTTATCCTAAACTCTCTTGATTCTTCAGGGCAGTCACACCTTGGAAAGAATTACAAGAAGGGCCMCTGACCTCAAACCTTTGACAGGGAGTGCTTTCTACAAGGAAATGTCACTGAAAAAGCAGAGTGCTCCATCAATGACTCAAAAAGAAAATAAAATTTAAAAAAAAATAAAATTACATTTTTATGAGAAAGAAGGCTTTCTCTTAACAAAAGAGGAGAAAAAGCAAGAAAACAAGAGAGAGCAGGAAGAGTTGCTTAGCCCATAAGTGTTTACCAAATCCAAAACCTGTAAGAGAGGCTCAGCATTCATGGGAGATGCTAAGACAAGAGAGTGATTTCTATCATTTCCAAAGGATCTCCAACACAAAGGATGAGTTAGACAGAAAAGCTTCAAGTAATGTAATTGTTTTGCTATGCTTGCCTTGCACTGTTACCTTAATAAAGTCACGGAGCATAAAACATCTGAAGTAAAGCAAAGCACTAAAAAAGCTCATAKAAGCAATTAGGAGAAAAATTCACTGCAGAGCAGTGATTTGCAGTTCTGGCAAGGAAGAGGATCAGACATGATGGAAACTGAACAGGGCAAACACAGGATTGAGAGTGGCACTGCAAGGCCTTACARTCAAGTGAGGTCCAACAGTTGAGCTTATGCATAACAGAATCATATCCATCCCAAAAATTCATTTGGGTCCATCCAAAAATCAGAGCATCTGAAAACACACCTTCTATTTTCAGGTAGTAACAGCAGAGATCAAGATTAGAGGTAAAATAATCAACAGGTTTTTTCACCCTGGATTTGGGTTCAGGAAAAAAAAAAMCAAAAACATTATGGTACTCCAGCCCAGCTGAGAAATCAGATGAGTAGGAATATGTAATAATCACAGAATTTATTTTGCTTCCRAGTTTTTAATATCCTCACCCCAAAATAACCAGCAGAAGTGGCACCATTAGAACACAACTGAAGAATGGACTTCATAAAAACAATTTTATGAAAAGGGCTGTCCCATCAGGAAGCATTAAATGCTATTAACCAGTCCCCAAAGTAATGAATGTACTAGCCAGGAGGGGAAGAGATTTTAATGACTTACAGTTTGTAGGTCAACCCTCCTTAGTGCCTCAGTGCCAAACTGCTGAAACTCAGTCAGTGAAAATGCTATTAGAATGGGGGTGAAAATGTGTTTGACTCTCAGCAGGGAAGCATCTGAGCCCACTTCTAAGCAAAAGTAGCTTAAATTCATCAAAGTAATTTGATAACTGGAATCCTTCTGATCTGTGACAGAGAAAAGGCAGATTTCTCCAAATACACATTGATGATAGGAAGTGATAACATGAGGTTAAAAAAAGAGCCTTTTCTAAGGACAATACAGAATCAAACATCAAGCCATAGAAAACAATTTACATTTTCATCTAATGGCCCCATCCTTTCTATAGTTATTCATTCAGCTATTGAAATATGAATGAGACCACAACAGCAACCACAAAATACCAGTTCCTACAGTTAAAGAGCAATTTAACTTTTTCAAGTTAAAAATATTAAAGTATAAACAATATGCTGGAGAAGTCCTTGGCTTTGCTTACTATAATTATCCAAAAGTATACAAATCATCTACAACAGCCTAAATGAAATTGTTTTAGGAACATTATGCTGGTAAGATTTCTTCTTTAAACTTATTTGTTCTATTTTTATACTTAGAGGATAAAATTTTAAAATGTATTATTACAATGAATATTATCCACAAAGTTCTCTCTTCTTGCACTTTGTAAACATGGAATCACTGTCAGGGTACCTCCTTCATCCAAGTTCAGTTTAGATCTCAAACATGAAATCAGGCCAGCAAATTGCCACATTTAAGCAAATAAAAAGGGGTTTGGAATTAACAGGATTCACGGCAGTATGTCAGTAAAATTTAGGTAACTAATGATTTTATAGAAAAAGCAAATAAAAGCATGAGGCAGAGAAACTTACTCTTTGTGTTAACAGATGAAATTTAATCAAATCTTAATTTGTCCCAGAAGATGTAATATAAGCATTTGTCTTACTAATTCTTTATTAAATGAACATGACAGGGACGTGCACTTTCCAGGCCCCATATCTCAACACAGGCCTGGGAAAAGAAAGACTGAAGGAACAACGAAAAGCTTGAGCTCCCAAAAAAAGGAATATAACCTGGCACAAAAATACTTAAGGGTTATACACTGCGTATTAAAGTTTTAAAGCTTTGGGATAGATGAAAGAGCAGCAGATGCAAAAAACAACGGGGGGCAGATTTTGTATCAAAGCCATAAAAATATACAGCCACTTTAATGGGCAATTATTCTTCACATTTGTGCTGCGGTTTGAATTTGGATGAGGGTGCCATATGCCCCGAGAAAGGTGTGCCATCAAAATGGATGAGCAGCTCTACCTCTCATCACTCCTAATCGCTCCTCCTTTGCACAGAGTAGCAGGTCATCTGCCACCAAGAGTTTGCAAATGTTTTATGGGGAAGAATTTGAATGTGATATCATGTTTRAATCGGTTTATCGCTAATTTACGGCGGCACGGTTTAACTGCTGGAAAGACAGGGAGACACATTTGCATCGTTCCCATAGTTCAGGAGGATCCCTGTTGAGGAAACACCATAAATTCAAAACAAAGAGATGTAATGGGTAACATGCTGAGAAAGGCTAAGCAGAATAATCTATATGATATTATCTGAGGTTTCAGGGACAGAATCGGCAGTTTATCCCAATGTATGCTGTGTTTTCCCTTCACTGTAATAGTTATAAGGATTATTAAGTGGCATTCTTTAAAGGAATTACAAACACTGCGTTAAAGAGGATTTGTGCATTTAAATACACAGACCAAAGTACACTGCAAGCAAAACGTAAGCTCTGTTAGTACAGACTTTAACATGAAAAAGCATTTCAATTATATATAAATATATGTACATACACACACTTCAAATTCAGGGTAAAAAAAAAAAAAAAAACCTTTACAGAGTTCACAGTGTTTAAAATTAGCAGGCTGAAAATACATTTCTTCACCTGTCACTGTTGTGAGATGATTTTCCCTGGGATCTACTTATGAATTAACTGTATTCAAAAGAAATGTGCCATATATATCAAACACAGTCACAGCTGGTCATTTCTATTTCTTTCTTTCACAATCTATTTATTTTTTGAARCATACTTAAAATTACAGAACAATTATTTCCTTTCTACTGTAGAAAAATATATGCCAGTATTATACACTGTTGTTTAGGAATGAATAAATCTGTATTTTGGAGAAACCCTTCGTACARGACATTCTCATTTGAAATGCATTAAAAAGGAAAACAAAAATCTCTAATTAATGTACAAGTCTAATCACCATTCTCCACATGGAAGAGTAATTTTTCACTGTTCATTTGCTCAGTGTAATCTCAAAACTGACATAACAGAAAAGCAATGGCCTATAAATCTGCTCTCATTTGTTTCTTTAATATTCATATTCCATTGAACTACAGCTGCTTGTTGCTGCAGTCTATTACAACATGCAAAACTGTCGATAAAAATATTATGAAAGGCAAGATGTGTTTCTTCATGGCTCTGTGTGCCATTTATTTGGAAAAAAATAACAACAAATGACTCCTGGATTGTCCCTCCGTTTGCTGCACGCTGGGCGATTAGTGATTAATTACCTTGCTGCAAATTGACATGGCACAAGGAAATTGACACAGCTCTGATTAATTAACTTTTTTATGCAAGACAGTTACTTACAAAACACTGCACACTGTAATTGAATCCCTTTGCACAWCACTACTGCATTAAGTTTCCTGTCAAATCCAAATTAGCACCAAATTTCATGTAAATTTGGTGAAACTTTTTATGCTGGGGTRTATGTAAATATTTCTAGAAAGAGGACAGACAGCTGCTTTAGCACACTGCTTATTTTAGTCTCAGACATGTGAAAAATCACATTTTTAGATTTTTCTATACCAAACCATAATCAAATGCACTCAAAAACATACATTAAATATTTCAAAAAAGAGCAACCTACCATTTAATGTGCTTATTCTTATGATAAATTAGAGGAAGACCCTTAACTGTTCCAACAAAACTTTTCATTCKGTTATCTTAAAGTTGTTTTCAGATCTAATTGATCTATTATTTCAATGACTTCCATATACTGATTTCACACTTTTCTTTGTATTTTAACAAATACATGGGATTATTATTTAATATTATTTAATTATTTAATATATGGGATTATTCTTTTTACCTTCCCTCCTTTGTGTCATCTCCTCTCAAGTACCAATAAAYAACCCACTATTGGTTTCTCTGTATATTGATACCATCACATGCCATGAATTTATAATCTTCTGAGCAAAACCTTGGTCCCAAAGCCTGGAACCTGTCTCGTCTTCTTGTCTGAGCTTTTTCCCCKTGAGGGTGGCTGAGCACTGGCACAAGGGCCCAGAGGGGCTGTAGAATCTCCATCCCTGGAGATATTCAGAGGCTGTTTGAATGTGGTCCTGGAGAGCCTGCCCGAGGTTATGCTCCTGCAGTGGGGGTGGACCTCATGTTCTCCAGAGTTCTTTCAAAATTCAGCCATTTAATGATTCCGTGGTTATCAGAAATTCCCATATACCTCATCCTTCTTTTAGAGGATTGTGTATGCAGCCACCCGAATCCTTCAGGCATCAAGGGATTTCCAATAACAAGAAGAAGAAAATGGAGGATGTGAAGGGAGACAAAGGAACAGCTAAAATGATTGAGAACCCTTTCTGTAAAGCTATGTCATTGCACCAACCTACATCTTTGAATTAAAAAAAAAATGCCATAATTGGTAGTGGAATTACCTATGATGTACTTAATATCAAAATGAGAGTACAGCTGAAATTACAAATAGTCGAGGTACAAAGAATAGTTGACTTTTCACAAAAGAAATTACTAGCAAAGAAGAAAAAGCTCAGGYGGTAAAAGCAAAGCACCTAGGCCTTAAAGGAAAAGAAACAGTAGAGATCAGAGAGGACACATTTGATCTTAAATTAAAGAACAATCTTCAAATATAGATGATCAAAGTGATCAATATCTTGTTTGGTGTTCCCAGTTGTTGGACATCTATAAGTTTCAAGCAAATGGAAAAAAATCCCCTGTGCCTAACTAAACACCATTTCTGAGACAAAGGAAAAAGGCTGTGGTTGTGGAATGCAAGATGAAGACTAGCACTGCTCTAGAGATGACAAAATTYAGTAATTTGAGTATTTCTGAAAGACAATTATGTAGTGACAAGAAATACTGTTTAGATGACACGAGGATTCCTAAAACTCAACAGAATTATTAAACTGCAAAAAGAGCATTGTCAGAATGCTGTTGCATTGGGAACAATTTAGGCAGGAAGCAATAGAGGAAAAACCCAGCTGTTAACCTAATCCAAACCATAATGGAAAAATTGTCAAAACAAAGAATTGCACCTGCAAATTCACACTGCTACTAAAAATGTTAATTCCTAAAAAGCACTTCCTATCTGTGAAATTCAGGCTGAATTTTGCTGTACACGGCATGGTTCTAAGAGCCACGATTCAATAACAATCATCCCAAAATAAAGAGTGACATGAAAGTGCATCTTTGTTYGAAACCAAATCTTACAGGCTAAGCTGAAAACCACACAATTAAGAGTCTGGTATCTGACAGACAGGATGATTTGAGATGTAYAGCCAACACTGTGTGTTTGGTACCAAAAATGAGTAACAAGCAGAGAAGTTACAGGATGAAGAGCCAGGGACACTGGAAGGTGGCATCCAGGACTATGCACAAGGGGTCTGATGTGCAACTGCATCATAGAACATGATACAAAATAATACTAAATGTAATTCTCACTATGTAAATATACATAGCAAGTGTAATTACTGAATGTAATTCTCACTATTGAGCTGCATTCTGAGAGGAATAAGTCCAAACAGTCCCATTGCCCTAAATCATGGTTTAGTCACGAGTGCTGCCAGGGGCCAAGTGCTGTCTCTCCATCAACAGCAGAACACAAGGTAACACACCTGAGCTGCCCCACTGTCCTTGGCCACRCACAATTTTCATTATTTGAACTAAAGGACAGAGCTACTCTCCACAATTTACTACCTTCCTAGCCATCTCCCGCCACCCAGGCGGATATAGGATTGTGTATAAGTGGAAAGAAAAGTCAGTGACACAAGTGAGGATGTGTCTCTCTTTCCAAAAGTCCCAAGACTGCTAGTTCAGACACGCTGCTCCAGCACTAAACAGATCGACAGGAGAAWGAGGATAAACAGCAGGGCCCTTAAAAATGCATTTGTGGGAGTGAAATGAGAGCAACGTTTATGTATTTTGGACAACTATAATACATCTTACTGATGACTGATAAATCACCATTTAAAATACAGATTGACAAGAAGGCAAAATGAGAGTTATCCTCAAAATAGCTGCAGAAAGACAATATATCAGTATATATTGTCATCATACAGAACATCAAAAATGGTGTACTAAGAATTTCAGGCAATGCTACCAAATAAAACCTGAAGAAGTTCACTTTACAGCTAAAACCAGGATGATACTTAAATCAAGACTATAATGTAATACATAGGAATACAGTTTTACTCAATTTTGTTAGTTTTGTACTGTCTTTACAGCTGTCTGACTTGGAAATCAGTGGAGTTCTCCTGCACCCAGATTAGTGCATCTCAAAGCAAGGTCCAACAAAATGGGCCAAGACAGTGTTTAAAAACCTTCTAAAGACATTTCAACATGAGATGATGACAATATTTTTCTACACTTCTATACATCAGAGAGGAAATTATGGAAAGCCATTCCCTTCCTACTTACTCTTGGTATCTTCTTTACTTAAGCTTTCACATAAACCCACTGTATTTAACATACAAACAGGAAGGGCACTTTGCACGTTTTTTCTGGCTACTATCAGGTCATTCTCTTCATAAATAAAGGCAATTCATTCAGGAAGTATATCAAAAGATAGTTTGACTCCTAAATGCTTAGCAAGAAGGTTTTTTTAGCCTGGAAATCATATATGTGATTGTTCTACTGAAATGTATGGACATTTCCCTCTGGCAGGATTTTTGCACCCTCAATCAYGAACTGCAGCCCTGCAATGGTGAASTTGGTTCCATCACAGACTCCTTTGCAGGGGTGCTCTACCTGTTTCCTACGAAGCAATAAAAAGCAGACAAAACCACCAATGTGTAAATACAATCCACTAATGCATATTTTAKCAGTGATGAAGCGATCTGCCATTCCAATTTAGCTTAAGAGAAAACGAACCAATTAAAAATTTAGTTYGCAGAAACTTTTTGCATTCAATTCAGAAATACTGTAGCACTGGGCAAATTATTGAATACTCATTCAATATGAATTCTCATTCCATATGAATACTCATTTTTTAAACCGTACCTGACCCATCTTCTAATTCAAAATGGCAAGCCTAYCAAAGAGTTAAATTAAGAGAAACAACAACAATAGAATCTGAACAAATTAATCATTGATGTCATTGCAATATAGGCCCATTTGGATTGAATATGGTCAATCTTGTCTTGCATACAAAACCCAGAAAAGGACACACCAARTGCCAGGAGCACCTCCACTGCAGCTGCCTGGAGTCTCAGGATAATACTGTCAGGAAACTACCATCATTACAGTATAATTTTCAGGTAATTACATGTGTGCAACAGATTAAACCTGACAAAATCAACTGAATCAAGGTTCCTAAACTGAATGCTTCCACTAATGATCTGGCTCAGAAGAGCACTTTGAATCACCTTTCGAAAATTTCTATTTTCCCTGTGTAATTTTCTTGGTATTGAAAATATCCCAGAACATAATAGAAATGTCAAAGGTCTTCCCACAATCYATTAGTAATGCCACAGAAAAATAGAACCTGGAATGTCTTCACTGAAACAAGAAACATGAAAATAGTTTAATACAGCTTTTTTTTAGGTAGTTTACTAACATTCCTAAATAAAGCAACCTACTTCTAAAGCAAGGACATACTGCATAGACAGGCTTGACTTAATTTGCATTTCTGTATCACAATGAGTCCTCAAATACACCCAATCTTGTCATTGGATGTGGTATTTGTACTTTGTATTTATGATTGTCCTTATTCATTTGATGCCTATCAACAAGATCCTGAACTATCCTCCATCTATGAATTAAAACAAAACACCCACAGAAAAAAAAAATCTTTTAAAAAATAGTGCATATGTCTGTTATATCTAAGTCCTGATATTTTTAATAGAGAACATATATAAAAACCATAATTTCCATATCATGTAATTAATACTTTATGCTTGTGCCATAGATTTTCCTTMTCTCTTAGGACATAATGCATAACTTTGGATTAGTAGGATTTTTAGGAGAATTTAGGACCATTTCTAATTTCTGAAGGAATCAAGCCTGTTTTCCTGATTTGCTTTAAAAGAACTTTAGCATCAAAAATATTTCTTGTCAAAAGAATTACAGGGCCAAAGGTTTCCAGGGAATTTTCCAAAAGAACTGCCTTCCCACCTTTCAAAAACATCTCATCTTTGCCTTGTTGTTTCCTGGTGGCTCATAAGCTAAAATCCCAGGGCAACATAGTTTATTGTTTTAATATCTGTCTGACGCAAAGCAAAAGTATTCTCTGGTGAGTGCTTATCTGTCATATGTACTTCTGTGAAAGGAATATCAAGACAAATAAGATGTTCTAGGGCATATCATGGGATTATGAGTCTGGCACTGACTGAATTCTGTTTAAAAATAGTTGAAACAATAAACACAAAAAACATCTACGCTGATATTTTGAGGATGCGAGCTTGGAGAGCGTTGGGTTTTAAATATTTTAATATTAAAGGGTTTCTGCTATTTTAGTATGAATAGAAAATGAACACTCAAGTCCATAAATGGGACAAACAAGATGAGAGGAAATAATATTCATAATTTAAACCGTTAAAACAATAAAACTCTATTCTAATGGTACAATGGACTGTGAACTTACTTAGTATTAATTAAACTCAATGTAATGGCRTTTTCTATATTGAAATGAATAACCAGTGATCTGGAAATTCATTTAGACCATTAGGTTAATTACAGAAACTGATGGAAGTTTTATCAGACAATTACAATTAAAGAACACGAACAATGTGGGACAGATTTATAAGCATTTGTACCACCTCAATCATTTTTGCTGAATTCCACCACCACTTCTTCCAAAACTGCAATCAATATATCAATTAAAAAATGGGCCATCAACTTCATTTGCCCTTGAGTATGATAAAATTAAACRAATTAATATCGGATTTCTGCATTTTCATATTTTTCTTCTTTTAATTCTATCACTTGATTGCAGTATGAAAGATTTATTTAGGAGCTGATAAGAMGGCTTACTGAAGATGAAACAACTCTAACATTTAGGAAATCTAAGCCAAAATTGACTTCAGTTTAAAACGTACTCATTGAAGTCAAGGCAAAATTCTCTTTTATGGGCATGCTAAACATTTGGGAAATAGACGTGTTCATCTGCATATCATTCTGAGCAAAGGCATGCCAAAACTTAAAATATTTTACCATCCATGTTATCTACTCATGTGGCTAACAGTGACCTGTCCCTTTCATATGTGCTCAGAAAAATCCACTTGGAGCTACACACTCAGTAACTCCAGTATCTTTATGCYTACTTGCAGCTAAAATAAAGCCTAAAAGTTTCAAAGATCAAACTTCTGATTTAGGAGGTCAAAAATATTTAGCTGCCTTTGAACTTCCCTTCAAATTTTAAATCCCCTCTCTCTCCCGCTGCCCTCCGTGGGGCCTGGGTGGGCAGCGCCGTACATCCCTGGGGAATGGGATGCACAGCATCAGGCTGCTGCCTCACCACCCCAGCGAGCCCAGGAACGCTGGGAGCAAATCCAGAGCACAGGGAATTCTACTGGGAGTGCTTCTCCTTTTCCATGCCCTGCCGTAAAGGACAGGGAGGTTGCCAGGAGAGCAGAGCCAGGCTCCTCACAAAGGCACGCGCTGGGAAGACAGGAGACAACAAAAAGGACTTGCAACAAGAGAGGTTTCCACTGTCAGGACACTCAATCATTGGCCACAGGAAGGTTTTGCAATCTCCATCCTTGGAAGTGCCCTGGTGCAACCTGGTCCTTCCAACATCAATTACTCTACGATTCTACAATTTCACAGCTTCCTTCTTCCCCATGCTTTGGCTCTCACGAGGTTCTACTTCGTTCACATTTTCAGGCACTTCTACGTTATAGAAAAATGGGGAAAATAGGCACAAAACAGTTTTAAAAGTTCTGGCATAAATTCAGAGTTGTATTTTTGCCTTTTTGAAGCATACATACCCAGCCACATTACTATCCTTGGCAGAACAGTGATACAYACATTCAGGGACAGAATTTTTTCTTCTTTTGAATCTTCCTTTTGTCTAGCAGGGTCCTTATGTTCTCATGGATCCTACTCACATGTGGCTTCAATTTGGAAAAGTCCCAAAATTATCCTTGATACATTTCTTATTTACCGGTTGAAACAAATTTCTTCAGGATTTAAAAATTTCCTGTGGAAGCAACTATTCTAAAGAAGTGAGGGCAAAAAGAGACTGACATTCATCCAAACTGTTTCATTTCCTAAGTTTCAGTGAGATATCCTGGGCCTCCAGGAAGCTTCCAGTGAATGCTTACTCACTGGGATTTGGTGAACTCCAATCATTCCGTGCTGGGTGTAACTCCTTTCAATACTCGTCTATGTTCTGCATCAAGGTCACGATGAAGGATTTAGCTGAAATCTGTTGTACCAGTTCTGCCCTGGAGATGCCAATACTGTGGGAATCTAGAGCAGCCAAGGTTTCCTGGCTGTGGTTGTCCCAGCAAGTCCCAGAACCTGTCCCACCCAGGGATGGGAACACACTGGCATGCTGAAACTCTGCTTTCTACATAACAAATGATCTATTCCAAGAATAGATGTGCAAATGAAAAACTGATCCAGGTCCCATCTTCTGCTCCAGCGTAAGAGAACAGATGAGGCATGAGAGACTATTGCTACTGATTTGTTCCAGTGCTCGCAGGAGRAACAGCTCATTTCTTTCTGTATTATGTGAAGGGTCGCGAGTGATGGGAGGAAGCAGAGCCATGTTTCCATCTCCTGACATATTCAGAGGTGTAACTAATCATTGTGCTGGGAAATGTGCGGTGCGATACATAAAATATATCCTGGAGAAATACAACAGCAGAAGGGAAAGAGTAGCTCCAAGAATTGCAGTCTGCTTTGGGGAGAGCCAATGGGTAAAAGTGTTCGGAGTTATCAGAGACTACCAGTGATCAGTGCAATTACAAACCAAGAGGTTGAGTTAGAAACCAAGCTAGCAAAATTAAGAAAAATACATCCTACAACCATGTTTCAGTCCTTYGTGCCTTATAACTCGAGAGCAAAAGATGAACACTCAAGTTAGACAATGCTTTGAAAAAACGGGGACCATCCTCTTCCAAATATCTGGACATTCCTAAATGCCATTAGCATTTAATGAACTTCAAATATCTCAGATGGCTTTAAAAAAAAATCTCAGCAGACTCTTTCCCTTCTGTTAAAACAATTAAAAATTTAAAACCTCTTAATTCTTACATTGCAAGCGGTTCTAAAAGATCACAGTTACAATATCAGCAGTAACAGAATAAACGATTAACAAATTATTCAAAAATGAAGGCTGCAATATTGTTGTCTACATGGAATGATAACAGTMCAAGTATTCATCTCTGAGACACTAATGTTGACTTATCAGTTATAATTTCAMTATTACAAATGCGCATAAAAATGGAATATAGAAGATCTTTAAACTAATAAAAGAAATGAGACGAAAGTCAACCTTCATTTCTATTCACTTCTAGTGGAATTTCCTATAAAAATGAAACCATTTTACRTCTTTATTGAAAGATTTTGTTATAAGGAAAAATAAAAAACCTAATTACAATAATTAGTAATTGTAGTAATTTTGTGTTATTAGGAGCTGTGACCCTGCAGGGGAAACTGCATTTTGGCAGGAYGAAATTCTATACATAATAAAAGGAAAATCATGACTTGCAGACACACAGATTCAACAAAAGAGCAATAATTTCTACTGCAAGGGCTACCAGCAGTCTCTGTTATGCAACTGTGTATTACACGGTGCCCAGTGGGAGGCAGATAGGCAAAGSCTGTTTACTGATTTATTTGGCATAATTGCAAACAAACAGGTGTTTGTGAGGATATCATCGTCCAAGGAGCACCACTGCAAAATCAGCTTTTTCAAAGGGATTGACTCAGGAGACATCATGGAAACAGTGAAGTCCAGAGCTCAGCTGGCTCACAGTGACTCTTTAGGGATTCAATACTGCTGGAAACATCATCTGATGGAAAAAGCAGCCCCAGAAATAAAATTCCTAGGGTGCAACTCAGTGAGGTACTAGAAGCAACAGGGTAGACTTATGAAAAGCTTTYAAAGAAGAGTAATTTTCAGAAAATTATAACAAACATTGTCCCCTCTCCTCCGAAAGAAGCTCCCTAATAGGGAGATGAGTAATATGTATAGATCATTTTCCAGGAGAACCATTTCAGTCAAATACKGGTATTTTGGTCAACAAGGAGCCCTAAAAATGTCCAAAAGGGAGCATAAATTTTAAAAATAAGTATTTGACCTCTGTGTTACTACAAGAATTAAAAAAACCTCACTGCTAGYGAAAGGTGGCATATTATAAAATATCCTTCGAGCACCTGGAAGCAGATGCAGACTTAACCGACAATTGAATTTGCAATTTAAAACACTTGATACATTTTGTTAGTTCACTATGCATTTATAGACTCTAGGCTCCTGATCTGAAAGCAGATCCCATATGTATCCTGGAAAAGCAGCAGCTCTAGGGATGACATGGATAGCATTTGACATGAGAGAATTACATGACTGTGAGATGCTCACTATGGAACTCTTCTGTCCTCATACTTGGTTTTRATTAAAAAATAAATTAATGATTTTAGTAGTCTAGATAAACTCCAATACAGTAGAATTGCATTCTAGATTGAATCCAGTCCTCATAAAGAGCATATCTGATAATGTTGTTAAATTAGATCATGTAAAGTATTTTCTTTACAGAGCACTGCTAAGAACACAAAGCCAAGGCTGCTGCGAGCAGCAAYTACTGCTCCTGCATTCAGCTCCAGGCTTCTCATCCCTCTGGATGCCARAACAGGCATCAGTGGTACCACCAGTACAATCGAAAACACTCTCAGAAGAGGTTTCTGCTCAGAATTTCAGAGGACACATCTCTACTCCGAAGTTTTGCACAGAAAAATGGCTGATGGAGGCATCCATCAYTTCACCTTGTCTTTGCTATTTTTATTAGGGCAGCTTTTTGTGACTCAAAATACCCACTTGCATACAGGCTGTTCCTYTGGTAAAAAAAAGACTTCTTATCTATTTGCTTCCTGACACAATCAAATGGTAGCATGACAAAAGACTTTTTAATATATTCAATCACAGTTGTGAGCAGGATAGAAGAGGAAACACAACAACTTCTACACAAAATGCAGAGCACACAACAGTACTGGATTCCAAAAACTGTCACTGTTACTGCAGAATTTTGACCATTGCTGTACAACATTGCAATACAGGTAATTTTTTTTTAAATAAAATATACTTTGAGGATAAAGATGCAACTGAAAACACCGAATTATCTTTTGACATTACTTACGTATGTTTATAAATACCACATTTACCGTAACAGAAGCTGTTGGGAAAGTTTACATTTTTAGGGGGCTTAATTCACATTCATGTGCTTTTGYCACAAAACAGAACAAGAAACGAGCCGTAACACTAGCTTACTTGTGGATGTGTATACTAGTGAACTGGGGGCACTGTACACGGGAGATCCCTCCTGGTTTGCCTGGCACAGCAGCACCCTGCCTACAAGAAAGAGAGAGAGAGTGGTATCTGGTTTTGGAACACTTGAACCGAACCTCCATTTTCATCTCAAAACAGAAACAAAGTCACAACCGGAGCAGTGCAGTGAACCAGGGGCGCTTTTTGTCCTTGGCCTTCAGAGCAGAGAGAGCCCGAACAAACACAATTTGACATTGGAGAAAGCAGAACACAGACACGCCCCACAGCACCGGCACCCCGTGACCCCACGGGGAATGGGGTGCCCCGCTGCTCTCTCTCCCRCTGCTTCTCCCAACACTCTGCTGCCCATGGAGCACCCACCCACCCTCCTCAGCTCCCTGGCCTGGCTGGGATGAGGCTCCTCGAGCCATCCCAGCAGGAAAASCAGAGCAGAGCTCCCAGGACGGACGTCAGGCCAGGGATGAGCCCGGTTACAGCACTTCCATCAGCACTGCTGCAAGTGGTCGCTAACACATGGGAAAAGTTCAGTGCTTTTGGCTCAGAGAAATACACAAATATAAGCTACTTTCCAGTAAATAAGCTGGGTTCAGGATTAGGAACAAAACCAAATTAAAGAAAAACTTATCTTTTTTCAAAGGAAAAAGAAGTAAAAGCAATAACCAAATCAATTTAAACCAACACTTTTGCAATGCTTATTTTGAACAAATGACACAAGTTTAAGGTTATTTCCTTTTTTTTTTCTTTTAAATGAACCTAAATAAAATACCTCCATTTTTCTTAAAATTATGTTTTAGCAGTCTTAGCCGAACACAGATTGAACATTGATCAGAGGTAGAAACAACTGTACTTTCACACTAGGAAAAAAACCTCAACTTTTGTACTTCCGGGATACAGTCCACCAGGAAAAGTGGGATAGGACACACCTGGTTTTGCAGATATATGTGCATATATCTGTATATACACACACGGAATTATATATACACATACGCTGACATACTTCAAGCTGTCAGGATTTGTGAATCACACAATTGAAACCCATCAAATTTATATGGAGATTTGTGGAACCCCAGACATTGTGCACTGACATGCCATGGAACTGCACCGAGTTGAGTCCAACGTGTTTGGAAGGACAAGATTAAATACAAATGGTAGGCACGTTTGCCACGGTATTACAGGARCAATTCTCATCTTGCATTCACCAGGCCAGAGTTCTTTCAAAAAATATTTTTAAAAAGCTTTTCTGCCATTAACCAGTTCTTTGATTGTTGCTTGGAGCTGTCACTTGAAGGAGAAATATTGGAAATACTGAAGAGTGATAAAATAATTCTTGCAATTTATGCAATTTAACTAAGACTGTGACTGCTGGAAATCTCATTAATTACTATTCTTCTAACCTTCCCAGACAACAGCACACCCCTAAGTAACAGGAGTTAGAGATGCTTCTTTTTCCCAGCCATCCACTACTGATATAAAACATAAAACAAGCTCATTTTCCCCCCTTACTCTAAGACAACACATCATTGACTATACTGATATCTCTCTCRGCCTTCTGAAAAATCCACGGGTGGAAGCTGTCAAATGGACATGTACCTACTGAGATCCTCATTACRAGCAGCATTTTCAGGTTAGCAAACAAACAGGCCCTATCCACGCGTTCATTTGACACCAGGAATGTGCTGATTGGAATATGGATGAACTCAGCACCACGGATGCTCCTGAACTTGTGCTATTGCAGAAGCCTGAAAGTGAAAGTGAGCTGGAGACCCAGAGGCATTCATCCAGCTGAGAGAAACCCATTAGGAGAATCTGTAATGTTCATTASGTTCTAAGAATAATATAACTGTAATGACTTCAAGAGTGTCTAGAAAACATACAGAGAAAAAGATTTTTAGAAATCAAAGATTAAAGTTTGTTTACATGATTCACCATAAATCCTAGATGACACTTGGCTTCCTCCATGCTCCATAGGTATTTTCCTATTCTTTGCAGCTTAGATTCTTACATTTGTTCTGATTTCATCTCATACAAATCTAATTTTCCCTACTTTAGTCTTCTAATTTCTAATTAAAGTACTTCAAAACAGATGCTTTTTTTCATCTGTGCTACTAGAGTGTATTTAATTTCTTGCATAGAGCCTCCTAATTATATTTTGACAATCTGCTTTTGAATTTGTACATAAAATTAATACTGGTAACTAAAACATTATTATTAGATTTCGTTAGGAAAAAAATATTGAACTTTTTAATCTACTTTTGCAAGAAAAGATTATTTCTGCTGCATTTAATTTTGGTATTAAAAATATTTACATTGCAATTAATACAACTGAGGGAAGACAGAATTATTTACAATAAGATCTTGGATAAACCTCAGAACACAGAGACAATCTAAAAACTCCCTAATGGGGAAAAAAAAGTATTAATTTTTCCTCCAGAATACTAAATTGTGGTGTGATGGAATAAAGGCAGGGTGGTTTTTTTGTAAGAAAGAGGATTTTAATATAAAGTTTGGAGGAAGCAGCGGCAGAGGGGACAGTGAGGGGACCAGCCTGGGGGGCTGAGTGACACTGCAGAGCCCCAGCCCTCACCCCTGGCAGCACASACAAAACCAGACTGCCCGAGATCAAACACTATTCCCACTCATCCTTCTCTTCCTCCACTGTTTTCTCCTCCAGCCCATGATTAGGAATGTACTGTTTGATTAGGTCCTTTGCCGAAGCACTGTAGTTATTTTGAGAAATAATTACTCTAAAAATATTCAGGGCTGTGAAAAGAAAAAAATTATGTGCAGTCATTAATATTTTTAGAATACTTAAAATTCAGTTCCCAGTGGTTTGGAGATATCTGACTAAACGCATTTTCCTAATTCTTTCGTACTTTCAAAAATAAGTTTTTGTGTACAGTTATTTACATGATTCATATAAACTGTTCTACAGAAATACCAATGTASTGGTGGTGCTGCCCAGACTACTCTCTGCCTCGTGTAAGACAGAGCACAAAATTCACTGTATTTCTCAAATACTCAGAGAGCCAAGAAACAGTACCCAGGATCAACATGTGRACTCTCTATAATTTACAATTTATCAAGGATTTTTAAATCTCTTCTGTTAAAAATAGCTTTTAACTGAACCACTGTGYAGCCAGCATTAGACAGCTTGAAAGTAAAGATCTGGAAATTGTTTAGAAGAATTTGCACAATGAGTTGGAATCTCTCTTGGTCTTGTTTGTGGAAGTACAAATTAAAATAACATCTTCAGCAGACAAAAATACAAACCATAGCTAAAATCTCATGGCACTGATGTAAAATTAACAGTGGTGCAAGGCCTGAGGTATGGGCTCAGCTCTGTCCTGCCACAGGAAGGAGATGAAACTTCTAGAAACCTTTACTACCAATGGTTTGAAGTTTCTGTACCATTACAGAGAACGTGAGCCTACAGTGCACCACCTCACCATGTATATGGCTTTAGTACCTTGGCTCAGGAGCCAGAAGTTTCCAATTTACGATGCTGTTWCTTATTCCCCAGGAATTCTAGGGGGAATTACAAAAAAGAAGACAAGACAAAATTACTTATTAGGGGTTTGCCCTGGAACCTGGAATGAAGCGAGACATGGGAAAAAACTGATTTYCTTCTCTCGCTCCAGAACCACAGCATCACGTAAAGCTTGTTGAAGAACTCAAAAGTGCCAGTGGTGCTGAGTTCCCCACAGCATCAACTGCTGCCTTCACAACAAGGGAAATCACAGCAGCATTTTCAGGGGCAGGAATGAATCAACTCAACATCCAGGGCTGGTCTGCACAGGGTATTAGCGCACAGGTAGCTAAAATGAGTGTTTGGAGTACAGGAACTAAGCAACTTACTGCATGCAAGGAGATTTAGTGATGATTACAGTACTCTAATCCATTGTACTCTCAGCTTTCCAGGTGAAGCAGCTGCTCTTTATGTGTATTTTTTCTTTTGTGTTATCGCAAGGAGCTTCTTACTGCTCCTCACAAGTACCAGTTCATACATTCTATAATACTATTTACAAACAAAAAAATCCAAACAAAGCCACAGGAGAAAGTGAATAAAAACTAAAACTATTCGTATTCCATTTTGCCTATATTATTCCAAACTGTTACTTTAAGAGCCTGATCTAAATCTAAAAAATACATTCTTTCTTAAATTCAGTGATTGTTTTTTCATTTTCTTTTTCTCCTAATCCTGCTGGATGTTACGCTGCCCAGTCTCCTCCCTGGGTTAGTTCTGATCATTCTGATCATTCTTTTCTTTTGTAGCTTTTACAACAACTATTATTCCTACACACTGCAGTGTACAATGCATGAAGAAAGCTGTAAAGCTGCATCTCATGAACAAATCAGGAGATTTGCAAGTGTATCAAAGATCCTCATAAGCAATCCATGTCCGCTCTTGATTTGCCGTTCTCAAAGGGTAATTTAATATTGGCATTTTCAGACAGAAATAGCATTATCTTTGTTCTGGTCTGAAATATTGTTCAGTGATGGATTAGTTCAAAATGTGTCACAGAAATGGATCAGAAACAYCTAATAAAAGGCTCCTGCTGTACAATAATAGTATATGTTAGCTTCCATTGTCCCTTCTGACTGGAGAATTTAAAGAGAGCCTCTATAGCCTCTATCTTGAATACATAATAGTAGTTAAGTGCTCTCTTAGCCTTTCATTATCAATACTCAAACCACACGGACTTAGTATGCTTTTAAAAATGCTGTTAATTCAAAAAGAAGTGCTCTGTGAGGGCCTTCGGTTATCTGGGATCTCTACAAACGGAATAATATCCTTCAGATTCTAACACAACCACTCGTGGATGGCTGTGTTGATACACTGAATTGTGTCATCCATTATTAACAAGGAATAAAGTAGCATAACCCCAAACCACACACCTCCTTTCTTCCAATAAGTTAAAAATGCAAACAAAACGTATGTTTAATCCCACCAAAGTTTATATATAGTTTCACTTAAGCAAGAGGCTAGAGAGGAGACTCTAAAGTAGTTGATGTCTAAAGGTGATTTCCCTAAGTCCAAACCCATTTCTATATTGCCTTCTGACAGCAAACCTGAAATACATTCAATTATTGAGCAGCCTGTGTGTACCTGCTACTGGTAATGAGAATCTGTGCTCTATACATACATTTCTGTAGCAAGTCCCTGACTCACATATAACCCCACACACGTTGTTAAAAATAGAGAGGGAAAAAAATATACACACCAAAAAAACAGGCGCTGAAGGTGTCCCTCCATTCAAAAATTCTATTGAAGATGTTAATTTTTCCTCTCATCACTTTTCTAAGCACAGTGCATGTTTCTTTATTATCACCTCTCCTAGAGTGTCACCAAAACACTCAATGAACCGAGGCAGTGACTCAGGGGACAGCAGTGCATGTTCCAGCAGACAGCRTTTGTGAGCCACGCTGCCAATTACTCTGTGCCGGCCCTATCCTTCCCCAGATTTTGGGAGCAGACCTCTCTCCCCCCTGTTATTCACGTGCAGTATCCAGGAGGCTGTCACATGCTGGGATTGGGGGAGGTTAATATCATCCAAGTAAAAATCAGACAAGCAACGGAGTGTGCAGCTCTGGTAAAATAATCCCCCTAATTCCCCTTCTCCCCACCCCTTCCCTCTGGAGCATATATAACTCATCCCACAGCAACAGGGACCTCTCCTTCTCCAGTAGCTGACATGCCAAACACAACTGATCCAGCTGGGCTGCCTTAGACTGGGAAAGAGCTTGTGGATAGCCCAGGAGCTGGGAAGTGSCAAATTCCTTTCAGCCCTGCTCCCAGGCCAGCATCCTTCTCACACAACACCMTGAGCCGCCCTAAAGATTCACCCACAAAAAGCTGACGGGTACATCCACAACAGAGCCATTCAAATTCCCAAAGATGGCTTTGGRAGGAACAGCCTGGCATTTTTAGTGGCAAATTTTGGCTGTGCCATGGCACTGTTGGTATGTGGCACAGCAAAAACACACTGTGTGATGTTTCTATTTTAATTAACAAGCCAACCTTCCCATAGACAGGCTGCATTGCAGGAACAATTTATGTAATGCTCCCATTCACAAAGTAAAGCAGTTGCAATAAACTGCCCTTTCCAAATATAATTTAAAAACGATTAATCAGCCTCAGCCTTTCCTTGTCTGGTAACTAAAATGAAACTACTCCATTGCACAAACTCAGCTGGTGCTTGCACCAAGACACGCACCATGCTTAGTGAGTTCATCTGTGCTTGTTAGGGAACTTTTATCATTGGCATCCAAGTGTAAATCTTGATGCACACACTCTCACCAGAAAAGTCTAAAAATTGGGCATGCACTAAGTAGTCATGAAAAAAAAATTGGAGTGGTACCATCAGGACTGCCCATAACTGTAACTTCCCTACAAAATATGTTTACTATGAGATCTATCTCTACAATTTCAGGTACACATAAATGGATATTCTGKGATACTCCCTGCCATTATTTTACGCTGGGCCATGTGTCCCACTGAAGTTGTTCAGGATCTTTGAAAAATCAAGTCGTTATTCCTAATCTTTCTAGGTCCTCCTGGGAGGCATCGTAGGTAGGCAGGTAAACAACGTTTATTCTCAGTTCATTTGCAACTTTGAGAAACAAACATGAGAGAAATTCTGAAGTATAAACTTCTGACGGAAACTCAGAGTTGCTATTATACCGTTCTTGAAATAAGATACTTGAGAAYATCAAAAATACACTTATGTTCTGCTGATAGCTAAAACGGGCTGCATTCACACGTCTGCCTGTTGAATAAAGATTGCAACAGGAAGAGAGTCACAGAATAAATGAACCTGGAGCCTTTCTGCCCAAACACAAACACTACAGTTTCAACATGGCCCTGGAGGGATTACAAGTGGATGTGTTTATGCTTTATCCTCTCATATTGTGTCAAGACACTATTTTCTGTGTAAATTACCTATTTCAGTAAATCTGTAAGACAGAGATGCAAATCTAATGCAATTAGATGCAGAGATGCAAATTACTAATCCCTCAGTTCTCTTTGCTTACACCAGTGAATGCTGGTTATAACTCATAAATAAAATTCTATTCTGAATGGACAAGCTGAGAATATAAAAGACCAGAAATTGAATCATCATGCATAATCCTGGYCTTAGCTAGTCTATTTCTTTCCTAGCCCAGACAGGTTCCAGAATTTCAGGAGCATGAAAAACCATTACAAAAATGGTAATGCAATGATGTTTCCAAAGTTTCCAAAGCACTCACTTTTACTAGGAGCAATTCTATGCTTGGAGATTTCCAAAGAAAATCTGAAAGCACCAAACCAGTAGAGCTCATAAAGCACAGCCCTATCTCAGCTACCTCCATAATGATTAAATGAAGGAAAACTCTGTATTTTGAAATTTACTCTCGATAACTATTATGAAATGCAATTACAATGCATATTGGGGATCCTTCCATCCAATGCCCAAAATGGGAAAAAATGTATAAGACGGAAGAGGAAACATTAGCAATATGTTTGGAATACAATTAAGCATAATCTTWAACTGCTTTAGCATTAATTTACAGATGTAATCAAGGTTTAAAACAGAGCAGAGTTGTTTTCCATTCCACTTAACTGTATTAACTTTACATTTCATATATTACTTTATTACTTTACATTTCAGRATAGTTTGTCTGCCTGACTGTCCATCCTAACGCACGGATCTTCCTAAYTTTGTTATTCTTCTAATCAGCAGAATTTATTCCCCTGCATAACTGCTATTAACTCATCTAGCATTGCAAATATCCCACCCAGCTCTGAACAAACAAATGTTTTAGTGATGACCTTGGAGTTTGTCTTAACTTTTCCTCTGAGAGATTCTTAAGCCATTGTTTTTGACTTCTATCCATGGCTGGTACTTGGATTCCAGCCCCAGTTTTATTCTGAAAATGCCTCTTGCAGCCCTAGCCCAGGTCCAGGCAGTGCCCACCCAGGCTCTCCTGTGCTGTCAAGCAGTTGGTGAGACAGGAGCTCCAGAACAGCTGGGTTTATACCCAGGCCCTAAACCTACACCAGTCTAGAGAGGCTATCACCTTCTTTATTTAATTTATTTTAGGCCTGTCACTAATCAGGAAGCCATAGAACACATTTGCACTAAGCACCAGAATGATGTTTAAGTAAGAGAAGACCAAGAATGATCTTTCCTCAAAAGATTCTCTTTGTGAGTAAAGCACAAGATTTAACTGAGCCCTTTAAAATCCGGTCAGTTATATCCACAAGAAAAACTTCTGAACAAACGGACAAAAAGTTAGAAACAGTGCGGTGACAAAGAAAGGACAGCACAGCTCCTGCTTGATCAGAAGGCTTTTTTTAAATTAAAATAATATTTAAAGAAACAAGACAAAGCTCCTACTGTGTGAAATTAGGAGAAACACGGGAACGTGGTCAGCAGATCAAGACCTATGTCTCAGCAGGATTTCACCATCAAGCAAACAGATCCAACCACCAGCCCCCAAACCCCTCCCTTCCCCTCTTTTGAAAGAACTCCAACCCTAGAAAATAGAGATTGTCTGTTTTTCCAGATTCTGTTTGTGCCCAAATTCATCAAAATCCATTATCAAATGATTCTCCCATACCAGACTGGGGTCAAAATTCACAAACTTTTACACCGAAGCAGCAAAAMCTCCCTTCTTACCCATTTCCTATCTTATGGTATAAAGCTGCATCTACAGTTCAAAATTTACTATCAAATAATCCAATCTATGGAATTTCTTTTAGAGATCACATAGGAACAGTATCAAAGCCTAAGTATATACTGTGTGATTAAATATACATCCAAAAGAAACACCTCTAAAAGGGTAATACTGACAGTATCTGTGATGTTCTCTTGAAAACGTGCACACTTCGATACAAAGGTGAATACAGGTAGATTAATCTTGCTTCAGGTTTAAATGTATAAACAATTGACTAAATTAGTATTGTAAAAAAGTAAGTCATTGGCATTATCTTTGAATAATCCTTGTTTAGTTTCCATGAGGGTATACATTTTAATGAATAGCTCRTTATAATGTAGCATAAAGCAYAATTAATTCTGGATTATTATWATTATTATTATTATTATTTTAGTAAATAGCTGGTACGGATGCTGAATTCCATTTTTCTACTGGCTTTATTCATCTTTCATAAACCAGTATTTCCTCTATAATGGCTTCTAAAAGCTCCACAGTGTTTTAGAAATGCATTAGCTGTCATCAGTGGTGTTACTCTAACTAGGATGTTGTCATTTTTATGAGGGTATTTTTAAAATTATGATTTTCGAAACAACAGTTACAGCTTTGTTTAATGCTTTGGAAAGGAGCATCTATGTAACAGGTGGAATATTAATAATTATTTAATTTAACTGTAATTAGAAAACTATTTAAGCATCTTATCTAACTCTACTGAAAATATATTTCTTTAGGAAAATCTGCTTCATCAATAGCAAAGTTTAAACCTAAGTGTACGTAATCAAATTGTAAAATGAGTAAATGTATGTAGTGACAGACAGACTTTATCAAAGTTATGCTTTAGAGATATGGTACAGTGAACTTTTACCCCAGGATTAGAATTGCTGTGCAAGCATATAATTCAGCTTCACCAACTCCAAATATCTTCACTGAGAAGTGTTTCTAGGGTATTTGCTGAGCTTATGCAAGACTCATTTAAATTCAAAGAGAAACACTAGAAAGATGAAATGAATCCCAGGTGCTCTCACACTCCAGAAATAGATGCTTTAAGACATGAACAAAGAGAATTAGTATTAGCAAGTGTACAGGAATCCTCTCTGCCCCTGGATTCCTCTTACTTAAGTGCATGTTTTTATAGATATTGCTATGGTATTTCTGTGTTTTTTAAAATATATATAACATTATATTTCAGACATTTGAACAAATTTTTGAAAGGAAGTTTGTTACAAATTCTGATTGCTGACTTCCAAACCCACACAAGCCAAAAAGCCCACAGCATCTAAAACTTCCCTGTCTTCTGAGGGCATATAAAATAGTTGAAAAAGCACCACCTCTTCCCCTCTCATTTTAACTGATGGGGAGAATTTTGCCAGTGATCTTGGAATAAATACTGACTGCCCAGGAAACTTGGTGCTTAAATAGTCTTCACCGAGCTAAAACTGTTTATGAAGGGAATACAACTACTCAGCTGTGTGAGATGACTTGAAACTACCTCCTGAAGCTCCTAGAATGTCAAGAAATTCAGGAAACATAAGAGTTCTTTAAGTAAAAGGAGGATGGGATGTTCCACTTTCCACTGAGCTGTGCTCCATGACTTGCTCTAATGGTTCTTCGTCTCTGGTCTTCAGTCATTTCTTTCTCTACTGTCAAGTTAAATTTTGAAATTGCTGAAATATTATTTGTTGGTTGTGACCAGACAAGAATATTTTTTCGTGTGAGCTGCTGTGAATTCAACTGCTCTCCGAAAGAGCATTCCCTAAATTCCCAGGTAATTTCTGTAACTTCTTTTCCCCCAGCTCGCATATGGGAACTGCCAAAAATGTGCCTCCCCAACAGCTAAAACAAATACATTTTCTGCCAGGAATGACAAAGTCTTTTAAAATGGCCTTACCATGTCTTAAGCTATCTGCTTTAAAGGACTGATCTGCTGTAGCAATACAGGTGCAACAATATTCTATATTTCAATAAGGAGAGTGCAAGAGATTGCTCAGAAATTCATCATTCCAAAACCCAAAAGAGAAAAACAGAAAGATCTGCAATAACTGAAAGGAGCAACATGGAACTTGGCTGTCAGACTGCCTGAGGCAGAAAGAAAGGCTCGGTTTTACAGATAAAATATACACTATATAAAAATAAGCAGGCAAAAATGATATTATAACAAACCATAGAAACAAAGAAAGTACCAGACTACACCTAGTAAAGAAACCCAGCTGAAAACCTGTACTTTCCCAGCCAYAAATGAGTGTATGGGGGAAGAGAACAGACTCTAGCTCAGTACAGCAAAACTGTGGGTCACTATGGGATGTATTTAAAACTGGATGGATGTACAAATAAGATGAAAAGAATTATCCCAGTTTCCATGAAGGCTTTGTGAGAAGAATCACAGAGTGCTTCTTAGTGATTTTCTTATTAGGACCTGCCTAACAGCTCGATAAATAGTTTACTGGAAAAGGTAAGAAATGGAAATCATAACTTCATTAAGCATTTCTTTCTCATAAGGAGGAAAACCCCCTTAAATAATATGCTTTTATTTACTAGAGGGAGACTGCGTGGACATAAGTCAATTTTTAAAAAATTTCCTATCCATTATCATGTACAGAAAAATGCAATTCTGTGAAAAACTGAAGACGATATATGAAAAAAAAAAAAAAAAAGCACTGTCCTTTAGTTTTCTCTGAAATATCATTTTAGGACTTCCCAGCAGCAGGGTGGGATGAGCAGGAGCTGGTGGCCACCAGGGAGCCTTGCTAGGCCTTGCAAGTGCAGCAGGAGCCTCCCAAGGGCCCTTCACAAACGTGTCCCTGGAAATCCATACCAACGCCACCATGGCTAAGGAGCCGCGTTTCCAGAGCGCCGTAATTTACTGCAGCACGAGCGTTTCACAGTCACAAAAACAGCCTCAGAAAGGCTACCCAGCAAGAAAAATCTATAGCGTTTTGTAAATATACAGCATTTTGCGGTCCCCAGGTAATACTTTACTTCCACAGTGTCTGTTGTGCATCTGCTGAGCACATCCCGTAGCCTCCATTTTTAGCTGTCACGCGCTTCCTCAATAAAGGTTTTTCCTCGCAGAAGTGCTCGCTCCGAAAAAAGCCCTGAGCCATAACAATCGTGTCACCGGTCCTACTGTTTACCATTATCTTCAAGGTTTTAGGCTTGATTTACACCGCGTTCCTCCCTATTTGACTTTAATTGTCTGCTCCAAGTTGTCAGGACATAACTATATCTTAGATTTGCATTGCATTAGGGGGATCTGCTCCTTTCCCTAYTGATCTTGTCTCGCGGGGTAATTCCGCTCCATCCTAATTTCCCCGCGCGTGCGGGGCGCTCTCCGCGCGGGGAAGTGAGTTATGTGTATTCAAGTGGTGCATCTGATGAATCTTGTTAAGCTTTAGCGCCTTGCAGGCCGYGCTGATGGAATATTTAATCACGGGAATGAGTTGGCAACGTTTGATGTACAATACGGGGAAGCCTGGCGGCCGCGGCTCCGCCGGCAATCGAGGAGCGGGGGGAGTTTGCCATCCATCAGTGCCATCCTGACAGCTTTGTGTAACCTTCTGGTTTGCACTTATTTATGAAGATTAAAGGTGCTTTAAATCAACAGTTTCTCTGCAAATGTATCATCTTTATTTCAGAAGTGGCCAAATTTTTCATCGTTTATTAGGAGCTGAAGGAAGTTCTCGCACTGAGTGTGAAAAAGTTGGTACAGTTTTGTCATGGCAGTGCTGGAGACAGCAATTAAACTAGATAACTAGAACTTTCACTGCCTTAAAAATCACATTTCTAGTTGTATATTCTTCAAAAATTCAAATGCTTCTTCTCTAAGAAAAGTGGTGGAAGGAGCCCAAAAGCAAAGAGATGTCACAGTGTCCTATTCTGACATGCAAGAATTGCAATTTTACTGTTTCACCTTCTAACAACTTTAGGAGATCTGCACAATTTTAACTAAATTGCTTAAAAGAAAGTTTAAATGTTTAAATGTGAGAAAATATCATCTTTTAGTCAATATAAAGAATATGCATTTGATATGCATTAAAAAAACCTCCCAGAACTCAAACATAAAACTGCCTGCATGTATAAACAGAAACAAAAATCTGAAATAAAATGAAGTACCTTGATAGAACTTTCTGCATAGGTGTGGTGGAGTTTGTGTCATAATTCATAAAATTAAATTAATACTCTTCTAATGGTAATTAAAGATTCTCATTAAGAAGGGCAAACACCTCCCTAGTGTTGGCAATAAAAATGCACTTGGGACTTTAGGAGGTTATACAAAAAAATCAATAACCTGCCATTTTATAATTAAAAGACAAAATAAATGTTAGGGAAAAGTCCAGTAAATTAGGAAAATTACCTTGAGGAGAGATTGAAAATATTGATTTTAATTTACAAACTATGTGAACTCTTCATGCCCTACTTCATGAGACAATTATAAGTCAGATTGTTAATTCTGCATACGTATTAGAAAATTGATTACTGTACTATGGGAATATTATTATATTTGTCATTAACACAAAGTCATTTATATAAAATGACTAATAACTCTGACTTTCTAATTTATGCAGGTTCAGGGTTGGTTCACTAACTACTCAAACGAGATCAATGTTAAATTCCTGTTTTCAACATAGATATATATCAGGCAAGGAAATAAATTCTGCCTACACTAAATATTGCAATTCCATGGATGCCAAGTTAGTATTTTTACTATACTGTGCCACTAGTTCCCTAACTGAACATTTTTATCTACCTGAGTAGAGGCACTGGATGCATTACAGGCAGCTTTTTTAACCACAAATATCTGTTTGCAACAGAAATTCAACAATTTTCATCTCTTGAAGTCCTTCAAACTAACAAAAGTTTGGCAGCTTTGTCTACTGGAGACTCGAATATCCCCACGAATGGAGATTCCCATTCCGTAGGCAACCTCTTCCCATGCTTAACTACCATCCATGGAAAATGCTTTCCTGACAGCTGTTTATGGGCAAGATTCAAATTCCTCTTAAATCAATTGGGTTTTGAAGYACAAAGAAGTTTCTTTTCAATCCTGTTGCTAAAGCACATTTAAAAACTGGTGCTAGCCATGACTGACTTCCAGCAGAAAAAGACTGGATCTCTCTAAGTCCAAGTTTAATCAGGATCAGGATTTGGTCTCAGTGAAGACTCAAGTGATAATATAGATTTAAAACACAAAACCATCAAACTAAAAAAATAAACATAAAATTTAAAGAAAAATGCTCAATCAAGAATTATCAACGCAGATCCTCTATATCTCTGTGTGTCTACACACATGAATGTACAAAAAATATATAATTTTACAGGTAAGATATTACTGCCGTTGTTCCTTACTAAATAATTCCTGGAAGAAAGTGACTGTACTGAAATATAAAATAAAATCTCATGTAAGACTAGGATATTGCGGTACATTCCACGTTATACTATCTACTTTCCAATAAAAAGGTATTCATATATCTTCTATATAAAGTTTAGTATGCCCAGGTAACATAAAAATCTTGAATCACAAATGTATCAATGACTTGTAGATAACGTGAGTCACACAAAGAAACCAAACCTCACACCAAACACACATTCTGTACTTTTGCATGTTTTCAAGAATACGAAAATAAAATATGGCCAATTGGACAGTTATAGATAGAACAATCCTTACCTGCATAGAACTCTGGACTATAAACTGCACCAACAACTGGATTTAATTTCCAGCCTGCAGCAAACAAAAACATAACAGTTAATATTTCAATTAGTGATAATAATAACAACAACTCCTATTATTATTACTGCTATTACTATTGAAGATACAGACAAAATTACTTCACGAAAGGTCATTGTAATGAAAGTTTTATAGGCATCTTTGATTACTGATCTTTAATATCAGACTCTGAAATATGGAAATAARTAATGAAACAAGGCATTCTCCAGACATGTAGTACTGGAGTCAGTGACCAGGTGAATTACCTTGACTGAAATGCAGATTTCCCATGGACTTTCTCCCTTAAGCTATGGAATTAAGTCAGCACTAGTTCAGGTATCCCTATACCCTCTAGTACAGAGCAGATGAGCTCTTAGCCATCGTTTCAGCTCTCTGGTTTCAAGCCAGAGTGGCCAGAACAGTTGTGGACACAAACATTCCTGATAAGCCTGTGTTAGTGTGGGTGACACGGCAACCAAATTATCGGAGCATTTGGGTTCCGCAGAGCTCTCAAGGGCTACAAATCAGCCACTGCCTTTGTCCTAAATAATCACTGTCCTCCCACTGCTGGCATAGGACCAAAGCACAGAACCCACAGACCTTCTGTACCTGTGTTCTGGCCAAATTCCAAATTACTGCTTCCAGCCTACACCCGATGGAGCATTTCCAGGCAAGCCTGGGGTTCCGGGCTAGCTGCAGGCACAGTGTGTGCAAAGCACACCTGAGATGTTACAGACACCCAGGCTGGAGGGGCTGCAGGGGAAGGGACCACAGAACAGCAAGGAAAATGCTGCAAACTCATCGGTGTTCTCAGCTGGCAAGTGGCAGTTCCTGTGTTTTGCTCAGTCACGGGTAGATCCACTCCCAGCTAACTGCAAACGCCACAGAACATCCCCCCACCCACACTCTTTTCTTTTTTCTTATGTGAGCAATTATTTTGAACTAGTGGAACTGAAAAATTAGGGGTTTTCCTAAAGCACGGTCTAATCAGAGGAGTGGGAAGCACTTTTTGAAAATGCGAATAAAGAAAAAAAACCTGAGCAAAAGCACCTTGTAAACTCCAAAGCCATGGTACTTAAAATAGAACTTAGAAATGCTGCTGGAATCAAAACACAATCCCAGACAGTGACAACGAGGCTTTGCAAAATCACAAAAGCTGAGATTAGAAGAATTTAAATGCCCACTAGGTTTATTTCTGCCTTGGCCRTAACATGTACTGCAAAAGCACAGTGGAAAAGCATAAAACCCCAAGGCATTGTAAGACTGAAAAAGTGCAATGCAAAATCTCAGTAACAACACAAAGGAAAACTATTCCTACCCTTTCAAGTTACTTCTATCTCTATCTGATGCACAGTAATTATTTACCAGTAATTAACTGCTCAGTAACAGAGAGGAGGAGTGGTTTTGAAAGGCAACTCATGAGTCAGTTCAGAGTAAGGAGCAGCATTGCAGGACATCTATTCTGCAGAAGTGACTGCAGTTGCTCTGTGTACCTCAAAGACAGTTCAGGAAGCTGAAAAATGCCCAACCAAGAAGGGCTAAAATGTTTTTCCTCCTGAAAATACCACAGGATTTTTACCTGACCCTTCAATTTTACATACTGCAGGATTATATTTAGGAACATCAGGGTATAACGTAACTCTTAGCCAAATTTTAAACTTTGAGACTTTCAGTAAAAATCTAACTTTTTATAGGTCAGGGAATATTCAACATTTCAAATTCATTCCTTCCTCAGAAGACCACAGATCACCACCACCCAAAATGAAAGATTGGACAGAATTTTAGATCTGTCAGCTTTTGCTGTCAAAGCAGCTGACAGACATCTCTCAGCTTCTAAGTTACACTAGCAGTGCCACGATTTGTCTGAGAGAAAGAAAAAAAAAAAATCTTGGAAGACACAGATTGTTCTTCACAGCTGAGAGGCAGCCTCATATTTCAGCTCCTTACCACTCTCCCAGTGACGGCTGTCTCATCTAACTTTTTGAAGCCTGTAGAGGAAATACTTCATTCATCGTGAAAATAACAGTAATTAAACTTAACTTTATCTTGTCAGCCAACAATGTGCTGGCCCATAGCTGTGTGGGTTAATCAAGTGTGATGGGAGTTGATGTATCCGAGCGAGCAGCTGCCAAGTAACCCCACTGCAGCAGCTGGAGGAGGCAAATTCTCGGCTGTGGGTGTAATTCTGTGCATTTTTCTTACTGTCACAATATTAATCTCCTTCTCGAGTTGAAACTAGACAAGCTTCGAACTTAAAAACCGCCCAAGGAAAGAAAAAACCCTTGCCTGACCCATCCCTGCACCCAGTCCAGGCATCCAAAGCAGCACATGCCCATTGTGCTGAAGGGAAGGAACAAGGTGAGGAAGAAATGTGGCACAGCAGCACCAAGAGGATTATTATTCTTCCCCACCAAGGCCAGAGAAAGGCTTGGATGTGGAAGAACCCTGTGACACAATTYCCTTCCCTCCTGTTTGCCACTGAGGTGGGGAGGGGAAAGGGAGTGGGAGGGAATTTAACTGTGTTAAAAGTCACTAGATGTGGTTTGGAATCTAAATTTAGAGCAACAGAAGGCTCAAATTCAGGGCACTGCAAGTATAAACTTTAAAACATATTCATCCTTGTACTGATCTCTGTTTCATGCTCCTCCTTGATTGCTGCAGTTCTCTGAATATACTTGCCCATAATTCTCTGTACCCTACCTACAACCCTTGGATGAGCAGCCTCAGTCACAATATGGGCACCAGAAGAAAGTACAACTGTGAACAGGATAGGCTGGAACATCTAAAAATGCCTCAAATATTTTTGCCAACATGTAGCACTCCTGACACTGAATTTCTCTGCAAAGAGAAGGCAGTTGTGTCTCCAAAACATGAGGTGAGCCATGAAAATCACCCTGTCTGATAACAAACTCACACAGAAAAGCTCTCCTAGCAACTGCTCATTTGGGGCAGTCAAAAGTCACTGCAAAGCATACTTGTTTCAAAGACCATTTAGGACACAAAAGCAAACCATTTATTTGAATGAAGCTGCATATATTAAAAAAAAATATTCAAGTTTTTGTGCCTCAAAATCTACTCACTTCTGCAATCCTATTAACAACACGAGCCCTGTTATCAAACAACCAGCTGTATTCAGGAAAGAAACACAAAACAGAGTGTATCTTGTTTTTAAATGAAAATAAATATCAGTGCCTGATGTTTTCATATAATACAACATGTGCCCCAACTACCTTTTGAATGCCTGCCAACAACATGCCAGTCACAGCACACTCTTTGAAAGATAAAGAGAGGTATTAAAAAGCAAGTGATTCTGAAGCAAACAAAAAAAGCATGTGCAAACAGARTATTTCTGGCTACCTGCATCAGAAGAGTCTTACAAATGTTAATGTGCTGGTAGAAAAACTGGCCTTATATTTTATTTAGAAGATGAGACCTTTTCTTTAGACAAGAATAATCTTTAATAAATAATCAGCTATAGCAGTGGTTAATTCCTGACAAAATGATAAAGAACTAGACTCATACCATGCCAGGATGACTGATAGTACAAGCACTGATGAAACTAAATGAAGCACCTCACACGTCTGCACTTCATTCCTTGTTGCTTGTAATGATTATGCAAGAGGAACGTGATTGTCCTTGTGTGTTTACTTTAGGGGACTTCAGACATTAAAAAACAAAGTGAAAAAGATGAAAATAATCCAAAGGTATGAATTGCAACCAGAGGTTTTTCTTGGTAGATACCCATCAAAAGTGTGTATAAGAACATTCTGCATGAAACACCCCGGAAGTCTGAGTTCACAAACATAAATGCTGATTTTTATGCACTGAACWGGGTATTTCATACTTTTGGTGAGATCTAGATCAGATGAAATAGGATGGAAAATGACAAACAAAACACTTCAAGTGGGAAACACATAACAGCAGATTTTGCTCGTCCCGGTCTTGGATATTAATAAACGATAATGTATGACCTAAGTAATCCTGAAGTGCAGGGCACAGACATGAACCTCCTCTAAAACCACATTCCTAAAAGTCTCTCCTCTTATTGCCAGCATTACCTTCCTTCAGCACTGGGTGTGCTGATATGTAACATGTTATTTGCTAATGAACAGTTTTGTAGCCTGAGGATAATATGAATACAAAATATGCATCATCATTTACAGAAAAACTACTTTTATCATTACAAGATAGCAGACAGAGCTCATAGTCTCGTAAGCACATAGTTAATTTAGCTCTGTATTGCAACAAAACCTTGTTATGTGATTCAGCCAAGCCTCGTGTCTCTCTCTAGGTTCACTGGGATGCTTTAAAACCAGTGAAAACCAAGGAGATTTTCCCATCTGYGTAATTTGCCAAGTTTCACATTTCCATACAAAATGAGGAAGGAAACAGTTTCTGAGAAAGCATGAGGAATTTCAGGCCCTTCTTCTCCAGATCATTTTAACTAGCTCAATTATCACATGTCAAATGAAAACCATCACTCTATTTTATTTTTACTGTGTTAGGAAAAAAATGATGAGCCTTTCATTAAAAAATAAAGCCACTGTTTGCTCTGGATTTTAATAAAACCTCACTAATGAGACCTCAAATACAGAAAATATGATCCATTATATTTCGAAATGGAAAAGAACCTAATCTACCTCTGAAAACCTTTATGTGCACATTTCATCAGCTYTCTACTGGATGGGAAAAACTGAACTAAATTGAAAAGAAAATAATAACAACCACACAGTCTAGTAAAACTGAAAACCTAATTGCAATTAACTTCAGTTCATGTGTTATTCTTTGACATGGCTGAGTTAGGAACTTGTTTGAATTTGAATTTTCCGAAACAGTAAATGCAAACTCAAGCACGTGATCAAATGCTCCCAAAGGAAACATTTAAAAAATKTATTGTTTCTAGAACTGTCAAATTACTATGGATTGTTCTGTCATTAATGCACAACATTACACCAACTTAGGTCAGTATTAGAACGAATTTAATTTTAGATTGCTTGGAATTTTGATTTTTCCGTGGGGAAAAGTAAAAGCTGGAAGCAGCATSCAATAAGAGTTTTGTATTTCTACAGAGTTGTAATTCTAACAAATTGTGGAAGGAAGACACAGGAAATTCTCYTTGACTAGATGTGTATCTTGGTACTGAAAGCTATCTCGTGCCTGACAGAGACATCCTTCTTGTTGGTCTCCCTAACTCCATCCCCCAAACCAAACTGAATCCTCCCATTGTTTCACTCATCACAACATCGACGCTGCACAGAGCCAGGAGAGACACCACCTCCCGATCAGGTCAGTTTTCCCACACCAGAGCCACTGGGGTCAAACGCTGGGATTGCAGTCCGAGCGATTCACGCTCTGCCCACGCGGCCGGGAATCAGCCGAGCTCCGCACGGACGGGATTTATGCCCAACCCCAGCACGTCTTGGGACGCCGAGCCCCGGGGAACGCAGGAGAGGCAGGGTGGGACACCTGGGGAGGGGGTGAATCCCTCATTCGGCGGGACCAGGGGTTGGCGTGCAGGGCATTGCACGAAGGCAGCAGGGCTCGCATGCACTTACCATTCGTGTAAGGGTTGACGGTCTTTTTATTTGTCATTACACGTGCTGTGGCATTATTTACCTAAGCACATAGAACACCGCATTAGAAAGGGTTACAGGCAGGGCCCGTGTCGCTATCCAACGCATGCATTATTACYGCTATTAGTCATGTAAAAATAAAATGCAATTTAATTTATAGAAGGCAACAGGTGCATAACAAAATCATACTATTTATAATTACATTTACTTTCATAACCGTTTTAACTTACAAATCATTTCAATAAAGCAACATCATATCATTTAAACTTTAATAAAAAGACATTAAAAGCAAATTAAAAGGTACCGCATAATTTAAGACTTAAGAGCATGCTTGTATTCCATGATAACACTGATACAATAAATACTCAGAACAGAAAAAAAAATAAAAAAGATTATATGAAGGAACATGCAGTGGAGTAGAAAGGAAAGAGACAAGGTACAAGGAAACAAAGAAAATGTCAAAAAAGGGACAAACGAATTTTAGCAGTGTGCAACATAACCCTTTAGAAGAGAAGTACCATTGGAAAAGCAACATCTAGCATTCAACACTTGGAACAAGAGCCTTTTTCATTGCAAGAATTAACAAAATCATTCAAGCTTTAAAATCACAGCTAACAAAAGGATAAAAAGAGGGTGCATTATTTAACACAATATGGAGTTAACAATCTGAGTAAGATGTGCACGAAGTCATATCCTCAATCCAATCAGTGCCTCCCAGGCTCGCTTAAAACGTACACTCAATTACAGGCGTACCAATATAGAAAAAAATGTAGCATCAAGAAAACTTAATACAACAAGTCAAAAAAATTCACGTGGTATATCAGCGCTAAATACGTGAAACGGCAGATGGACTTCTCCACTTACCATTCAGCACCATCGCCAGCATGGGTATGTATACAGTTACCATGGTTACTGAGAGTTTGGTGAGGGCCCTAAGCGCTACCGTCGAGGGGGGAAAATGAAAAGGCAAAATATGCAACATCTTACTCAAAAGACGACAGCATTTTCAATTGGTAATTTCTTTCTTTCTTTCTTTTTTTTTTTTTTTTTTTTTTTTTCAAATTCTAACAGATACGACTGAGGCAGTGTTGAAGGGGATCCAGTGGTAGGGAAACGCATTGGGGGTGGTTTTTTTAGAGACGGGGGATGGCTCGGGCCACCCGGCCAAAGGAGCCTCGCGGCTTCGTTAAAATTGAGTGTTAAAAGTGCTCGGCCTCTAGTCTGGATTTGTTTCTTTTTCTCGTACATCTTTTGGATGCTTCTTTCCCAATCTGAATTTTTTTGAAAGCCACTGTGGATCCCGCATCAACCCTGCAGCAAAAAAAAAAAAAAAAGAAAAAAAAAGAAAACAAAAAGAAAACAAAAAAAAAAGAAAAAAAACAACCTTTTGTTTGTTTTTGTTTTGTCTGTCACACTTTTTTTTTGTTGTTGTTCTCAATTTTTTAAATTTTTTTTTTTTTGTTGGCTGGTTTTTGGAATCTACTGCACCCATTGATTTACAAAACATCCAAAATAATCACTTCAAAATATTAAAGTTTCCTTTTTTTTTTTTCAATTCCGTCATCCACCTTTCAGCAATAATGATAATAATAATAATAATAATTACAAAAGAAATAATAATAAAAAACCCAAGTAAGGCCAGATTCTCTCTCTTTATATATAAATATATATATAAACAATGGGAAGGGGAAAGGGGAGCACACAGAAGACACCAATGATGCATCTGAAACAACAAATGAGAGTGAAGCAGACATTTATAAAAAAGATGAAAAGGAAAATATTTTGAACATGCACCTCGATTTTACGGCCCTCTACCACGGTGCCGTGTAATTTCTCCCTCGCCCTGTCCGCATCAGCACTATTTTCGAAAGTTACGAAACCAAATCCCTGCATGCAGGAGGGAGAAGGGGGGAAAACAACATGCACATTATTATTTCAGTCAATGACCACTTGTTTGCTTATGTTCTCTCTCTTTAATTTAATATTTTCTTGTCCTTGCTTCATTTCTGTAACATGCAAATTAGAAAAATTATAATTGTATTGAGATGTGCAATAAATAAGCGACAAATGTGAACAAATTTTTTTTTTCTGTCATCAGTTAGATAATACCCTCTGAGAAAGTCAAAGAATGATACCAAAAATACCTTTCTACATGTCACTACAGAGGAAAATAAATCTAACAATAAGAAAATGAAACTAAAATAAATTACAGTGTCTTCACATAGAAAAAAATGAACTAATGAGAAAAGAAAATGAACCACATTTTAATGACATGCAGATATCTCAACGAAATAAAAAACATGTGCACAAAATTCAACACTGAATGTCAATATACTCTAAACATTGCCTACTTAATCATGCTGTTGTGATCGTAAGAAACACTGTTCCCATGCAACACTAGGGTAACTTAAACTTTTGTCAAACTATACAGCCTTTACTTATTTTTTTATAAAAGGAAAAAATAAATWAAAAAATAAAACCACCAACAAAACAAAAGTACTTTTAGAACAAAGTATAAACTTTCTTGTATTAACAGATCAAAGAAAATCACATGATGTGAATAGAAAAAGAAACTCTGATAAAAGAAGAAAAATGCAAACGTTTTGAATAAGTTTAACTGCTTCATTTACTTGTTCTGCATATTATTTTCCACATATAGAACATGCAACTGGTAAAACTCCAGAATCCCACGTTAGCGGGACAAATCTGAAATTCTGCTTATGACAAATGCTCTCCTTTATAATACTAGGCTAAAACAAACATTCCAAATTTTACTAAAATTCCTTTCCAYGTGCTCAGTTCAATTAAACACCGCTTAAAACGGCAAATATTTTGGAAAAAAATCTGACATGGAAGAACATTTTAGAAGCATACACCAACCCTTTGAAGTAATTCTTGCATTAGCACTACGATGCCTTTGCATGCCTCCCGAAGTTATCCATACAAATGCTCCTCTACATCCCACATGTTCCACACCCAGAACYACCTGCAAGTTGCAGCTGCACGCGGTGTAAGTGCTACCACAACCTTTGTGTAACTGCTACTTCAGCCTGAGCTCCGCTCTGCTCCTGAGCAATCAGCAATCCCCATCTCCCAGCCCTCGGCTAGGATTTGTCAGTGTTCACCCACTTACTCTTTSCACTACAACCCATTATACACTGGGTAAAAAAAAAAAAGGGGGGAAAAAAAAAAGGATGAAAAAAAAAAAGGATGGGAAAACATTTATACATTTATTTCCACGTTATATACAAAGGGGAGACCAAATATCAAACTAAGGCAAAACTGACGCCAAACAGTGAGAAAAACAAGGGGTATGAACCACAAAACTAATTAATCAACCCTCAACCGAAAAAGTTAAGTAACTCTCAGGATAATTCTCTGGGTTATTTGGGTTATTTTACCCGCTCAACTCACTTATTTATGCCCATTTATAATACAAAAAGTGACATTTATGTACAGCAGCAATTTCTGTTTCATTCTCTTCAGAGCAGCTTAAGCACAGCTCCTCTTTTTCCCCCCTATAAATCCCGCCTGCAGCCTGAGCTCCGACGTGCCCTGTCAGCAGTTCCACCTGCAGCCGAGRCCATTCCCAGAACACCTGATTCCACACATTTTCTCCACACCACTCTCCTCAATTTTAGCACAGGGCCACGACCTCACTTGCCACGAGACACTGAGGATGTAACTCTCTCTTTTCCCCCAAGCACCGGGAGGGTTGAGAGAAAGTAAATCCCCCTCCTCAGCACTAATCTCCATGGTTTAGACGCCTGCACAGGCTTTTCTTAGACCTAAACCCATCCTCAACTTTCGACTTGTATTTCTTCTCCAACTGCTTCTTCCCATCTTGTTAAAGCTCTGGAGAAAAAGCTCCTAATTTAGGATGCCATTGAGAAAATTTTACGGCAGAAAACGTCCCTGGACCCGTGGATCTAAGGAGCCCAACTCCATGCAACAGCAGAAATTCCCCCAATTCTGTTTATTTTCCTTCTTCTCTTGCCTGAGCAATTGTCCCTTCTCGGAATTGCAATCATTTGGAGTGGAGTTGTTTAGTCAAAAATCTTCTGTCAGTCTCCTTGGCTCAGAGCACTACCAGCTAATTTTTGTTCAAACAACTAACGAGAAAGATAAAAACCTAATTATACTAAAAAATTAGAAAAACATACAAAGTGGAGCCACAAGCCAAGATAAGACAGGAACTTCRAAGATTCTGAAAATAATACTTATTGTAATTTTTTCATTCTTTATGTTGTATTTATTCTCATAATCAACACTACTTAAATTAAGCTCTTACTATTTATGTAAATCTTTACCTGGCTGACAGAGAAACTCAAGAACAAAACAGATTCACCCATCACACATTCAAATACCTACACAAACACTTKYACTTTATCAATTTTATGTGCAGCTGAGTTAACAGCTGCTTTAACTTAGCATAACATGTATTCTATTAACTGGTAATGTAAATATATGCATTTTATTTTCAAAATCTGTCAAGTGATTTAATAATAGTCAACTTAGTGTGTGAGAAGGCTCTGATTTAATTTGGGAGGTGCTTTGGAGTTCTCCTTGTTTGAAGAAATAGGTGTTAATATAATATATACTAAATACATATCAATATATACAGATATAAACAGAYTTCTGAAAGTATATATGTAGTATTGAGCTGTCTAGAGCATTAATTTATAACTGGTAGCAAATGGTCAGAAATAAGTCATCAGTGTTGCCATACATTTTAGCAAAGCTTTCTTCATTATTATTACACACCCAAACAAGCAGAAATTTGTAGTRTGAAACTTGCATTATTTTAGGATGTTCTTTTATGGAAGGACTCCCTTCTGCAAAATAATTTTATACTTTATGCTGGTGTTCTAATGTTATGTTTTTTGAATACGCAATTCCATTTTCCTTAACTATTATGGCATGAGAATGAGATTACTTCTGTTGGTTTTGCAAGAATCTTTTAAAACATTAACTATTAAAATAAAAAGAAAGAAAAAGAAACAGAAACAAAAACATATTCTAGCAATTCTTATGCCAAACTGCATCTAGAAACAAATTTGAATTCTGATCCTGCAAACTTTGTTACCTGTACTCAGTTTGAAACCACTTAGTAGTCCTTTCAGTTTCAGTGGGATTTTATGAAAACATAGATAAGCACTGCCAGGAATGGGACTTTAATCTGGTGCATCTTAATTCCTACAGAATGGACACGAAATGATCAGATTAAAAAAAAAAAAAAAAAAAAAGAACAGAAAAAAAGATGTCCCTCTTATTCCTAATATTTCTTTTTCTTAACTTTCTATTTAATTGAGAGAATCTAAGGGTACTTCTGCAAATCAAAATGTTATGAAAGAAGATGAGAAACAGCAGACCTGTGGTGGTTGAAATCCCCACCTGTGTGAGATTTAATGGCTAAATAAAAGTTCAAACCACCACCCCACGACACAAGTGCTCAGCTCCACCCCATCCACACAACCAGCAAAGGTGGCCAGTGTGGGGTAGCTGTGGGAATTTCGGGTACCACCCACCAGCAGCAGGTTCTGGACAATCCTCATCTTGTGCAAACCCTACTGAGCAGCCATAATTTAACAATAATAAATTTTGGCCAGAGTAGGAGATTCTAAGCCACCAAATTCCATCCGTTCTAGTTGTTTACTGAAACAGCGATAAATGTTCCAACTGAGTTCGGGCTGGCAGGCAAGGGGACTAATTAATGTCTGAATTGTAAACCAGAAAATTTCAGCTCTTCCATTTAGGTAAAAAAAAAATARAGAAGTGAAGGCTTTAATTTCAGAACATAAGTATTAACAGAATCAAAACACATCTGATTTAAGAGGGATTTATGATATATATGATTCTTAAAAACTGACAAATTACAGTAYGTCTAGAACAGGAATAGAATTCCACTGCTGATAATAAATGGTCTATGAGTTAYAGGAAGATCGAAACATCAGTGAATAAACTTTTTAGTGTGTCTGACATGGCAGGAAAAGGAAAAAGGATATGCATATGACATAGACATAAAGCCCTATAATGCAGCTGATATTACTGGGCTACAGTTTTGCACCAGGTGATGCCAATGCAGTCATAGCCATTCTGTCTTGCTTTATTTCTTAAAAAATGAGTAAATTGAAGTATGCATTTAAGGCACAGTAATTTTGAAAGAAAAAATTAAATGTTTTCAATACAATAAAAACTCTTTGAATCAAATAAATGCTAAAATAGATTGTTTTCAAAGGGTTGGTGTACTAAGGCTTTAACTAAAGAGGAAAACATCTGCACTTAATCTGGAGCAATCACATATTTTCTCAGCTAATTACTAAAGAGGATARCTATTAGGTATCATTAGCATCTTTCATGTCAATAAAAGAAAAAAATACCTGTACTAATACAAGCCTGCCTACAAATACTTTAACTATGGACTCATCTTATAAAATAAACAAAATAATTACCCTTGAGGAATAAGGACAGCAAAAATCAACATTCTCATAAAACAGATGACAGTTTGGAGTAGCTAAAATTATCCCCTTTAAAAGATATGAGTCCAGTGATTTTCATACTGCTTAGAAAACTGACTGACAGCTCAGAAGATGTTTTCACTAACATAAAATTTCAGACATTATTTTGTCACAGCAGTGCAGTTGTTTCCTTCTACTCATATATTTTTAACAAAATAAAAAATTCCACAGGTGAATTAAACTGCTTACCTTTGAGCCTCGCTCATTAAAAATAATTTCAACATCTAAGATTTTACCAAATTGCTGCAAAGAAATAGAAAAGTTACATGAATATAAGATAACTTCAACACTTCTATCATACAMAGTACAAGTGTTTGTTTCAGGAAATGGTGCAACACATGAAAAAATTAAACAATATGAAATCAAAGATAGTTAAACGCCAAAAAAGACAGACTAAAAGGAATCAGATCAATATTATGTCTAAAATGTGTGCATCACTAAGTTTGGAACYTGAAGTCGAGTGAAACCCCCTGACAAAGAGGAAATAGCATTAAACCATGAGCACAGTGAAGGTAAAGTCCCAAATTTTTTTTTTTTTACTTATTTTTTCTTTGCATACAGTAAGTTACTTCCTTGGGCTCCATCCAATGCAGCTGCCATCACCACTTTTTCCTATCTTTTCATACTGGGTGACTCTGCTTGGAGAGCAATAAATCAGCCAGACAGGATTTTCAGAACAGGTAAAGAATTTTGGTTAGTTTTGCTTTCCAGGAAGGGAATAAATGCCAGACTCAGGCAGTTTTTAGTTAGAACACTTTGTTAGGACACATTTTGTGAAGTGACAATGTGCATCARGGGTCATTTCTCTTATTTCATCTGTCACTAACATGCAGCGTGGATCAGTGTTGGCATTGGTGAGTGACCCAATATACTGAACAGAAAGGCAGAAATTAGAGGCAGGCAAATGAAAAATAATCCAACAAGAGTCCCAGGAAGAGCAGAAATGAGCCTATATTCCAGTCTTTTAAGATATAATAAACAATTACAGGCCAGAAAGGACAGTATTCCTTCTCTAGCTTATCAAAGAGTTTCAACTTGGTTATGAAAAATCACGCATCACTTGTTATCCTTGGCTTATTTTATATTCTTGCATTCACTGTTTAATTAATGTTTTAACAGCAACTTCAGCCTAGATGCAAACATTGCCTTAATGTTTAAACAATCCTCTTCTGTTGTATTTATGTCCATGTGAAAAGATCATCTGCTGTGTGCATAACGTGGTCACGATGCAGAGCTGCCATGTTTCATATGAGATACTTCAACTCACATGTGCAGACATGTCCTTTTTCTATCAATTCAGAAGCTAAAAGTTTACTGTTACCAAGTCATTCTAAGAGTCAGCTGGAAAATTCCAGCCATTCTCCAGTGTCAGTCTTTTGAGGCCCAAGACTCAGAAATATTAAAAGGAAATGTAGTTTTTATTCATTTATAAATTACTACACTACCTAAAAAAAAAAAAAATTCTTTCCATTAATACACTTTCAAACAAAATCTATTTTAAGTGGTTTGTTTAGTTTAAATAAATTTGCATCTTTTTCTCTAGAGGGTTAATTATTATGCCTTCTGCTATTTTGCTGATGAGCTGCAAGCTGCATTCAGGGGAGGTAACTTGTACCCAGTCAGATACAGCAGAACAGTCACTCATTTCCCAATGCTACACCAGGATTCCTTTTCCAGTGACTGTTTCCTTCAGAGAAATAAATGCTGAGAAACACAGTCTTTTAACTCACATACAAACACATCAGAAGAACTTAAAAATCTGAACTGAACATGAAAGATGGGGAGAAGTGTAGAGCCATGAAGGACCTGGTGCTGCACTGAATTACTGTAATGCAGAAGAGAACCCAGGTTTAGTGAGGCAGGAAAAGAAAGCAAGAGTGACATAAATACTTCAGAGTACTTGGGTTCTAATAGAAGATCAATTTCTAGATCATATTTAGTGACATTTCAAACTAAACCTGAGAGTTCTTAGAGCAGGGAGAAGAAACCCAGTCTAAGCTACTCTGGTTCTGAGCCTGGTGCTGATGGCACGTCCAGGATGTGTGAAACACGGGGAATGTGCCTGGAGGCAACTGTGGCCTGGGGAAAGCACAAATTGAGGGACTTACAGCAAAATACTGCAAAAACTTTCAAATCCTACACACCTACAAAACCTGTGGGGATGGGTGAGGACTCCTACTCCTGACCTTCGTGCTTAAATTCAGCCCATGTCTTCCTTTTGGGTGCCTTGGTTATGAGGTCAGGCATTGATTATTTGACATCATGCTCTCCAAAATCAATAAATGCAGGCATATAAATCTAGATGTGTACAGCAGGAACATGCATGCATTTAATATTTTGAGCCAACACATATAGCTTTTTGTCAATGTAATGCAAAACACCCAACTGCATCATACACAGCAGAATCAGTATAATTGCTTTTCCCCGTTGTGACTGGGAAATCAGATGTTTGGTTACAAATAGAKAAAAAGGGAATCTTTACTGAAAATGGTTAAACAGCCTAAATCAGAGACACAGCTCTCACGGCTGCCTATAACACAAAATACCTATTGCAATGCAAATGCGAAAAAAAAGCATAAATAAACGATGAGCACTTACACCAAACATTTGTCTAAGGTCTGGATCCCGGAATCTGAAGGGTATATTTGAGACGTGGAGCCGCTTGGGCTGTGATTTGTTTTCTGTGTTTTCAGAAGATTGTGTCTGTTGCTGGCCGTCRGTCTGTGCTGCATCATCTGTCTGCTAAAAGGGTAGAGCAAAACAAGGCACACTGTAAGTATTTCTGCCATTGGCAACACAAGGGGGTGGCCTTAAAATCTCAAAAAACAAAAAGAACTAAATCCGCTCCAAGGTACTGAGGAATACCAGAAGTTTAAAGGCATGAAAATCAAATYCATTTTTGTATTTAGCATACATTTTAAGTCATAATATGTATTTGGAACAAACTGGAGAATAAGAAGTAGATTATTATTTGTACATTTTCTTAGCTATTTTTAAATAATGAACAAATACATCTCCCTATATTATAAGACTGTAGAAACCCCTTTAACCTCTTCTGTGTTTGCCGAGGGAAGAAACTGAATCTCCATGTCCAAATACTGCCTACTTGCAGAGCAAGCCAGACACTTCAAATCAGATTGGAACCTTCATTCAGAGGCCACTGGGACTTCTACACAGGAGGCAGGTAACACATCACATCCTAGCTGCCATTTCATAAGCAGTGCTGATGGGCACTGGAGGGTCATTGTGTCCAGATAAATGGTGGCCATTATGGAAAAGGCCTTGAGTTGTGAGAGGGAACAGAAGTTTAATCAGTGGTGAAGGTTGCCTGACAGAAAAGTGAGACCCAGAAACAAAGTTTTRCGGATTTTCCTTCTCACCAAAACGAGATTGTGTCATGGTGCTTCTTACAGGGACACTGCTCCCTGGTTTTAAAATGCTGGTTTATAATTGAAGGACATTGCCGTGTATAACAATTTAACAAAAAATTATAAACCCCCAGAGGGATTAGGAAAAAAACAATGTCCTTCATCCAAAAAGTAGAACTAGCAAATGCTGGTCTATCACTATGTTATAGAAATTACTCAGCTCTGTTCTTTAATTATGTCCTACAGTGCCTAATTAATTACTGCTTGTACAGCACACATTCATTAGAAAAGATTTTGCATGGCTGTGTTCAAACAGCAGAGTCACACTCCTTTGCACTGGTATAGGAGACTTGGAAGAACAGAAGGAGAAAGAAAATAGGTGAATGAAACCACAGGGATGATCTGAGAGCCGTTACTCTGTTTTCTCTGTCCTTCCTCTTCCTTCTGATCCCATTCTTTTTCCAAGTATTCGTTTTTCTCTTGTGTTCTTATGTTACAGTTCAGTTTATATTTCTGACCTTTTTCATTTAAAAAAAAGAAGAAATTGCCCATTTCCTGCTAGTATGAAATTTCTTCTAAGAGACAACAGTTTAAACAACATAAAAAGGGTTAAATAAAACAAACCTTACCACACAGTTTTAGTACCAACAAACCTGTTGAAGAGGAAGCAAAAGAACTCAAACAGAACACATCATTTACATCARCAATAACTACATATAAATTGAATTCTAGCAAGTTAAATTCAACAATATCTTCCCCAGGGAATACAAATGGTCTCAAATTAAAAGTACTAAGTACATCTATACTGCCTATACTCCTGTGCTAAGAACACTTTACAAAAAAAGGTCCTTATTTCTGCAGCAGCATCTTTGATATTTCATGGGATGAAGATGAGACACACACAAATACAAACTTTTGTGTGCACTGAAGAAAGATTTGCAAGTGATCCAAGCAAGTAACCAGGATCAGCTCAAGTGTAAACCTAAAACTGAGTCAGCGCCACCACATCTCTCCATCTGCTACTCCCTGAACCCACAGGCAGGGGCCCACAAACTAAATCCTTTACCTTTAGAAATATTCAGTGATTAAAATACTAAACATGGTATATAGCTGTCAAGAGACAAAAATGTTCCATGGTAATCTATTCCTGTCTAAAATCAACTCAAAAATGCAAAATTTAGATTTTGAGGCAACTGTTCTATCCATAGACACCACAGAGATTATTTTCTACCTTCAGGCATAAAACGAGAGAAATATGAAAGAAATTTGGCATGTGAGAGCAGGTGGGGGGTGACAGCCTAGAAACTCTTGAAATACAACACTCCAGAAGAATTTGAGGTCAATTAGATTAATCTGAAGAGAACTAAAGAATTCTGAAGGCTCTGTTGAGCTTCAGGAACAGARGGTGCCCCAGGAAGAAATTCTATCATCAGTGTCCTGTATAAATGCAAATTGGTTGAAGTAATCTGTTCAATCAATGCAAGCGATGAGAAGTGAGGAGCAGGAGGGCTGAACYGTGCACCATTAACACACCAGAACACTGGAGCCACTTCCCTACCAGGAACGGATTACGGACAACAAAATCCAGTGAGGATTCCAAGATGGTGTCAAAATGAAGGAGCTACAAATTATGGTAGAAGTGGCTAAATCCAGATACTGTTATTTTCTGGGCCTTTGGTTGGTTGGTTTTACCATTTTAAAAATCGTTTTTATTCTAAGACGCCTCAAATTTGCACTTTCAGCACAGAATGTTCCAGAGCTTGGGCAGCGAGGACTGAAACCCAGAAACTTCAGAAAGTCACTGGCATCAACAATTCACACCTGTACAGGACCCCCCACATCCCCGTGGCAGAATTAACAGAGCTAAACCATTTTAAACATATTTAAAGGCTTGGCAATGTCACAGTCTCTTTACAAAGCATTTTATCATCCAGAAACCTGCGGGTGTGCCTCAGAGATCTGGAGAAGGATAACTTGGAATTGAAACCGGAACAGGAAGATTATACAAAAATTTCCAAGGAGGTGAAACACACAGAGGACAGGCTGGATTCTGAAAAATCCCAGACAGGCAACGTTCAGAGCTCTGTGGACTCACAGAGCTGGAATGTCATTTACCTCACACATACACAAGACATTTCAGCAGAATATTTTCACTGCTGGAGGACCTGAAGGGTGGTGTTTGACATTTCTCTAAAAATTAATTGAAGTTAGGATGAGGCATTATCCTTGCTCCATCCCTGCAGTCTGGCATGCAGTCAGGCTGCTTTCTGGTCCCTATTCCACCACAAATTTGCAATTATAAAATATTAAAGAATCTTAATATATGATAGTCTTAAAGCTTATAATGAAAGTTATAAATACAGAATGCAGAAAGAGAAGACCAAATTCTCACTTACAGCAAAACAAATTGAGATGAGCACCCTTCTTCTTCAGTGAGCTACTGTAGGCTTAGGTGTTAGAATAAATTAAAATTGAAACCGTTCTTACAGGTAAGCAAACTCGTATCAAAGACAGTATTTCAGAATTTTTTTTTATATACAGAAAGTAATTTCAGTATAAATAGATGGCAAACTTTTAAACCAAATCCATCATCAGGAGAATTAACATCTGTTGTTTTCTAAAAAAATTGTTTATCTTTACCAAAATATTTTTATTTTTGTTTCCTTGACTCAGTTGTAGAAACAGAAAACTTCTAGTGTTTAAAAGACTTCACTCAAGTTCTTAAAGATTTCACAGTGAAGTAAAATTCTTGAAGTAATTTTTCTGGTTTTGCTTCCTAGCTTTTTCCTGAAAATTTAAAAAAAAAAAAAAAAAGCCTTATAAARGTGAGGAAAACTACCAAACCAAATGTTTGGATAAAATAAATGTGAAAGTTTTCCATTTGTAACAAAATATTATCACACAGACACACACTTTTTTTAAAGCATTACTAATCCAAATTTGCAGTAAGTTTCAATCAAAACTACATTCTACAACCTTCACCCAGCCCATTTCCCAGCTCACTCCTCACTGGACACAGGAGTCTCACCTCCCACCTTCAGCACTYGTGGCAAAGGCACCACACGCAACAAACACTGATCAGCGAACCTGAAACCAGAGAGGGCCTTGTGCCCATCGTTTGGGTGGAAAAAAACCCATTCCATTCTCCTCCCTGGCATCCCTCTCCATCCATCACCGCGGACAGAGCCCTGGAATGTTTCTCGCGCTGGAATTGGAAGTGTTACACTTTCCCTCCGTTCGTTTTCACCGACTAATATCTTCCATTTCCTACAAAACAAAGGTGCTGTGGACACAATCTCTCGCCCTCAAATCCTGTTTTCAGCGCAGTGAAATGCTGCCASACGGGAGCTGTTTGCACACCTCTACAAAAAGAACACTGGCCTCAATCTCAGCTTTTCGAGAGTGAATGGAACAGAAACAGGAGCAATGCCCAAAATGGAACTAAACCTTTTATCTCTTCCTGGACAAAGGGAAAATACTTTGTGTTAGAAGAACACAAAGAAGCTTTACCAAGTCCTGATCGTTCTGCTATAATCTGTAAATAAACACAAATCAGTTGCATATCTTTTCGATCACACTGAGTCTAGAGGAAGAAGAGCCTAAATCTAAGCAGGGAAAACCTGTAAAATATTTACAGGGAGAAAAGAAACAGGGAAAAAAGCAACAGATTATTTTTGTAAAATATACTCAGTGGTAAATTAGGTGCTGAGTGGCTCGTGTATACATGCCAGCATAGGGTAAAGCTCTTTAGAATTTTAAATGTAGAAAAAAAGAAAGCRCTCATTAAATTTCTTAATAAATGCTCAAAACAGCACCTGTTTTCTCCTGCTGCACCAATCAAGTTATTTCTCAGAGAGAAAGAGCTTGTGAATGTCTTCTAGGCATTATTTGATTAAGTTGACAATATTATGTGAGCAATGGTTGGGTACCCACTGTGCTGTACTTTTGACCAAATTGATTTGTGTAATGAACACTTGCTCTGTCTCTTCTCCAGCCTGAGTAGGGCTCTTGATTTAACCAGTGGTGCTGGAAGCCAAGTGAATTTACAGCCCCCACAGTCATTCTCTCTCAATCTGGAGAGAATAGCAGCAGCAGTACATGAGCAAGCATAATTCAATACATTGTGCTATAAGCGCAGAAAATAATATCAGAGCTCTGCAATATACCTGTTTGATTTGATTTGTAAACCCGATAAAAAAAGCAATCGAGAAAAGTTCAGCAGAAAATATATATATACGTCCTGAGCAAAAATATAACCGGGCCCAATGTGTACAAACTGAAAAAATCATGCATAGTAAATCAGCTTCATACTTCCCTCAGATAATATTGCACATTTCCCATTTAAAAAGGGTCTAGATTCTGGAAAGTTACCTTTCCATTAAAAAGTGAGCAAAGAGAATAATTTAAAACCGAGTTTGGGACTTTCTGAAAACACTGTTTCCCAGCTACAGCCCTAACAGAGCCCTGACAAAGCCATGGGCTCGCAGCTTTCCTGTTTTCTTAAGCAGATCGACTGATTAATTAATCATACTTGTTTTGATAAATTTATATGCTGAAAAGTCCCAGCTCTGCAACGTGCTTCCCAGAAGCACAACAACAGAAAGGCAAAGGGAGTTATCTACGCAGATACATCYGTTTGTCCTTAAATGTTCACACAAAGGTGTACACAGGGAAAAAATTCTATCATTGTGCTGTTTCACAAYCGTGATAAACATTACCAGGAGTATCAGTGACTTCTCTTGTGAACTGCATCTCCGTTATCCTTTTCTCATGTGTAAGATCAATAGTAAGGTCTCATTGCTTTCAGGACATTAAAAGGTGAGATTAATTTTTCAAATTAGTCCTAAAGATAAAAATATTTCAAGTACCTCCTACAGCACAGCATGCAGCTCATGCCACATCCATTCATCCCCTAAGAATCCTTTCCTGAAGGGAATGTGCACTGTTCCTTGCTCTGACCTAATGCAAAACACACACAGATGTGGGACTTACCATTATGCAGAAAGAAGTAAAGAAATGTAATGGTATAATCATGACTGCGTTTGATAATTTGGAACCAGATGATCCTTAAGGTCAGTTCAGCATTAACCCTTCTATGATTGTGTTGCTGAATTTCCAGTGCAACTGAGTATCTCACACTCCAGAGATGCTTTGTTTCAGATACACCGAGACTTGTAGGGCAAATCCTGACCCCCTTGTTTTTAATGGTAAAATTCCCTTTTATTTCAGCTGGGTCAGGATTTCACCCTGATGTTACACCCACTAGAGAGAGTAATTTCACCATTACCATTAACTTCATTTCATAGATTACAAAAGGTACAATGATCCTGGTTTCATATCCTTTACAAAAACCTTTGACTATCCAAAGCACCAAATGAAAACTGACCAAGGCAATATCGTGTGAGCGTTCCCTGGGACAGCCCTGACAGAGCCACACGGAGCAGCCCAGTCCCTGTCCTCAAGGCTGTGCTGTCCCCTCTCCGAAGTGCTGAGCTGTCACACTGGCCACTGGCCAGTCTATTAGTGCCTAAGAGCCATCCTCCCTTCCACTTCACCCCTGGCCAAAGTGTGTCAGACGTTCAGCTGTGCCTATTAATCTTATTAATAAAATCTACCTTTCCAAGCTGAGGTGAAAAGYGACGCACCCGCGGGTCTGGCTCGGGAGCGACGGAGGCAGGGTGTCAGTGCACCTTCTGCGAGCAACGACACACAGCCACCTCCCTCTGGAATATTTGATGGGAGAGGTCCTTGCTCAGTCAGATGAATACAATTTACTACCAGGAAGACAGGGTGAGGTGGCTGACTCTGACTGGGACATTTGTTTCAGATATGCTGCCACACACAAGCACACCCCGCTAGAATCCCTTAATCCAATTTACTGACAAATGAAAAAGAACCTGAATAATTTTGTGCTTTGCTTCAGCAGTTTCTGACGTTCCACTATCGAACATGCTCTGGGGTTTCAGCACGCTGGGTATTGTTTGAGGCTGAAGACTTCCAAGCAGTAGTGATTATTTCTCTCCTTTCTAGATGGATGCATTCTGGATGCTGATACCACAGGCTACAAGAAAGCACTGCTATTATTGTGATAGCTTATGCATGGAGAGCTAGCAGCCTAAATAAGAGATCATTAATTCTGAGGACAGATAGGAGCAATAAGATAGGTTTCTTAAGCCTCTGGTACTGCAGGACAACCAAAGAGTAATTAATAACTTGGCTACATTAATTATTTCCCCGATTTATCTTCCTTAACAATATGRAATATAGCCCTTATATAGTGCTTTACATTGCCTTTGCTGGCTCATCGTTTTTCTTCTAAAATATTCAGCAGGATCTCAGGGAATTGCATATCAATCATGTCTGGAAGAGAATCACCAAACCCATACATTTTTGACTTCTGAACATGTCTCAAAACTTGAGCCAAATTTGCTGGCATAAAGAGCAGATACGATTTTTAAAAGAAAATGTGTAATAAGTTTTAATGGAGTTTTGTGTAACCAAGCAGTTGCCAAGTTCAGTTAAGGACATCCAACTGACATCAGCGGATCAGCAACTCGAAATGAGAGAAGGAATGACAAAAGGTTGCCTCGATGCATTATTTATTGTTTGCATTGATTCAATAAATATTTCTGACCACCTACTGATCCCATCCATGAATATCAGAACAACAGCAATTAACAAAACCTTTCTCTAATCAGCTGCATCCTGGCTCCATTAGCCAGGAAGGAAATGCATACGCACTGTGCACATCTTTAGAAGTTCACATTACATATAATAAAACTGAATTATTGAGATATTTTCACAAGATAATATTAAAATAAATTCCTTGGATTTATCCTTATAGGAAATTAGCAGACAGATTAGGAAATATACTGSTCAAAGGACAAAAGCATTAATTTAATCCAAATAAAAAATCTTAAGTAGTGATACACMGACACAAAGAAATATTCAATTGATTTTGTTATTCCTCTTTCATCTCTTAGTCAGAAGTCTGTTATTTCTGATGTAATTCTTGTTGTTCCTTACAAGGGCTTAGCAGGAATAAAGTGTCCAAAAATAACTTTGTTTCAATGCTTSAAAGCTTAATGTAAAATCCAGACAGGCAACAAACGAAAACATATCAAAACCCCCATGACAATAAATATAGAAATCTTGATTAGAGTTGATTAGAGGAGTTTTTATCATTTGAGTGGGAGCTGTASCTTCAGAGTGCACAAGCTTGTTTAGCAAGTACTACTGGAACAAGAAGCTACCAGCATCCTCAGCTCTAAAAAATGCCTTGCTCATGACATTTTTCCCCACAAATTACTCAGCACTTTTACACTTCACCTCTTATTTCTCTCAACAACACCCCTGCCCTCCACCCACCACCTGCACAGGGGGGTGTTGGCTCAGACCCCTGCATCCAGCTGGAACCTTGCTCTTCATGAAATGAGTTGTGAGCTGACCCAATCCACCACTGGGGAAAAGGACATAAACATGCAGGTGATGTTGGAAAAAAAGTGGAGGACAGGCTTATTCCTTTCCACRGCAGCACAGCCTCAGGTCACCTTAAACCAGTTTGGAAACTGCCACTTAGCCCAAGCCTAGAGAAGAGCTTCAGGGATTATGGAGTTATACAGATAAATTGGATTATGGTGTTATACAGATAAATTATATAAAATAAGACTTGAAATGCTTCTGAAAGTATCAATGGGGAATAGCTGTGATATGTTCTAAATGGGCAAAAATACAGATCTGCCTTAAACAAAGTTTAAGGGAAGASGGGTAAAATAGATGAAGAAATGTTGAAAGGTTAACCCAGTGGTTATGATAGTTGTTAAAATAGTTTCTCTTAAGTTACTCTTTGAAAGGCAGTAAATCAGGACACAATGCCCTTGAGAGTAAGACTTTCTGACTGATGCAAAACTTGACATACTTGATTTCTGGAAATCCACTGATTCTCCCCAAGTTCTCCTATCCAACTCAGTTATTACCTTGATTTATGAAGAAATTATTCACACAAGAACATAAATCAATACACAGGAAGGCAACTGTACTTCTACCTGTGGTCATTCATCCATGCACAAGCGTTACTGCTATAAAATAGAATGAGATTSTTTTTTAAAATGTTCTATTTAGCTTAAAAATTCTTTCAAGTGTTATCCCTCACAAGCCAACATTATAAAAGGCTGCAACGCTGCAATAAAGCTTATTAAACTTTCATTCTGGCAACAGGTTCTGTCTGGACAAAGTAACTTTCAACATCTGCAACTACCTCGTACAATGCTGTGACATTTAACAATATTTGTCCAAATGAAAAATCAGTAATTAAATACTGTGCTACACAGCTTCACAGGGCATTACTTTCTTTAAAAAAAAAAAAAAAAAAGGAAGTGTCTTCAGCTGGAACATTTGCAGGTTTGGCTACAATGAGCTGTTTACCCTCAGCTGGAATCAATGCACACTGGTTTCTGGAATTCCCCCCTGAACTAGATTTATGTCATGCATGTAAAGTCCCTTTTTGTAAGAGTTGTGTTGACACAGCCAACTGCTGAGTGAACTTGTGAGAGCAGAGCTTCATGCTGAGAGAGAACGGCTGATTGCTACAGCTCGAGCTCATGAAAAGAAAGAAAATGTGACAGCGTGATAAAAGGTTTTGCACTGTTTGACCCCTCACCTATTGCTGCATCCCTGCTGGGACTTTGCATTTGCTCACTTGCATATCTTTGCCCAAGGAGTCAATCCTTGAACCCTCTGAAACACAGAAGAATTTGAGGGTTCTCTSTGTCACAATAAGACGCTTTTAAAATCACATTACTCTTTTTACCCCGGGGTACACACCAWCTTAACGAGAAGCAGTTCAGCTCCTTGCAGGATGTAATTTCTCAAACTTRAGTTTAACACCATTCCGTGAAAAAATAGCTGAATTTATTTTTCTCACTGGTTGTGTTTGGTAGTCTCATATCTTTGCATGTTGCAGCCAAATGCAAATAGCATTTCCAAGGAGCATTTTGAATGGAAAAGCAGATCTGTACCTGCTGCTGTCCAAATACAACGTGCCTGAAGTTTCTAACTGGCCCAACCAAAGACAGAGAAGTCCATGTCATGGAACATTTACGCTTTATGTAAATCATTTTTTTCATCCTTCTCTTCAAGCTTACCCACCACCTTTCCTTCATTAATGTGGAAGACAGTTTAAAGTTTTAGATCTGTTCATCCTTCACTTCTCCCACTTAAAACAAAAAAGAAACAAATAATCTAAAGAGTACAATTCGAACAATTGTTAAAGGATTTAAATCGCCATTTCAAATCCAGCTGTGAATGCTGATGTTATGGTGAATTCTGCTTGATCATGTCAATGCAGCTTGTTACAGAGCTTCACGATGCAGCTTCCACTGAAGAACTGCTTTGATTACTGATACTCAAAGCTTAAGGAAACCTCTTTTAAAGAACTGGAAACAGGACTTGGATCCTCCTGAAATCAAGTTTCCTTTCCTGGAAAAGTTCTCAGGATAGAGGGCAGAGAAAACATTCTGTAATACCAACCCCTGAATGAGGACAGTTGGCACYGTGAGTTTAAAGCTATTTCCCACCTTTCCCTCTTCCACACAACGAGCTTGCCAACAGACCTCTTCCCTCACTCATCCCTGAGCACAGCAACCAGAAATTTCTCAGCCAAGATATATCTGTTTTCATCTAACATCTGTACCGACAGAGGAGCCATTAGCCATAATGGTCTCAAGCAGTTTTGCTGTGTGTAGYTCCCTCCAGGAATGAGCACAGGGTGTTACAGCCACGCTCCCTCAGCCTCTGGCACAGCTTCATCTTCCCTTGGATGCTCAGAGCTGGGACTGGCTCAAGGGATGCTGTTCRTAGGTGAAACAAAGCAGGGCGGAGTGACTGATGCCCCAGAGGGTTGTGCTGCCCTGCAGGGACCCTGGCAGGCTGGAGAAAAAGGCAAGAGGAACCTCATGAAGTTCGGCAAAGGGAAGTGCAAAGCTCTGCTCTGGGAGAGGAACAGCCCCACGTGCTGAAGAGCAGCGCCAGGAAAAGGTGTGGGAGTCCAAAYGGAATAGGAGCCAACAAAATGGGAGGGGTTGGAGCATCTGGCAAACAAGGAGAGAACGAGAGAGYCARGAGTGTTCAGCCTGGAAAAGAGAAGGCACAAAGACCTGATGGGAGGAAGCAAGATGAAGGAGCAAGGCTCTGGTCGGTGGTGCCCAGCGAGGGAACAAAAGGCAACGASCAAAAGCTGCAGTACAGGACATTCCCTTCAGAAGCTGGGAAAAGTTTTTCCTGTGAGACATCTAACATTAGATCAAATTTCCCAAAGCTTGTGCAGCTCCATCCTTGGGTTCAACACCCAACTGGACATAGCCCTGAGCAACCTGCTCCAGCTGATCCTGCGTGGTTTGTCAGCACATCAGGGTCAGGTCCAGTGACAACGCCCAGCCTCGGAGGGCAGGGACAGGGACAGGGCAGGAGCAAGGGCAGGACAGGACAGCAGTCAGCGGGTCAGGGTCCTGCTCAGTGGGTCAGGGTCCTGCTCAGTGGGTCCCAAGGCAGGCAAGGCTGTCCTGGGGAGCCCAGTGGAGGCTGGGCAGGGCAGGAAGGACCAGCAGTGCCCTGACAAGGATCATTCACAGAGGCTGATGCCAGAATACCATGAGAAAACAACAAGCAAAGATATAAGATCTGAAAAGAGAGTGGGAAAAATTATCATTTGGATGGGTAAAGTTTTTCTCCTTGACAGCAATTAGTGCTCTTGTACTCTGCAAATTAGGTATGTAAATGCACTTTATTCTTACATAACAGACTGGATCTCCTTTTCTGACTCACAGATGCTCATGCTAATCAATACACTTTTGTTTTTTAATTTAACAGTACTTCAGTAAAGTGGATTGTTTTATTTTCAATATTGTCATCAACYATAAAGTTTCTACAGACCAAATTGATGCACTCCAGTTAATGATTATTTTGGATTATTCTTCATCTGCACCTGTCCATCCTCACAGCACTGAGAATGCTGCTCAGATTTACATGACTTGATTCACAAATCTGCTGCAGGTGCATATGAAGAAAAACACAACAAGCAGAGTCTCTAAGTCACATCTCCTCTAAAAAAATATTTTACTAACTGAACAAAATGTTTGCAATTGATCTCATTGATGCTTTAATAATGTAATAAAATAATGATACAATTTAGAGTTACTTTTCAAACAAAGATTTAGTCTAGACAAGTGAGAAAAAAATCAGTTAAATTGTTACTTATATGAAAAACCCTCTGCAACAAAAAATTCTAAAAATATCAGCCAAGGCTCTGTGTTGTTCATTGCAGTTATCTGGGCCAATCTTGCATTCTCTGCACACACTATTTCTTCTGAAAAACTATTGTTTCAAACATCAGGCTTCAGAAATGTAAGCATCAAATGGTTATCCTGATCATCCTGATCCAGTATCTGACATCAAGTAATTCAAAATACGCAAGAAACCCTCTGGAAAGGCCCCAATTCAGCAAATACCTCCCTCTAAAAAACTTTATCTTCGTTACCCAAAGTGGGAATGTGGTAGAATTTCATAGAATCATGGAATGGTTTGGATTGGAAGGAATCTTAAGGTTCATCTCATTCCAAGCCCTGCCATGGGCAGGGACACCTTCCACTATCCCAGGCTGCTCCAAGCCACATCCAACCTGGCCTTGGACACTTCCAGGGATGGGGCAGCCACAGCTTCTCTGGGCAGCCTGTGCCAGGGCCTCACCATCCTCATCTTTCTGAAATATACCAGGATTGCTTCTTAAAATATTCTGTACATCCTTTTCTAAGTACAGGTGGAGGTATTACTATTATTTAGTTAATTCCTATTTGTCTTTATGCTACATTACACACATGCAAATACATGGCTTTTAACTCCTTCCTCCACCATCCTCACCAAACATGTTATTTCATAAAGCACTCAAGTGTCTTGGAACACAGATTCTGCAGCACTCTTCACCTGCATCTGCTGGGGGTCTTGCATGCATTGCATTTTAAAAAATTATTTACAAAAATAGTTAAATCAGGGTATCCCTTTTATCTTGTCTGCTGTCATGCTTAGTTCTTCATGAAAATCCTCACAATATAAAAAAGGGCTAAAATCTCTAGAGCTTGCTAACCTTCCCAACCATCCTGCAGGATTATTACAGTTGTACTGAGTGTGCCCAGAGCCTTCCTGTGGCACACAAAGCCCCTGTACACCCAGAGATCCTTGGCTTCCATGACCTGCCTCAGAAGAGACACTCTCACACACAGAGAAATGGAAGCCTCCTCATCTTAGCCTGGAATCGCAGCAGAATAAGCACCGTGTAAAGCAAATTATTATGCAATAAAGCAATATCATTATACCAGCAAATGACAATGGTACATCACCTCTTCCTGCCACTGTTCTACGTCACCTGATGGCCACAACCCAAATAAACAAGGCACTCTGCAGAGAGGAAGGATTATTATGCTACAGGAGGGCACTCCAGCACAACCACTTTCCTCATTGTGCCTTSATTTATTAGTTACACTATTTTACCTGTGAAACTCACTTGGATAGCTAAGATTTCTATGCTCCTCTTGCACATTCTCTTGACATATACATTGAGTATATTGTATAATGGTAAGTAAGTAAGTAAATAAATAAATAMATTTATTTTTTGGGCAGTCATGATTCCTGCATCRTTTGATAGTTCTTAGGATTTTCATTCCTTTCTGCATTCCAGTATCCTTTCCACCTGAAGTCTCTCTATACACACATTTTGTTTCCCACATTAGCAAKCGAAAGCTGTAATGTTCATCTGATTCCTTGAACTATAACTAAAATCTGATTTATTATTTTTGGCCAATTGAAAGGAAAAAGCAACATAACTTAAGGAAAACTGACAACAGAATAATTTTGCCAGATGTCCATCCCAGAGTTAACTCATGAGTCACCAACCTCTGTGAAAATAATGCCAGTGTCTGATATCCCAAAGCCAGKCTTTCATCAAACTTAAGGAATTATTTTCTTTTTTTATTGTATTTCAAACCTCTACTGCAAAAGAAAGCCCCACCAATCCCAGTCAAACATCTATGTAGGTTACTGGAAAAATAAAATTTAAAAAAAAAGTTTCAGTTATTTTTGTGAAACTGCAKCTAAGCAAACCTAAGCTTGAATCCCTCACTTATATGAAAGCTCAGCCAAACAGATTTTCGGTTTCTTTAGTGATTTAGGGACATGCAGTTACATTTAGCTTCAATGCTGTTTCTGAAAATATTTGATAATCTAGCACATACTCAAAAGAAAACTTTTCACGGTTCTTTTTTGCTCTTTTCTAGGTGTGGAATTTTCATTCTACTTTATGCACTGACTGCATTTACTGCTTTTTAAGGAAAAAAGGGTTTGGTCAATCAGTTTGACAGCCAAGCCWACCCTGCATAAACTGTGCTCCAGGAACGTGAGGAAATCCCAGGGGTGTGTTCATCTATAAAACCAGATTTTATTCTGGATGAGCTAAGAATCTTCTTTGTGTGAGCAGAACTTAGACACTAATATGAGAGGAAGTTATGGCAATAATTAACAGCTATTTGAAGTAAAACTCATTTAGAAATATAATGAACTGAGAACACTTAAACAGACTTAATTCAGGGAAAGATAAAAGAACTGCTTGCAGAAATATGGCCTGAATTGCTTTCACATTTAGTATCATCTGCTTTTGTAACACCTTCCCCCTCCTCTGCTTCTRAAGGAAATAATGTCCAAAATGCTCTTTGTCAGACTTCTGGAAATGGATTTACAACTGATTTGTAAAGTATAACCTTTGCTGCCTGCTCACTTCTGTCTCAGTGAAGAATTCATCCCCTGACCACTCAGTGGCTCAAGAAAAACTCTCCCAAGCAGTTTAATTATTATTTACAAAATGAAAGCAAAGCAGTTCAAGAAACCAGACTCAAAATAGTCRGTGCAGTTTGAAATTCCCTCAGTTATTTGCATAACCATGCAATGTGTTTGAATGGCTGCAGTTCCGAGATTCTCTAAATTCRTGAAGAATATATTTATTTATTAACACATATACTCAGGACTCTTACTCTTCCCTGATTAGAATGTCAGGTGAACATTTCAAGGGAAGGAACATGAATTGTGAACTAAGGATGGGCAGTCCTGTCTCACCTGACCCACTCAAGTGAAGAGCCCCTAACAGACATTGTGGGAGATGCACTCAATTAGGAACCAGGACATTGAGCTTGCTCAAATTTCCTTTAAATAAAAAAGAAGAAGAAAAGGTTAATTAAGTTCTACCAYGCAATTGTATTAACAGTATCCATGATTACTGTAGCATGAGGACATTTAATTCCAAAAAAAAAAAAAAAAGTAAGGGGGAAGAGGCCCTATGGAAATATACAGCTGGTCAGTCAGTGGGGCTGCTCTCAGGTACTGCAGGCTCTGAGGCTACTATAGCAAAAAAACCCTAACAAATAAAATAAACAAACTAAGTTTCTGCCCAGAAGTATGACACAGAAAGGCTCATAACCTAACATACAATAGTAAGTTGGGAATATATAATATCTTTTTCRTGTTATCCTCAAAATCCTGTGTTTTGTAATACGAAGTAGCATTTGACAAGATGAGTCATGTATCTGTAACTTGATATACTGGCCTGCCAGGGCTCTGTGGTTTGGATTTCTAGCTTGACCAATTGCTCTAAAGTAAAATAAACCACCTCAGCATTTGTTAAAAAATTTATTCTTTTCAGAGAAATTATGGGGGCTTTTACAAGATGTTTCACTGTCTGGTCTCTCACACGTTTCCTGTGCTAATTCTGTCAGCACAGCAACTGCTTGCAGTGTTCTTTGCAAATTTAAATCAAGTCTTACACTAAAAATAATCATCTCCAGAGATTCCTAAAGATATTATTTGCACAATGCAAACACCAGCAATTTAAATTGTATCTTCATAACAACCGAATGTGTAGATTTTCTACGACTTAAAAAACAATAAAAAAAGATGGATGTGTTTAAATCAAATATTTTCACTTCAACATTTTTCTTGTCTATTCCCCCAAAACTACTGAATATCCTCCAGATACAGATGTACTTTATGGAGAGAATAAACTGAAAGCAAAATTTTGCTTTTGTAACCAGAAAGCAGAGAAGGCTGAAAGCAGAAATCAACAGCCTGCAAATTTTTTATATTTGATTCCAGGTTTTATTAAGTGTTTCAATTTAGCCTGGCCAAAACGTGGCACTTCACTGAAAAGAGTGGAACRAACTCAAAAGATTAATGACAGCAAAATTATCCTAATCTGTCATAAGCTCTGATATAACAGCAAGAGGAAGTAATTTGCTTTAGTAAAAAGCAATGATCACCAAAGCATGAAAATTAACACTCCACAGAGGTAGATATTAAATGAGAAATATTAGCTGCATCAGCACATTGGAGACAATTATAAACTGCAGAGGATTTCTAAGACTGAGAAGTACCATATTTATGATGATAAAGTCAATTCTACCATTCAGTAAATGCTCAGTTTGTGATTTTAGTACTGAATTTCTTCCCCCTCAAAGGTAACTTGCATTACTGCTTTACAGAATTTATATCACTTTTGTTTCCTTTATGCATTATTGCTTACTTTGTCTCATGGAAACTTATTAATACAGAGAAGACCAAAAAAATCACTGAGTATTACTTTATTTTATTACTTACTTTGAGCACACAGACAACACCTGACATGCTTCTGAGAAATTATATTAGTCAAAAAGGGTTTTTTATCAGTTTCAGTCAGCGAGCATTTACGAACAGATGAGAGCCTCTCTCCTATTATTTTCCTTTTTTTTTTTTTTTTTTACAAAGAGAAATAAATATGAGAAGATAAGTAAAAGTACACAGTGGAGATACTCTGGCTTTGCATTCTTGTATTACAGAATAAATTCAAGCTGAASATTTTTATAACCAGCAGCATCCATACTGAAAGGTACTAATGCATCATTATGATCTAGCAGGTTGCTCGCTGTGTTTTACAGCCTTTCACACTACATTAACCTTTTGTACCTCGAGTATTTATGACCTCATAAGTAAGTATTTATCAAACTGAAAGCTCATATACAGCACTGTATTTTAGCTATCGTTTTTAAGGAACATTTATAATTTCTTTTTTGCCTGAATTTAAAACTACTTTGGTTTACAGTCCATATTTTTAGCAAAAAACATTAATGCAAAGTAAAACTGGTTTCCCACTATCCATGGAAATCACACAAAACTACAGAAAGCCTTAAATAGGGTCTCACGCCAATGTGAAAAAAACCTTCCCATGCAGATTTTATTCTAAAATAAAATAAGAATTTGATAGAAAAAGCAAATATAGCTGTTGTGCTCTCTGCAATATTCAACAGCATATCAGAGCCAAACAACCAGGAGTACTCCTGGTACAAGAACTGTCACAATTACTTAAGTAATGGGTTCTTTACCTACAAATGCTCYGGATTTAACAAAAAAAATCCCCACAAAATTAACAATTCAGGCATATGCACAGCCCCATSTGAGAAAAAACCCCACAGCTGACTCATGTATCATACAAATATTGCACAAATATAKTATTGGTTGCAAATATTTTTTTCCCAGCAGTTCACTGTGAAATCTGAGGTATTCAAACCTAGCATGAGCAAGGCCAAACTGTAACTCCACAAACATTCTTATAAAATTTGTGGCTACAAAACATCACAAATTTTTATATCTCTGAGAGAAACAATGCCTGTCCAAACCTGTTTTGTCTTTCTCTCAGGTGTGGGACAGGGTCAGGCGGTATCCACCTACCCACGGGCACCTGAGAAATGGCAAAAWGAGAGAAAAAGAAAAAAGAAAAAAAGACAGGAAGGGAAGACCACGTGGAAAAATGKCACAGAAAGGGAAGAAGGGTCTCTGCTGCTCAGTGCCAATCTTCTGCACACCTATGCAGGGACCATGGTTTGAAGAACAAGTCACTCTTGGCCTCTGAGGGGTTTCTGCCTGCAGGTAATTGTACTGGATATAGGTCACTACTGGCCTTGCCTGCTGCATTTGTTGGGGGGGGAAAAAAAGAAAAAAAAACAAACAAACATAAAGAAGTTTTTTCCAGATGGAATATTAAGGAGTTGCTGAAGTGCCCTTCTCCAGCAAGATGCTGCCAGTCCCCCTCCCAGTCCTGCTCCTTGTCCACACTGGGATCTCCTGACACTATTCCTGCAGCTTTCTCAGACTTTGCAGTGCAGGCTTTAAACTCAGCAACCCAGAAAGTCAAAGGCCACTTTCCAGACCCCCCATGTCCCAACAGCCCCTGTATTCACAAAGCTAAAAACACAGCTAAACACAGTCATATGTGCTACATATATGCTACAGGGAGCTTTAGACCCTTGCCAYGATCCTGGCAGCAGTCATGCTCCCTGCATCATTTCATGCCCCATCTTTGACTCCTCAATCCCATTCCTCTGTGGAAGAGAGCTGAAAACTATGCCCAAGCAAAGGAGCAGATGCATCCTGTCATTGTGTGTGGTATCATCTCAGCACATATCCCAAGCTGGGGGGTGAATGAAGAGGTGGAAGCTTCACACTGTCTGCATGCTATGTCTGAAAGCTCAACCAAACTGCAGAGTTTTGCCTTTAAAAAAAAATAAAATACTTATATATATAAAAACTTCCCAAGTAACAGAGTTATGTTGCCAACATTCTTTTTTATTCATACACCTGAAATGTAGCATTCACACAAATCAAGCTTAGACTGTGATCTATTCAATGCTCAATGCTCCAAAAGCATCAGCTCAAAATTAAATTCAGCAATAGCAGTCTGTTGTTATGGGGAAAAGACTATCTCTCAGTCTAGACACTTGGGCTCAGGACAGCCAGCTTCTGCAATCAATTTTGTCACACATTTGCCTCTGGCAGGTTATTTAAACTACTTGTACTCTAGTTCCTTCTCAACAAAAGCAGAAAAAACAATAATTGTAATTCAGCAAAATCTCACAAAATGGTCACGAGGATTAAATAAATCTTTTCATGAGATGCTTGGAGGGGATCATCCTCTAAACTCWACAAGAAAGAATGACACCGGATTAGATCAGCAGCAACACATTCAGAAATATCTCAGTCTTATAGCCCACTCCCAAATCTAAAGAACTCCTGAACATAAAGAAACACCTTTATCATTTGAACACACAACCCTGTAAGGTCTCTGTCTCAAATTGTTCTGTGCTACCCCGCGAGAGCGGTAGAAAACACCATTCAACTTCCCTCATATAAGGAATCACCACCTGGAAACACATCAGAAACGTTGGAGAAAACACAGGAAGGGCTGCCTGGCATTGCAACCCAGACGAGAGCAGCCCTGTGATGCCCCAACAGATTCCCCCGTGCCCTGAGAAGCTGCCGGAGCAGACGCACACTGCTCCCGAGGCAGAAGCACGGCGTGCCATCCGTCCTCCCGCAGCCCCCGCGGCATGTGCGTGAGGGCACGGCCACGGCGAGGTTCTCTAACATGGGTTACATCTCTGTGACAAGGCAATTCATCAGCCCCAACGAGCTCGAGCAGGGCAGCGCCGGGCCCTGGGCTGTGTTCCTGCGGCAGCAWCCTCGGCCCCAGGTATTTTCTCTATTTGCCACCTTCCCTCTGCCCGAGAGGGGACAGTGCATTTGTGACGGCTGAGAAAACGCTGAAATAAAACTTCRAAAAAAAGCCCTCACAGCACTCAAAGCTCTTTCTCTCAGTGATAAAATTGGTCTCTGTGTGCTCTAGGAGATCATTTTCACCCAAATAAGGTCAAGGTGCAAACGTGTTTTATCAAAGGGAGAGCAACAAATTTATCACCTGGGCACTATTAAAATTACCAAAAAACCCAGCTGCAGAAGATGTAAATAGCTTTTGTCATGAAATATCTACTCTTACTGAAAGCTGCTGGGCAAGTGCCTCACCTGGTTCTGCTTTTCATCAGGAGGACAARGTGTCACAAAGCATCCCCAAATAATTACTCCTTTCAATTGCATCTTAAGGATTTACTAGTTAATTCCCGTTTCTTCACCCAAAAGTCTGCTCAAGGACAAACTTTTGTAGTAAATTCACAGTTTGTTGGAAGGGCAACACATTTACCACCAACCAGCCTCCTTTCCCTCRTTTTAGTCGCAGCAGCAACACACACCTGAGGGCACAGAGCTTTCCAGAAGGGAAGGGAGGGATTGTTGTGATACCTGTGCAATGATGATGCTGTGCATGCAATAACCTTCCTGTGAATGTCTTAAGTAACTCTATGCCAACCCAAAAAGTCTCCTTTTTATTACAGTAAAGGCAAAGCACCATTCTTTGTGGAAGAAAAGACAGAGGAAAAAACAAAACTTGAATATTCAGCAATATGAGCCCTCTTTTCTTCCCACTGAAGGCAAAAGGCTTTAAAGCATAGGGCACAGTAAGTTCAATCAAAATTAAAAATACCAGGTGCCTAAATTACAGCGCCTAGCTAGCTGGTTCTAAACTTAGCAGCTCTAAATGATCAGTGTCTGAAATATGTCAAATCAATAATTCAATTAATTAGAAAGCCACTCAAAGGTGGGGCAATGCATTATGAGTGTTTAGGTTAAGGAAACTGGAGATACTGAGAGTCGATTCAGCTTGCTCCCTAAAAAGATTGTCCGTGGAGATATTAAACAGCTGATGACAGCAGAAAGCAATTTGATATAGTGGGTGGCCAGGGCATCTGCGGCTGGGAGGGCTGACACATTTCTCAGCCAGAAACGTGACACACAAAATGACKGATTTTTCCTACAGACGAGCCTTGCTACACTTGCATAGTCAGGATTAACATCATCTGTATCATCTGGCACACAGCGAGCGTCTGTTGCATTTCTMGGCAGGCAACAGTCTATTCAGGAAACTTAACTTCGAATAACCYCAGACAAATATCCCAAATCCTCAAATTAGAACTGGATACAATTTTCAGGCAGAAAAATTAGATGCACTGGGCTAAGCTAGAAGCCTGGGTTATCGTAAATTTGTTGTCCTAAAAGTATATATTTGGAAAAGAAAAAACAAAACAAAACACCCCCTCAAAAAAAGTAAAAATCGACTGCTGTATTCAGARCAGAAGCATCTCTTGATGCACAATACTAATAAAATGATAAAAAAGGTGTCTCTTTCCATCAGAAAGTGCAGAACAGAATCAGTGATTCAGACGCTGGTACCTCTGACTGAACATGTTTTGTCACTAAAATGCATTCAAATCTTTGGGAAGTTGACTTTGCTGTACAYGCAAAAAGAGAAATGACACGGGAAATGGCTGCAAGTTTCTTTCAAGAGAGAACAGAGAGATAAAAGGAATGGATGTGCAATGCTTTCAACTCAGTGGGGGAAAAAAGAGAAGAGGGAGCCCAGCTCAGAAATGAGAGCGAGTTCTAAAATTGGAAACGCTTGCTGGAGACGGGGAGAAGCCAATAGCAACATTTTGTGCTGGTGTGAAAGTGCTTTTAGTGCATGTGTGAGYCGTTTCACAAGTACAGCTCCTGCCAGCCGCGATGTGAACCGCAGCAATTCCACGACGAGGGAGCCTGCAGTGCTCCAAAGCTTTCCAACACCTGCATCCAAACACGCCCATCCAGCAGCTCTGCAGAAACTCACACCCCACCAGGCACGGGGCTGTTCCTGAAGCCAATAACTTCGTGAGCAGTTCCACCCTATTGCTAGGAACACCAGCACATCACCCTTGCAGCTCAAAGTGCTGAGTTCAAAACAGTGTCTCTGAGTTTGAAACAGAGTTTGGTAGCTAAATTACTGCCTACCATGGTGTCAACCTACTGGGCTCTACTATCACCTGCTCATGAGTATCAAACAATGGTCATGCATTAGAAATTACTCAGTGTCTACCTTGCACATATGTTTACTCCTCCAGTTACACTAATTGCAATTTATTTTAAACTCAACACTTTATGGGATTACTAAAGAAAGTTCTTTAATTTGCCTAAAAGCTCCTTTTAATCGCGATTTCTCTTTTGCAGCCTTTACTTTTCAATACCATCTAGTATTTTTTTTCCCCAAACACTCTGTCAAAACAAGAATACATTCTGTATTAAAAAGAGGTCAAAAGTGACATTCATGTGCAAACAACAAAGCTCCACTGTTTCTGCTGCTCCAGGTTGGGATAGTTTTGCCACCTGTCCCTGTCAGATTTTCTTTAAAGAAAAAAAAGGAAGCTTCTGTATGAGAACAAGGAAATACAAATATTCAGAGGTGAAACTTGGCATCTGTTTCATTAAATTTGGCAACACTGCAATTGAAAACTATGTAAGAAAGCAAATGGAGTGGAATGTGTCCATGAGAAACCATATTTCTCAGCACAATATTTCCATACCCCTAAAACCAAAATAAGGAGTCTAAGCAAATAGGCAACAGAATTACTACATTTTCAAGTAAATGCATAAGTTAAAAGCAAATTTCTCCTATTTTTTCCTCCATGTAAGTGAAAACCTGCAAAATTTCTTTTTGAATATGTTTTAGCTTTAAGATTATTACTTGCAAATATTTTAAATAAATTGACATTTTATGATCACATTTTYGGCAATAAATCTCTTTTAAAAACACCAGCAATTACTTCTTTTGTAATATGACCATACTAAAAAATAAATCACATCCTGATGAAAAGCAAAATTAGGTGTCCCAGCATTATTATAACGTGAGAACAGTAAATTTACATACTYTGAGTTGGGTAGAAATCTCTTTTCTCACGCATTACGCCCTTATAACCCACAAGATCTTTTTTTTTAACTTCAGCTACCACTGGAGGAGCTTCATCTGCAAACACTAATTAGCCCAGGCAGGCTCAGCTCTCCCTGGCTAGCTGGGAGATCGTGCCTGCAATATGTTGCAGCCTTGGTACACGTATTGTTTTCAAATCAAATATTTAGATACTATTCTGGAACAGCTGGAACTGATGTGGATCCTTATGAGATTAAAGAGTTGACATCTTTTGACGCACTTTTTATAACAGCAACAAAAAAACCCCACAGACACAGAAAAGGCTTGATGATTGTAAGCACGCTCTCCTCTCCTGATGGAATCAGAAGGCAGTCTGCTGCTTTTTTTCCTTTTTTCCTTTTAAAAATCAGAGAATAAAAGAGAATTATTTGAATTACAATCCAAAGCAAAAAAGCACAGCAAGAGAAACCCTCCATCCTTCCTTTGGAAGGGATAAGGAAGCTGGGAGGCAGTGCCAGTCCTCTTCCAGAGTCTGCAATCAATTTATGAAGATTGAGATGTCCTCAATGGTGAACAATCTGCTCCTCTGTTCCACGGAGAGAGTTTCACGTTTCTCTCTCTACACACCTGTAGGTGTTCTCTCACCTGCAGGTGAGGAGGAGCTGCCACACAGGTGCTCTTTTATCCCCTCTTTTATCCCCAGCATTTTTACAGAGCTGGTTGCTATGGCAGGCAAGGACCCGAGGAGCACTGACACCTCCTGCTGCCATTTGCAGGTGGATAKCAATGGGCATCTCAGTTTGTGTTCCCAGGTAAACTCTCATTGTATTTCACAGGCAGTGGCGACTTCCCAGATAGGGAAGAGACCAGAGGCAGTGGCAGCTGCTCCAGTGGGTGAGATTTAAAGAGGTCTCTGCTGGAAAAGCAAATGCAAAAAGCCCCTTTAAGCAAGAATAGTAGAAGACCTAAGGGATCTCTGTTAAAAAGCTGTTGAGAAGCTTTTCTAAATCAAAAGAGGCAGCACCACACGCTGATACTTCAACACAACTGCGTGGGATATCAGCTGAAAAAGCACCTAGAACCAGCAAGTTGCTGCAATTTAGTTACAAAAATACCAGAGAATTCATGTATGTTCTGCAYATCAACTATATATTCCCTTCAGAGATTCCATATTCTCTCCATGCCACATTGAAATCAATGGTAGCTTTGTAACTCCTATAGGGGAGGAGGAAATGAAGGCAAACTACTAGATAATATTGGAAAGAGCAAAAACTGGGAAGAAACAGRAAAGAGGAACAAAGCTTGTGTATTAAACAACATACAAGAAAAACGAGAGAAAGACTATAAAAAAGGAGTAGTGTTGTAGAGATGAAAATTAAGATAATACAACAAAAGTACACACAAAGATTAAAAGCAGGCAAGAAGCAAGGAAAAGAACAGGAAGGGTTTGTGCGATTTTTTTTAAAATTAGAAATTATTTTATATTTGTGCATAAAACACTSCCAATATATCAGGCAATAACAAAGTAACTAAAGGTTCACATTAAATCACTTAAGTAAAAAGCAAGTGGTGGAAGTGAGCGGGCTGATGGGTGGTTATGTGAACCACTCAGATGTGCCCCTGGGGCTAAGCCATGACAGTCCTTTTTGGTGCCCAAAACACAGCTCAGAGGGTTTGAGATCATGACAGATTTGATTGGAATGTGCTAGATGGAGGGTTAAAGCTGATGTTATTATTCAGCTATTAATCAGCAGGCTCYACTTTTTGCTTTTGCTGCTTGCTGAAGTCCTTATCTTAACCCATGATCTGGTAGCCTTTCTCTGCCCTGTCCATTTGGGGAGGTGAGAGAGAGTGGCTTTGGTGGGCACCTGGAATCCAGCCAGGGTCAACCCACCACACTGTGTCACAATTTTGTGAAGAAACTGCCATACACATGTAGGATTAATTCAAAAAAGCAAAAAAAAAACTCTGGGTTACTCACTTATCCCTTCTTCTGGAATTTCTGCAATTAATTATTAAATTATTGGCCAGTTAATGTCTAGATCTGTGCAATTTAAAATGACCAACCAATTCTTTCTGCATATCACAGAAAGACCAAATACAGTGTGATGTGTGGGCTAGACTATTAGCTCAAATTCTTTTTCCAGCAAAGTCTGAAAAGAAGAACTTCTCACCCTTCCCTGAATGCATATCCAGTGAATAAGAACATTTTCCTCTGTCTGCTTCTGCCTGCAATGTCTATCTCAGCCTGTCAAGTCACTGGTAGAGCATAAAGCAGCTTCAGACTCACAGATGGATTCACCTGCTTGTGGGTTCAGCCACGACAGAGGGACATGGCTCGTTACTGTCTTTCTAATCCTGATGGATAGCCAAGCTAAATGTTCGAATCAAGCCACTCTTCCACACTGACCCTGGAAAGGAACAAATTAAGCAGGGAGAAGTGGTAAGCAAGCCCACACATGAGTAACGTTTAATTAAAGTAATTCTGTGGGTGGCTGGGTGTGTGGGAAAGCTGAAGAGATAGATGTGTGGGAGGGGAATGCAAACTTGAGAGTATAAACAGGATTTAAAAAAGTATTTTCAGGGTTGGGGGGTAATAACCCACTCAGCCATCCTTAGCTGAGACCCACGTGTAGTCATGCAGGAGAGTAAGTTTAGCTCTAGGCACAGACTGTCACATGAAGACAAATTCAGTCTTATGATTTAGGGAAGAAGAGAGAAAGCCTATCCCAATGATCTCCACAGCTTTTAGCTACAAACCTTGTCAGCTCTGCAGGTCCCTGTGCTACCTGACCATTCTGACCTCTCTGATGGAGAGCCAGCGTCCTGCAAGCAAGGGTGAGGACATTGCTGGAGAACCAAGAAGTCACAAACATATTCCCATGCCACTACACCAGGCACTCCAGGCAATACACAATTTATATTGCAAAGAGTTGCTGAACGGAGGAATCGACAACTTCTGATAAAGTTGCAAGCCATTAACTATCGTTTGCATGTCAATTACAAGAGAATGGAAAACATCATTAGTCTTACCTAACTTAACACAGCCACTCGTGCATTTAGTGAAAACGAGCTAATTTTCACCAAAAAAACCCCCCCATAAGGATCAATTTTCATTACCATGTTGTAGTGGGGAGCAAAGATGCAGAAGGTCAAGCATAAAGGAAGTTGAAATTGGCTATTTCATCACACCAAGATCCCCTTTGAAATTTATGCTCAGTGCATTCAGCAGAACGTGCAGCACTGGTTTTTCTCAGTACATAGGAACCCAAAGCACAGCCAAAGCATTTGCATGCCGTGGCTACTTAGATGCACAGAGAGAAGAAAAAGTCAATAATGGAACACGTAAAATAATTGGTATGGAGAAGTAAAGAGCCCAAGAGACAATACAAAGTACAAGAAAACTCAGAAAACCAATATTAGCCTGGCTCTTTCAGGGACAAGCAGGAAGAAAATCCTAAATTGTTTAATTGGTCAATTAAACTTGACAGATCAGAAATTAATTGGTAATGCTTTCTAGAAGAAACTTTTCAAGTTGCAGCAATATGACCATCTCTGGCTGACAATGTAATTGGAAAGACCTCTGCAAAGTTCTGTGCTTCAAATCTGCCTTAGAGTTGGCTGCAATTACCTGCTGAAGTGATCTAGGAACTGTTGGTCTGCCCTACAATGAGCATTCAGAAGGGTAATCAATGGCATTCAGCTAATTTATTTGAGCAAACATGACTAAAGATGACAGAGCATAATTGCTCTCTTTATCCTTGGTTGGTGGGGGTTTTTTTTGGTTCTGTGGAGGACCTTCAGCTTTAACATTTCACCTTTCAAGCRTACAAAAACCAGGGAAGAATGTTAAAATCACAACATTCAAAAAACCCCAAACAACCGAAACCAGAATAACCATTTTCCTACCTTCTATTTCAATATCCTATTTTCAAGCCTTTCTTGCTATGAAAATCAGAAGGAAAAAGAGGTGATACCTAAACCACARAGAGGAGCTACTGATACCTCAGAAGAACCCCTGCTGGCAGGGTAAGGCTGTCCTCACACCACATACCCACCCACAGCATCACAAAGCCCAAGTTAACTCAGCCACACAGGAAAAAAAGAGGGTGGTTGTCTTCCTCCCAGCCAAAACAACTAAACACAAACAGGCGCTCCATAAACAGCACCGTAGGAAACAGTGTCAGGTTCTGTGCATCCTCGAGGAGAATCTATTTTAGATTCTCACACACAGGGGCTGAAGCGAGCAGCGTGTTCCTGCTGTTCCTTAGCATAAGCAAAGGAGCACACGTGGGGCACGGTGGCAAAGCTGACACTCAGGGCTCTCGGCAAGGAGGCCTCTTAGAAGCAATAATGCCTGTGATCACGAGTCATTACTGCGCCTCGCCAYCCCAGCACAGCATTATGTTATCTATTTGGGATGTCAGTTTTGATCTCTTCACTGTGGAGTAGGAGCTGGACCGGGTTCCTTGCTTCTGCAGCTCTGAAGCACTCAGGGTCTCCAAATAAGCTCCTTGAAATATTTCCTTCAAGTAGCAGTTGGGACCAGATATAATAGGTAGTATAAATGAAATAGCACACCATGCTGATACAATAGCCTGCGCCAGCAGGGTATGATTTAGATGAATAAACACTGCTGTAAGAGTTGTCAAAGCATTATCAGCCATCTAGCATACTGGTGGCAAACATCTACAGACAATAATGTGGGACTCAAATAGAGTAAAAACTGGGTCGTTGATACCAGTTGGCAATAAAAAGTGTCCGTGRGGAAATCTGACTTGCAACACAGCAGCTTTGTGGTGAAAATTCCAGTTCCTCTGCAGGGGGAGCAGAGTGCCACYCTTTGGAGAAAGGATTGGTGTGGTTATCTGCCCTGAAGCTCTGCTCTGCTCCTTGCCAGCCAGAACCACACAGAGAAGTGAGAGTCACCCCTTCCCAAGCCACAGGATACAGCTCCAGGTACACTGGAAAAACCTATGAGAGCAGAACATTCAGAGACAGGGAYAGCACCGGCTGAGCTCAGCAGCACTGAGGAGTGTCCCACCCACTCTGCAGACACTTGGCAGCTTGGACTTCACACAGGTTTAGCTCAAGGCTGCCGAGCACAACCCCAGTTACACAATGAGCCAGCAAATTACAGAGAGCTTGATTTGGAACATTTCTGCCTCAGTGACACGCTGCTGTGAGGACAGCTGATGGACACCTGTAAACCACGGAGGATAGAGCACACTGTTTAACGTGGAATAGAATTTCATGAAGCAGCTAATGTAGCCCACACCCTCAGGAGATGGAGAGGTCATGAATAAAATAGTAGGAGAGAAAGAGATGAACTAAGGGGGAGAAGAAAGAAAGGGGTGGGGGAAAATCACTTACATCAATAACTTTCATAAAGAACAGAGCAGGAAAAAGAGCYAATAAAAACCAGAAATATTCTGCAGAAAACTGTAATAATAATCTGCTCACCTCAGGCTTAGACAATGCACTAAAGCACTTCACTGTAAATGCTTTCTACTCTCAGCTTTCTTACCCAAATTAATAAGCACAACACAGTAATTGGTACACTAAACCCCTCAAAGTATCAACAAAAGTTGTACACATCTCACTTCCCCAAAACAACAAAGTCCAACATGGTAAATGATTTTGAAGTTCAGAGCATCACTAAGCCTTCACAAGTTCTTTGATGARGAGATGGCCTCTGCAACATGACTAAAAAAGGCACAAACCTGGACAAATTAACACTGAGAAAAGAAAACATCAAGACCATTAGATCTCAAAGATTTCAAGGTAAAGCAGGCAGCTGGAAGAACAGATGTAATTTCTAATATATCAATTATTTTCCCACAGAAGTATCAGGTTCAGCGGACGCCACAGGAGGAATTTTGATAGTAACCAAGCTGAAATTTAGTTCTAACAGTGAAGTCAGGTGAAAAACACCTTATCATCTTCCCAGACCACAGAGAACCCACGCCTCTGCACTGCACATCTTCTCCAGGACTTCAACAGCATCCCCTAATGCCATGCTGGGAGCTGATGCTGAACCACCTCAGGCAGAAAAGCACCGTGCAGGGATCACCAGAACTCCTCCAAGTGAACTGTCTTTTCCCTCAAGAACTCCTGTCCAAACACACAACTTATCACATAACTTCAGTTTCTSAAGCCTGGTGAAGTCTCAGTCCAAAGCACAAAGACTGCACAATGACCTCAAGTTTTATGCAAAASTAGAATTAAGTTTAGAGCGGAACATTTTTTATATACACACATAAAACACAGAGCATTAYTGTAACCTCAGCTCTTACCACACCATGACATTTGCTTACATTATTAATATAATACACTTAGAACAGGAAACACCAGAAAAAAATTTACTTTACTATTACCTGCTCCCTTACACATGCCCAGCTAGTGCTCCTTTTATTTGCATACACATCTCCTGCTGACATCAACAGAAGTTGTGCAGGAAAACCACAGGCAAAAACTGAACAAGTTTTACCCTCAGAACAGTTTATGTACAATAGGTTTGCATCTATCTATGTACACAGTTAAAGGGTGATTTCATATTTCATAAAATGATCAAAAGTCTTATTTAAGAATACTTTAATACACATAACTATTTAATGTAACATTCTAAACCTGCAAAATCATCAGACATATTACTTTCAGCATAACTTGGTAACACACTTTTCATTGATCCATCCTTCTAGGAAGAAGCCATTTACTATTTCTGTTAATGCCTAAAAGCATGTTTGATGCTATGCAACTCCAAAAGTCTACCAGCACTCAAATAACCCAGTGCTGGTTGATTATTGATTATGCATATACTCAGATGCACTTCCTCCTTGCTCAAAGTTAACAAACATATGGATCCAGAAAGATGAAAATCATATTGCTCAGAGAAGACTCAAAGTAACTTCTGACAGTGTTTTATTACCTACAGATGATTTTATATTATTTCAGCTAAATCATCCTGTCTTTAATCATTTACTACCCTTTCATTCCGTGCCTCTTCCCCTGTTTCACAGCAGCAAAATACAGATTTAGCAATCCCTACACACACAAACTGAGCACCTCTTGTTCCAGCGTTTACTCTAAGAGAATACCGTGTTGCACTATTTTATCTAAATAGATTAAAACTGGTCACTAAGAAAYACAATTTTTAGAAGTGTAAGAGTGTGTCCAAGAGTACATGAAGTACTTTTGAACATGAATTACGAGAGCACTCTGCACAAAATTGCCAACCTGTAATAAACCCAATGATTGGAATCTCGTTCAGTTTGCAGCAAATGGGGATCCTGGCAGTGGTTCCAGCTGGGCTGGGGTCACACCCTGTGCTGCAGTTAAGGATTCAGGAGAAGTTGCACAGACCCTGTTTATTTTTATTATTTATATCTGTACTGGGGTTTAGGTTGCACCAGACCCAGTGTGAGCTTCAGCTTCAGTGCAGGATTCTTTCGGACACTCAGAGAAAGCCAGGGATGTGCCTCAGCATGGATTCAGTCCTTCATGGAGGAGGTTGAGTCACTTCTGGTAGTAACTCTAAAAATCAGATAATTGCCCTGCAGTTTGATAGGTTCACATTTCAAAATTTTTAAGATCCATTTTTAGTGGTATATCCAGCTTCACCTGTACATAAATTTGTGATCTTGCCTCCAATATCTTGTCTGATCTACATTAATGACAACAGTATTATTTTGTTCACGATTGGTCAGTTGATTATTCTTCTTTCAAATGCATGTAATAAACAGCTTACTGAAAGGAAACTAAAAACATTGGAACCTACCAAACAAATGCCCCTAGGTCACCACATCAATTCCACTTAAAACTTCAACTGGAAATCAACTATTCTCAAAGCTAGCAGGAACTAGAAAGAAACATAATTTTTCTCCTTCAACAATAAAGACCACATGGAGTTACAATGTTGACACAGTGCTATTGAAGCTCTATTTCACAATAAAAACTTATATTATTAAACCTACAGAGAGATTTACGCAGCTGGACCCTCATAACGTTACAAAGCCCGTGTCAAATCTGCCTGGGATCCATCTGCATATACCTATTTATAATATTATTATAATAATTTATAATGTCTCAGTTTGCCAAGTGCAGTGGCTAATGAGACCCAGCATAACAGATTTGAAATCTAGGCACCTGTAATTAAATCGTGCAAACAATATTCGACTGTAAATTTGTAAAACTAACTGGTGAGCAATGTGTTAACTGTCAGTGCAGATCCACAGATACACACGCTTCTTGTAAACCTTTCTTTTCATTGCACTGTTCTCGAGGGAGAGCATCCACAACTTTCAATATAGCATTGCAATTTAGAAAAAAATATATTTTTAAAAACCAAACTAAAACTTTCTCAAATAGACCCTATGTCAAAAGGAAGGCAATCTAATTCTTTATAAACAGCATGGGAGCTACTTCAAAATGTTCTGTCCATTCCTCTGTAAGAAAGGAAACCAGAATGCAAGAAAAGGATCCATAATAAAAAGAGCAAATAACTATCCCATATTCCCTGAATATAACAGGTTAGTGGAATTGAAGTGTTATCCTGCAGAGAATGGAAATTCACTCCAAGGGGAAACAGAAGGGAAAAGGTGTCTGACAGGTAAAATACGAGTTGGATATTAGGAAGGCAAAAAGCGAGTAAGAGCAGATAGCAAAGGACACAAAACCAAATAACAATAAAGCCTATTTGCATATCAGAAGCAGAGAACTTTGCAGGGAATCACTGGACTTGCTAGAGCTGGGATTGAATAGAGCACTTGAAGAAGATAAGGGCATTGCAGACAATCCAAACTATGTCTTTTCACCAGCCTTTGCTATGGAAAATGTTGGGAAAACACATCCCTGACTTCTCTGATAAAGTGACTGACACTTCTTCAAACTGAAAAATCAAAGTGGGGTGAGGAAACACAATCAATTGAAAGCAATAAATGATGAGGGATGAGCTCCTGTCCCACTCCCGTCGGCAGGTCTTGTACCATTGATTTTAGCACTGTCAGTATTTTACTTCAGAACTGAACAGAAGCAGTTTCAAAACATGAAAAGGCTGAGCTGGGCATCACAGAGGATTGTTCAAGGTGCAGCAGTGGTCACAAAACCCAAGCAAAATCACAGAATATAAAAAGAACAAGAAAGGGTCAGGAGGAAAGACGGTATTTTTACTCAATATCCAATCTCTTCTAGCGTATCTATTCAGCTTGGGATTCCTGCTCTAAACCAATGACAAGAGTTTGACAACAATCAAAAATGATTATGGAAGCAAATTTTAAAAGCTGGAAAAAACCAGGAATTGAATTTAGCAAAGAGATGGATAAGAGGAGACACGGCAGAGCTGCAAAGAATACTATGAGAGATAAGTAAATAGGATGCTCTTGAACTTAAACTGTCTCACAGTACAAGAGAAAAGAGCAACTCAGGGCAATAAAAAGTTACCAAGTCAAAAATAAAAGAACCAAAACGTTTTACTGCATAAACCACAAAAACGTGTAATTAATTCACAGGGATATCTCCATGATAATAGCAGGGAATATTCTTTGGTGCTTTTGCCACTGCTTTACTTTCTTGCTTAAACCAATATAAAGAAATTAGAGGCATGGCAATAAACATAAATTTTCAKAACAACTCATTTAAGAGAATGTGTTTTCTCTTTTCTCTTGCCCTAATGCATGAAACCTTTTAGGCTGGCTGTGTGCCAGGGAGCAAGGAGAGGTAAGCTGAGGCATGGATGAGGACAGCCAGGAGAGATGTTTCAAGCACTGCCTGTTCTGTGCTCCATCCTGCACGTGTAACACAGGGGGTTGATGGCTCAGAAATCTGCCAGCTCTTGGCACTGGATATATTGGGCCCCACTCTAGAATTAAGACAGAAACACTAAACTATCAATGTGTGAAATTTGTGACTTAAATTACAAGGTAGAGCCATCCAAGGAGTCTCTTGCATAATTCATGACACTTCAGAACTTCACATATAAATCAAATAGAAGGAAAGTCTATCATTTCTGCTCTGTTTAGCACAGATCCACACACAGCTCGGTAATGGCTGCACAAACAAGCTCTCTAGAAAATACAGTATTACAGACATGCTCCTCACAATGCTAATTCACACAGTAAATCTAGTACAGCATCGKTCAATGAATACTTTTATTAAAACTACTTGTAAGTGTCAAAAACACAGAGGTCATTAAAAATAACCAAATGAGCCTTCTTTGGGTTTTTTTGGTGTTTTCTTCCCCCTCCCCCCCCATGGATGCCTACAAACACTCATTTGCAATGTTTTTCCATATTGGACTTAATTAAAATGTATGCTATGGTTCAGGGGCTGGCTATTAATCATTTTGCCTAATGCTGTTGAAAAGGAAACTCCAGATTCCACAAAACTCCGACACCAAGAGGCTCCAAACCCAGCGAAAACATTCTCCAAGTTCAACAGCAAACTTCAACAGGCTTCCAACCTCAACACGGCCACTAACCCTGACAGGAACGAAGGGCGTGAAGCGCGACAYGAGAGTAAATATTATGGATAAACACACACACGAAACGCAGAGCTTTAGAAAGAGCCGTAACCTTGACTTACTGTGGCTGTGCCGGAGACAGTTTGTGCATTTGTGTCAGCTGCACTCTGTTCCGAGTGTGTCTGAGCAGGAGGGTACATGTTTAACGTGTGCTCTGGAACAGTGGTTTGGCCTGTGTAGTCTGGAGCGGGATGCGGATGTGGGGCTGTGTATTCTGCAGGGATACCGTTCTGAGGTGGAGCGAACTGGGCTGAGGCATAAGGCTGTGCCATTGTGTCAGGAGGTGCTGTAGCTTCCTGATTACCCTGTGAAAATCAAAGGGAAGAAAAACAAAAAAAAAAACAAAAAAAAAAAAAAAAAAAAAAAA
>JACAXG010000057.1:3866991-4216912 GCA_018881555.1 Amblyornis subalaris | reverse complement strand
GTGGCGTGAGATAAAAGAAGCGAAGGTCCTGCACCCGTAACGCAGAGAGCGATGAGAGCATCCTGCTGAGACTGCTGGCCTGGAAAGGGCACAGGGGCTGCTTCTCGAGGAGAATAGCTCTTATCTGAATCAAATGCATTGTGCTAACCCTATTAAATATTATTATAATTAGACAAAMAAATCTGCTGTTCTCTGGATAACTGTCGACTATTCTTTAACCGGGAAAGGTCAGTGAAATCTGCCTGAACTAATAATGCCTCAACCCAGGCCAGGAAAAGAGACAAAGCCAGTTCATTCCAAAGCACAACTGCAGCACAGAGCTCTGATAGRGTGAGCCCACGGTCTGTGATCCAGTCTGACTTACCATTTCCAGGACACAATCTATAACACCTACACGCAGGGCAGGATCTGCGTGCATACTGTTAACATAACCACACACTAAAAATACTTATACAAAATAATGCCCTGAGATATTCACAATACCTTGAGGTACTCTGCATTGAGCAACTGCATGCCACAAATGCAAAATAATAATGAATCCAGKCAAAATATTAAATATTTGAATCCAAAAATGCATCAGTTCAAAATCTTAAATAACAGAAAAGAAAAATTCTATGTTGTAGACCGTCCAAATAAATAGATTCAAGAAGTTTAAACGTTTTACATTTGAAGACAATAGTATTTCATTTCCATATAACGATAACCCTAAAAACAAATGTCTTCATCTCTTCACAGACAGATCCATATTTCCATTTGATATAATGAAAAATAGTCAAGCCTGTTAATTTATCAGTTAGAAAACTTCTGACTAAATGCTTTGCTCATACCAAAACCCAATAGTTCTAGAGGAAGAAAAGTACACAACAATCTTTCTGAACCTATATAAAACACRTCCAAAACACGATTTTGCCTGGGACAGCATTAGAAGCCATTATTGCAGGGGCTATTCCAACCTCAGATGAACTAATTTACAAGATAAAATTATCCCTCTAAATATCAGGCAGTATAAAAATGCATATTTGGGTAAAAATATAATTACCTTTTAAACTGCTCCGTCATTCTCCTACCAAAGCATGTACAAGTACCTGCACTAGACTAGTGCAGGGATTTTGTTTGTACTCATCAGTCCTGGATTTCCTAATTTTAAAATAGGCTGGATGAATAAAAGACATTCTYTTGCACTTTGTACTTAAGGGCATTTCCAGACAATTTCAACTGATTCAGACACCCCTTCTCTCACCTGGACTCATCCTAAACTCAAGAGATTTTAAAAATTTGCACAGGAAGAAGTCTTGGTACTTGACAGTCTTAAAAGAGAAAACTGAATTTTCCTTTGTAAAAGGCAATCAGTGTGTCCTAAAAAATTAGAACTTGATATCAGCAATCAAACCCTCTCTAATTCTAATCCCATCTTTGCTACTGTTTTACTGTATGGCCTTGAGCAAGTGGTCTACATTGCTTCAGTCAACCATCTTTAGCATGAAAACAGTGACATTTACTGACTGCACAGSCTTAAGTCACTAAATTTTTTTGCATTTCTACAATCATTGCAAGGTTAATGCTGCACTGAAACTGGCCCTGTTAAATTTCTGGGGAAGTTAAAATCTCTTGTAAATGTATACTTTTACCCTCTAACACGAAAATGGTAAAGTTCCTTTCTTATTTCTTTTACCTTATTTTTTCACTATTAAAAAAGAAAAAAAACCCAGATGAAGCAAAACCCAGGAATGATTGGATTACACCAGAGACATCCATTAAATGTTAAAGAAGTATTTTTAAAACTCGTGTGGGAGGCAGCTGACCTTAAATTCTTTAATCAGCTGTTTCAGGAGGGACTTCGGCAAGTGGTAAGAATGAACAAAAGCAAATCCAAATTCTGCCTGTATAAGCACTTCCACTGTGCTGGCTTTGAAACACAGGAGCTGGTTAGGGCTGGTCCTTGAGCCATTCCTTCCTGTCRGATGCTAAACGTGGCATTAGAGCCAGCAGCTGTTAAAAGAGAGCAGGAATGGCAACAAGGGGACACAGGGCTAATGGCCAGGTGCCATTTGATCCAAAGGGGTTTGTACCATCTCCAGTCCTAAACCAGATGTTGCTGAGACCCCCACTGTTTCTCATTAACCTTGACAGCAGCTCCACGAGGACCCTAATTAATATTCAAAGCATCCACACCTAGTGCTAATTACAGCTAATATTTAATTAAGAGGGTTGAACTTTTTTATTATTTTTACCAGCAACTCCAACCTTTTTACATTTATCATAAAATGGGAAATAGCACTGGCAATTCCAGATCCTTCACAGTGCTGAGACTCTTCTACCTCTTTCATTAGACTTGTTTCCAGCTGAGGTCTGGCTCACTTATTTATAACTGAGACCCCATTAATAAGTAAACAATGATGGGTCAGGCATTTGTTTGTCTTTTTTTTAACTTGTACATACCCAGAGATATACAGCCTTGCCACTACAGAAACCAACCCCAGGACGCTTAGAGCAGAAAACTGGCACACAAAACTACCAGTGCAGGCACTGCATGTTCATTAAATTGGTTGGAGGACAGGGAACATTAAAGAAATTAAACTTGCACATGCTAGTGCAGGCCCTAAGTTTAAAATGATAGTGACAATAAACCTGAGATGTTCATCCCTTAAAGTAAGTGACTACTGAAGCCTTTCCTAGCCTTTAAAATCAGTATGAATTTATTATTCACAATTACTTCAACAGACACTGTATTACAATGTAGTATAAAAGCCTGAATGTATAAACAAGTTCTTTACTACTTACTTGTGTAATAATAGCCAAAGCTTATTGTTTTAAATCTTAATTTATATCAAGGACAATGAAGTGTCAGCTATCACACATCTGTATGTACATGTGGTTGATGGAAACACCAGACTACCCAACAGCCAGATGCACTTGAATAGATTTTAAAGAACCAAACATTCTTTAAATAGAATCACCTAAAATGTTTCTTTACTGTGCTCTTTAAAATACAGTGAACTAGAGTGAATAAAAGAAATAATAGTTCAAAYGCATTAAGTTGAAAAGATCAAGTGGCCCTAAAAGTAACAGGAAATATTGATCCTAAATTAGCCTATGAACTCAGGTATTAGAGTAATTTCAAAGCTGTGTGTGACAGGACACAGATATCGCTTAATACCACCTAGGCATGAGAGGCTAAATAGCAGTTGTCCCTTCAGACTCAGTTCCAAGTATCTTTAAGATTAAATGACCCCTTAATGCTCACTTTGTGCATGGCTTTTAAAAAAAGTGGTTGTTGGCAACAGCAAGAAGAACAAAGGATGGCAGACAGTCAGGCTCTGCTAAATGTTCTGGCCGAGTCTTAATGAAAACCACATTTCAACTGAAAAATATGCTTTACGTGGCAGTGTATAAAATCAAATTTATTGCTTTCTGGTTAAATGTTGAACTCTAAAGAACTAAATAATAAAAAAAAAGGATTCTGACGATGTAGGTAAGTCAAGGCTCTCCTATTCCATCCACATTACTCCATTTGAAGAAAAGCTTAGAATTTAAACTGCTCCTGGTATCTCAGATCTCAACGTGCCTTTTCAGCATCTCCTGCTCTGAAAGGATTTCATAATTAAGAAATGTATGAAAAGTGTCAAAACATAATAAAGCAAGCTTGTTATGTTTRTACACAAAGGAGAGAGCACAGAAAACATTACTTATGCAGCGTTCCGTTTTCTAAAAACACATTTGCAGCATAAAAATGTATTCAATGAAAACCTTTCTGCTTGCCTGCATTTTAAAGTCGAACTCACAGTTTATTGTTTGTTTTGCTCTATTTTCCGTTTGGTGCGTTTTGTTTCTCTGGCAAGAGACATTTCACATTTAGAGAGAGCCTCCTGTACTGTAGTTAAATGAGCCAAACTGCGCCGTATCCTTAGGGCACGGAAACAAAGGAGAAAGATGCAACATCACTCTGCGAAGCCACTGGTTTCCAGAAGGGCTCAGCCACCTACATCAAGCACAGCACACACATGACCCCCGGAGCTTGCCCTCCGCCAGACTCGAGCAACCAGACGTGGGTTAGAAGTCTTGCATGCAGTGGTGCAGCTGGTTATAAGAACTGCCCTGGCTTGGCTAAAATGAAGAGTTCCAAGTGAGAATAAAAGTGCAAATACCTGCTGTACCATCCTGCTGCCTTTACTCTCCATAAACTGAGCAGCTGCTCTAGTCCTGGCCCACGCGGCATCTGCCCAGGGCGAGCATCAGCTGCGGGCGAGGGCGTGCGGGCGCGGCCGTGTGCGCGCCCGTGGGCATGGTGGGGGTGTCCGAGGAGGGGGAGCCGAGGCTGGGCTCGCTGACCTCCCTCCCAACATCTGACTGCTCCCAAAACCCGATCCAGATGGGGCTCCTTCGGCGTGCCGGGCCTCGCCCCATCAATCACAGCAGGCCACTCCTCTGGCTCCCGCTCCCGCTCATGGAGCGCGCCACTGAGCAGATGATTGCACGGAGAAGGAGGAAAAAACCACAGCTTGACTACATTAATAGCTGTTTAAAAAAAACATGGCAAACGCTACCGTGTAAGTTGCCGGAAGCCGAACGTTTTTGTTTTCAAATTAACGCGGGCTGTATCCAAAGCTCCAAAACACCCTGAACTTCCAGGGCTCTGGCTTTGTGGTAGCCACGATGGCCAGTAACACGCGTGCATTTCTGTGGGATGCATTCTTCCTCCATGTGGCAGGGTTAATACCAATAAGTTTCTATTTTAAAGTAGCTGAACGCCACGAGAAAACCATCGATGTTGAACTAGCCTGGTTTGGATTAAATGTACTTTATCCTTCCATTCAAATGAAATATTGTTTCCTTTTTTGTTTCACTTCATGACATCCCTCTTGCTTAGCAGGGGAAATAYTTCAGAAATGCTTCCAAGGTTTAGTTCTGTGAAGCACTTTAAGCAACTCAATTCTTCACGTTTAAAGGAACTTTCCTAGATGCTCTAGAGATAGTTTTAAAATGACTGAACTTCTAGCTAAAGAAATAAAGAAAATAATAAAAACCCCAACCTAAAAAGATACAGACAGCTCCAAAGAACGCACATTTATTGCCACTCTGTCGCAGACTGCCTACAGACATCAGGGTTCAGAAACAGGGCAGACACGTAACGCTGGAATTATTCTAACAAACCTTCCAATTCTAAGGGGCGGGCAGAGCAGCAAACAGTCATCAATTCATCATTAAGCTTATATTCCAACTGAAATATATTTGAATTCTTTAAAGTGGCAGTGCAATTCTTCCACATTTGTTGCTGGCACTCCCCAATTAATGATAATAAAAGCAGCCACTTCAGATTTTTCAGAAGGAATCAGACATCCAACCACACTGGACTGATAATCACAGCTGACTGACTCTGCGAGCTTTCTCTGTTGTAGCTTAATTATCTGACCAGGCCACTTGACTCGCATCATTTGCTTCTGCAATCGCACAAAATGAATTCTCCAGCCACCTCTCTTTTTTGGAAGGTTCACTACAAAGCCAAATTCAGTTTTCAAAGAAGGGCATCCTCAAAAGTAAGAAAGATAATGCAGGATAACTTTTTTTAGAGAGCATAGAGGAAAAAGATAACAGTAAGTGAGCAAAAGAGAATTTCTTTATTACCTTAGCAGGTGAGTACCACCTCTTTACTCCCACTGCAGAGAAACATTTACTTTTGGTCTTTTTCACGTATCACATACTGTATTCCAGCAAAGCCTGTGCTCTTGCTACTGCTACGTGTGTGTTTGATAATGACCTGTTCACTTGGTGTCAGTGCCTGAAGTATGGAACAGACYAACAACTGACACATCCCAAGAGCCTGCAAAGGACATTTACAGAAGGCAGCAAACAACTTGCCAAAAACTCAGTCTGAACTCCTGCCTGAATTCAAGACCACAGAGTACTGTGGACACAGCAGTACACACGGAGAAAGCGTTCCCTCCAACACCTTCATTCTTTCCAACTCACTGCTGAAACCTTTTACTGCTTTTATGATGCTGTGATTTATCACCAAAGCTTTCCTTGTCCTACATGGCAGTTCTTCCTCCTGCTATTTCCAATGGCCCAAATGGACGTGACTCTGACACCCTGATTTGTTCTGCTTCCACCTAAATCCCTAAATCTCTTTTTAAGTTTTCTGCCTGCCCCTCACTTTCTTCAACTCGGACTCTTAAGTATTTTACACAGGTCTTCTCAACTGCAGCTCAAACTTGTATTCCATCAACCAATATTGTCCCTGTTTTTTTAATACATGGAAAAATTTTTGCATCGCATCTTGAAAACACATCTCTCCAACATTGCCCTAAGACCCATATAGCAAGACACTCTGAACAACTCAGCAGGTGTATCTACAATGAGAATTGATTCTTAAAACATTTTAACATGAAAGTATGAAAGGAGCTTGTCATTTCCCACAAGTCAGTATAGGAAAGCACACCTCATTTGTTTTACACCTTTAGTAGAGCATACTGAGGATGGTACAGCATCCTTGTACCCAAACAGCAGGGAGGGAGGGGAAATAAAATAAAAATATTGGATTGTAATCATAACAGATACATCAGAAGCTGTCTGGAGTGCTGGCCTTTAAAGGGGGTAGCAGCCATCATTTAGAAGTCTAACTGTCGGTCAGGTACGAGTTCCAGCCCCTGGGCATCAAGACCAGGTCCAAAACTGTTGACTATCTTCATAAAAGACACGTATGAAGAGTCAGAATGCAAATTCACACAAACAGGGAACAGTTTTGGGGCTCTGGAGAAGCTGCAGGAGTGGGCTGAGAAGAACCTGGCCAAAATCCAGCTCTTGGGACAGGATAACCCCTCACTGGCCCAGGCTCTGGACTGCCTGGCCAGAGAGCAGCTCTGCAGAGAAGGATCTGTGAGTCCTGCGAGCAGAGCCGGGTACAAACCTGTGCTCTGCCTTCGAGGCAGCAAAGGGGAACTGCCCAGGGAGCTGCAGTAGCAAAAGGCTGGTCAGTGAGGTGAGGAAAGGGATGGCTCCTCCCTCCACAGCACTGGAACATGGAACACCGTGTCCAGCCTGGAGTGCCCCGGGACAGGAGAGCTCAGTGCTGGGCTGCCAGGACAGCTGCAGGGCTGGAGCACAGGACAGAGGCTGCACGAGCTGGTTTGGCATCGCCTGCGGAAGGGAGGGCTCAGACAACTTAATTGCATCTTCTTCCACTTAACCAAAGGTTACAGAGACAGAACTCCCAGGTACAGAGGGAAAGAACAAGAAGCAACAGCTAAAAGTTGCCCAGAGGTAAACTCTGGTTGGCTCTAAAGAAGAAAATAATGAATATGAGGGAAGCTTAGCACAGAAAAATGCTGTTCAGAGAGGTTATGGCATCCCGGAGACTTTCGAACCTGAACTCAGAAAGCCCCTAAGCAACCTAATCTGTGTAGTTACCCCTGATTTAAAAGGGATGTTGGGATTAGGCAGCCTCTGAAGCTCCCTTTCAATCCGAATCATTCTATGATTCCATGTGGGTTCAACAGTAGCAGAATAGCTTCAAAATGGATTTTATACTTTTATCCTCTTTGATGACTTTCCTCACGCAGGATTTACTGACAAGGAAGAGTCTAGTTACAACTTGTGATCTGCTTTCTGTCCTCAAGAAACAATGACTCAGCTCTTTGAGACGTATTTGCGCTGCTTTCGTAGAAAAATATGTTTACGTTTGTTTAATCCATGGCCAGAGCAGCATGGGAGTGGCAATTGTTGTAGTGCAGGCAAGACAAGAAGAGTTTCACAACGTAATTTAATGCTGTGAACTATGACATCTTCATTTTCTGCCAAATGTTACCATTTTCAGCACACGTAGAGGAACACTGCCTTACAACTCCAGAGAAAGGAGTATTTTTCTCTACCATCTGAATGACCTCTAAAACAMTAACTGAGGCTGGCAAGTTTCCTAATTTTATCTGCAATATTTCCTATGAAATAAAATTTATTTCAAATATTGATTTATTGAAAACCACTGCCACCTTCCTAAAGCTGGATTGTAGCAAAGCTAATATGTCTATTTTCTTATTTTTCTAATAAAGTAGCTGACAAAGCCTTTTTTTTTTAATTTTTTTTTTTTTTTTTTTTACTGGAACACTGATTGAAGGTATAGGACATACCAACTCAGGTGACAAACCATGCTTATGCAGCAAGACTGTGTCTGGTCTGGACACAACCCTGCGTGGTGCTTGGCAAGCCCTTCTGAATTCCACCGAGGTGGTTCCTGCCTTGTAACCTATGCACAAGCACAAATATTTCCAGAAGTTGAGTCAAAAAAGCTTCACCTTATTGGTCAAGCATTGAACTCTGCAAAGGGCTGGAGTCTGCAGAGAAAACTGAACAGCATTCAAATCCAGTTGCAGGTCCTTGGTTTTCAACAGATCCTTCTTAGAAATCTGGTGAGTTCTTACAGCTAAAATAATTCATTCAATATTTGTTGTGAGTAGAATTCAACAYCTCAATTGCAGTTTACACAAAAAACCCTGACCCGGTTTCTCAGGAGACTGGGACTGGGCACAGCTGTTTTTTAAGTGTCTAAATGGGACAATTTAATGTCGTTGAGATTAACGGTTGTCACCAAGTTATCCCCAATTTACAGATGCCACCTCATCCAGAGTACATGACATGAACTGCCTTTTCAGTTGGCTTTGCAGTGGACACACCATAAAATAGAGCCAAGTATTTACCAGACCTGTTAGCCAGAGAGGGTGGGGAACCCACAGCCACGTACAGACAAAACATTCCTGGGGGCCATTTGTTCCAGAGAGAAACCAGATCAGTTTCATGCCTACCTAATCAGTGATTTTTGTGTACTAACAGAGGGTGATGTAYAGAGCAAATAGCAGGCAGGATGAGTGAAGTGTGTCACAAGGATTCCACACAGAGAACCAAAACCACAGAACTCTAGACMTTTRCAGAGTKTTTTTGTGCTTCAYGAAAGCACCAGTGAAGTGGCTGCACCAGAGGGAGCAGAGCTACCCCACCAAGGCTGAAGGGCAGCAGCACTTCGTGGAGTTTGAAGTGCTAGTGCCACCTCCTTAAACTGGACACTTTCAGTGACCTCCTTTAACCAGGGGCACTGCTGGGCTTCGATGGAGCCTCACAAAAGAGGATGGGGACATTTCACTTCATAATCCCTCACACTGAATCATTTTCTAGGGCAGCACCACAGTAACCACAGCCCATCCATCGGGTGGGATGCGGGTCCAAGCCTCAGCATGACAAGTGGGAGATCATTACTTRATTCACCTGGAATAAAACAAGGAACACAGTCAGCTAGCGAGGGAAATGAGGATGCGATGCCATAAGCTGCCTTAGGCAGCAAAGCTGATGGATCATCCCTGCTCAGCTGTTTGGATACAGGGCTGCTTGGAAAGCCAGAGTGAGCCGGGTTAAGYGACAACAATTCCTGCAGAACCGTGCCAAATGATCAAACAGAAGCTGGTTTGTTTTGTTTTACTTTGCTTMAACCAGGTAAATTTAGGAGTTTGATTTATGTGGTAAGCTCCATAAAGTAAATGACATGATTGACTTTGGGAAGCTGGAGGAAGATCAGGGAAATCAGCAGTAGAGCTACAAAACTGGGCTTCAGAAAAAGAGACTTCAGTATATCCGAGGAAATGTTATGAATCCCTAAGGTTTACCCAGGAGAGGAAACTATCCAAGGTAGCTACCTGATGGAGATGTTGATTAAAGAGAACTTCAGYGTGCAGGAACAAACCATTCATTAGGAAAGAAGATGCTTAGCAGGGCYACAAGGCTATGCAGAAAATTTCTCAACAAAGACAGACACAAAACTTGAGCATACACAGGATGGAGTCCAGGCTTGGCAACARAAGAGAAGCATGGAAGTATGGCTCAGGTACTTGAGAACAAAAATGGAAAGGCTTTTTTGTCCAGCCTAGCTAGAACTAAGACTAAATCAAAGACATTAAGGGTGACAGTAAAGGATWTTTCCAGAAAAAAATAATAATTTCTAGATATTAACTATTTAAGCATTGCTTTCAGAGAATGCCTAYTTCCAGTCTGTGCTTAACTTTAAGATTTCCATCATTTTGTTATTTACAACAGAACATAGATAACCTGAGCAGCAATGACCAACCACCACAGCAATGCCATCTTGTTTAACACCAGTTAGAACAGCATTCATTTTTTTGGCACTGAAATTAAATGATGGAGCACGATCGCTGATGTTATTTACTTCTAAGATTAAAATGACAATCAAAATATCATTGGGCACAAGGAACAGACAGATTGGCTTCCTGCCTCAGCCACACTTTGCTGTGCTTGTTTATCACCGAGATCATTTGCATACTTCAGTGGATGTTTATGTTAAGATGCTGTTGTGGCAKTACCAAGTCACTGTTTATCCAACAATGTTTGTCCTCAGCAACCTAAGCCATGGTACTGAAGAAAGGTAGAGATCCTCTCAACAAGGAGACAAAAAAGGCACCAAGATGTGTTTATGCAAAGCAAAATATATTCCTAAACAGTGCTGAATGTCACAACTGCGTGAAATCAAACACAAATCTATTAATAGTGCGTTACGATGAATCTCCAGTTAGAAACAAAATTAACAAAGTCCTTTAATGTTTCCTATAGCAAAGGAAAGACTTTTACTGACTGTACTGACWGCTAAATTCCAYGTTGCTAAATTTCTAAAAAGKTTCTGTTAGTATGAAAGGATTGTCCAATTTGTCCCTATACTTTCATTTCCACATCTGTAGAATAGGGACTWAAACTGGTCTAAAATCTGCAAAACTATATTGCCTCTCCCTGCACAGCATCTTTGGAGATTTATTTTTTTACTGGACCTTCTTCACGAGACTGAACATATTGTGGCACTGGACGAAAATTATCTTTGCCAGTTTACAGTTTTATTCTGTGCCTGTAAGGAAGGGGTGGTGGCAGGAAAGGTATTTCCAGAACTGAAACAGCACTGGGAAGGACCCTGGCATGTTGAGCAGAAGCATATGGCTAATCTGCAGCAACCACATCCAGCAGCGTTTGTGTTCACACAGGGCAGGGGCCTGGACAACAGCCACAGCAGCCAAGCTCTGGAATTGGTGARAATACATCCACCATTCTGGGAGAACAAAGTTAGAGCCTGGAAACTGTTTATAATCCGTGTGAACTGCCTGTGTTTTATAGTAGAACATTAGATTAAATAAGATAGCAAAAAATACTGGAGCAGTTCTCTATTTGCTGGGTGCACACCTAGGGAGATGGAGAAAACAGCAAGTGCATTTGCATTTTAGCTGCAGAAAAAATTCAGCTTGGATGCTGCTACACAGAATGGATAGTGAGTAGGTATTCAATCAGAAAAGTGGTTTTCTTTTAAATATTATAATCACATGGTATAGTACATCACTTGTGTCAAGTTAAATTTAATCATATCAGCATACTTAAAGGGAAAAAACTGAATACCTACTCATATAGCCATGCCAAGAGGGATTATATGAGACTTTATGAAGCCTTTTCCTTTTATTTAATATTCTGATATCTGTATAGAACAATTTTGATATGTGTTATACTCTCAAACGAATCTATTCCATTGTCATTTTAATGCACAGCAAATATGCCTGAACTCGTGGTTACAGTATCGTGTGTCCTGTCAATTCCTGACGTTCTTCTCCCCTGGAACAGGAAAGGCATTTTCCTTGGAACAGCAATGGGCATGGTGAGTGCTGCTAATTTTCCTGAGAGTAAAGCAATATCATCATCCGCTTTTAAATGTGTTAAGAACATGTTTAAAAAGAAACAGTAACTTAYGTGCTCACTAATGCTTGCTGATTTTTGTCAGATTTGGAATCAGGGATGTGAAGGACTGTGCTTTGGAAAAGGTGTCTGAGCAACGCAATACACAAAATTTTTACTGAAATGCACTTTTTGTACATTTATTTAATGGTTTATCTGAACAACAACAAAAAATGATCTCCATATAATCCATCAGAAAGAAACGAGTTTCCAGCTGCCAGACTAAATACAACAAAAACTTTGAAACATGAATTTAATTCTGGGAAAGCAGTTGGAACTGTGAGGTGACACATATGTCAGGCATGCACTTAGGCACACCCAAACCACCTCAGAAGACATAAAGATTGGAATTCAGGATCCAAAATAGGCACCTACAAGGCACAATGCACCTCTACAAACATGCTGGGGCTATTTTGCCAAGCCTTTCCGTGAATTCTCTCTTCTCATTCAGCTCCTGATTCACATTTTTTGATCTTTCAAGCCTCCCTTTGCCCACCACAGCTTTCTTCATAYCCTCCTCCTTTATTACTTCCTCTGCACCCTCTTTCTGCAGCAATCTGCAGAAATCTGCACCCTCTTTCTTACCCACAGCAATCTGATGCTCCCCTTCAATATTTACTGCAGCCATTGAGAGGGCAGTGGGTACAAAATGTTATGTGACTGACATGGTAACACAGCAATTCTGCCTGAGTGGCTGAGGGAAAAGCAATAGATGACCTTCACGATGCAAAATATCTTCTGTGATTGTGAACTATTCTGAGCAGAAATTAGGCTTCAGGACTGGTACAATTTAGAGAGTTTTTTCATCTCATTTATTCYAGATACCATTGTAGCCAATTGATCCAGGATTTGGAGGATGAAAACATATTTTGGAAGTTGACAGAACTATGAAAATACTCATTTGTTGGTCTTGATGAAAGGGTAAGTGTATTAACTGCCCTGTGTAAATACCCACAAAGGGTTCACTGCTCCTTGGTTKACTTCTTGGTATTAACAAAAATGCTCAGTGTTTAAAATAGATCTCTAAATTCTGCAGCTATTGATATTTCCACTGCTGACAGTTCTAAAGAATAGTAAGGGGGGAAAAAAAAAAAGGAAAAAAMCCCCAAACCAGCTAATTTCAATTAATAAAAGTAGAAAAAGTAAATTTAAATCCTCCAATAAAGAGGTCTGCAGTGACTAACAGCATCAATTAAGAAAAGCAATGCACAGCAAATTCAATTTTAGTGTCACACACATATATATGTGTTCATGGGACCAAGCTAAGAACCAAACTCAATGGAGTTATGAAGCACAGTAAATTGATGTGAAAATGTTGTTTGCTAATAAGGATTATGAAATAAAATTTTCAAATGATTATTTTAACTTCATTTTAGTAGCACAGATTGAACACCAGTTAAACAACCTGAACTCAAGACCTCTCACACGCTTCAGAAGCAAACAAATTATGATATAAAATATTTCCAATTAAACAGAGAATATGACATTAATTCAAACAATATAAGCAGTGCAGATTGCAAAAGCCTCTCTTGCTTTATGCATGAAAGTGAGAGTGAGGGTGAGGCTACCCTGAAATTAATCCTACTTTTTCTCTTTCTTGGTCTTTGACAATTTAATGCATTTTTGTTTCCATTTCTTACATACATAAACCAGAAATTTAAAAGCATATTTTGCTGCTAGAATTTGTTGTCTAGCATCTTACATTCTGTGGACCTGAAAAACCAACATCATTGCACCTTTTCAGTTAAAATCATAGTTATACAAATTAGCAAGTTACTGCACACCCTGAGCCACATAGCCCAGCTAAATGGGGGTTCCCATTGCCTTAGGAGAAGAGAGTTATTTTAATACAATGACACAAAGCAGAAAGGCAAATAATTTAAAACTAAAAGCAGAGCACTTCATGTGCAGAAGCTCAGAGGCAGTAAGCTTTCCCTTCAGCAGTGCAAATTTCTGATGCAAAACAACTCCACACCAACACTGTAACTTGCAGGTCCTCAAATTCTCCTRTTTGTCTGCAAGTTTTTAAAATAATCTCTGGGGTTTGGGTCTTTGTGGTTTGGGATTTTTTTTTTAGAATAATTTCAGGCAAGTTTTATTTAAAAATCACCTGTGGTTCATCTATAACACTGAGATTTGAAATACAAATTACTTCATAATTAGGAAGGAATARTTAATACACCCTAACAAAACCCTCTACAACTGCATTTGCCAGGTATGTACCATTGGTCAGCTGCATGTTAACTGCAATCTAGAGAAAAACCCCAGAGAACTCAGATGAAAACTACCTTTTAGGTATGTTTTCAGCAGGAAAAAGAAAAAAATATCTGCCGTAAATATAATCAGAAGTGGGTGAAGATACTCAGAAATATGGAAATTTTGCATTTCCAGTCTAGTCAATCCAGTTAGCATGGTTAACTAGATTTAAAACAGACCTCTGAACACCACTGGTAGAAGAGAGAGTGATATCCACAATTACCTTGAAGTTTCATGTATGAAACTCCTACTTCCCAGAAAACCTAATTGTGCAGGATCATCTCTGACCACCAAAGTGCCTCTCTACAGAAAGTACAACATTTTCTCAGGGACCACGGAAGCCAAGAGGAATTTTAGATGTTTTCAAGGAAGCAACCAGATAAAGCAGACAGACAAGAAAGAAAGTCCTTTCCTCTGAACAAGTTCATCAAGAGTAGAAGTTCAGTAGAATCCAAACTTTTGCATTCAAAAATAACCCAAAATTTTTGCAGTTTGCTGTAAATGACAARGCACTGGAACCATCTGGCAGTAATAGGGCAATTTGCATGGACTCTGCACAAGGTGCATTTCACTTTTAGGAGACAAACATGTCCCATGAAGATACCCTGCTGAACGTTTTTTTTTTGTTTCATGTATTGGTGGTTTTGCTTTACATCTTTTTAACTCTGAGCCACAGAACTGAGCAAGAGCAGTGCAGCAGCAGCACAGCAGTGAGAGTGATCTAGCTCCTGAGACACAATGTGAGATTAGATTTTGGGATGCGTACTGTTTTTATGAATATACTGCACTTTGCAGCCAGATGACCATTARGGAAACAACAATGCCTCCCTGCAAGGTCAGAGGAAATTTGGAAGCTCCTGACACGCATCCGCGCAATCAGCTGGTTTGGCTTTTAGGACCCCAAAGATGGTGCAGTTTATGCAACACAGTTCTCTACTGAATCAGACAAATTCTGGACACATAATATATTTATTCTGTCTCAACTGGGCCACTGTGGGCATCCAGCTGGAGCTTCTTAGAGCCTCCCCAGTCATTCCTGCAATGATGTGTCTGGGTACTCCAACCATTTAATTGCAAACTTCTGGAAAACAAGCAAGGTAAGGACAGTGATGCAGGAATATCCCTTGACCACTAAGAAGGAAAATATGCAACAACTACTCTCTTTGCAAGAACCATTCATTTTGACAATTTATTTTCAAATGTGAGCTGAGACAACTAAATTTGAGAAAAAGTCTGCACTTGTGAACTCAGAAAAACAAATACCCTTGCTAGCTTAAAAGCACACATTCACTCACATGAGAAGAAAGACTGCAAAGGAATAAGTACTTGACCTGAGAGATTAGCGGTGACTGGAAAATAAAAATCTGCCTAAAATCTGAACAGAAGCAATGGTAACCCTTTAGTTTATACGAGTGCACACATAAGGCTGTTATTTCACATATATTTAAAATATTCCTTCCCTTCTGTTTAGGTTCAATAATACTTTGATCTAAAAGCAAAAGGCTGGCAGAGAATTCCATTCTCTAAAGAGACAGCAGAGAAAAAGTAAGTAGAAAGTGGCAGCTGGACCAATCCTATCCCTGAAGGGGCAGCAAGGCACTGATAGGACAGCCTAGAGTACAGACAGCATTTTAAAGGTTTGCATGTCTGTGCTACATTGAATTATCCAATTTAAATATAAGAAATTATTTACAGATTCTATTTTCAAAAATAAATATCAGCTGTGAAAAATGCAAAGGTATCTGGCTGTGAAGTTTTAGTGTTGAACTCCCTCTCTGTGCTCCATCTCCAGCCCAAGCTCCTGCTCCGAGCTGGGTTGATTTGTGATCAGACCCAGGGGCTCAGGGTACAGCCACCCATGTTTCTCAAAGCACTAAGGGCAAAGACTGTGCAAGCTCTCCAGACAACCTGTTCCAATGCTAAACTGTCCTGTCCTCTGGGGGAGAGTCTTTCTTCGTATTTAGTTCCAATTTTGCAGGAAGTGTTGTCTCTTATCYTGCCACCATGCTCCCCTGGGAAGAGTCTTGCTCCTCCTGACACGCTCCCTGTAGGCACTGAAGGGCAGCTCTCAGGTCACACTGGAGCCTTCTCCTCTCCAGGCTGAACAAGGACAGTCCCCTCAGCCTCTTTCCACATGCTCCAGCACATTTTGGGGGCTCTGAACCTTCTTTCCTGTACTGGAGGGCTGCAAACTGGGCCAAATATCTTGGCTGCAGTTTAGTAAGTACCAGGTAAAGGCAGAAAATCACTTCTGYCAATGTACTGGCGACTCTCCTGCTTATACAGCCCAGGATGCTGTTGGCTTTCTCTGCTGCCAGAGCAAATAAACTAATCCAGTAGAAATCCACTGTTGGAAATGCTTAGAGAATGCACGAGATGGAGATCTACTGAGGTGTGAGCACATCTGAACTGCTCACAGGAACACCAATTTTGAGGGGCAAAGTGTTGATGACTCTTTAGCAGACTGATAAAATAAGCAGCTTGGACAGTCCCACTACAACCTTTTGATTGCACACAGGAAGCAGTTCTGCATTACAGAAGYTTCAAATTGGAGCTAGAATTTCAGTAACTAAGAGTTCTAGCAATAAGGGTGATAAGAAGTCTATTTTTAAAGAAAAACCTCACCCAATTATTTCACCTTTATGAATCAAAAAAAGCTCTACAGCCATTCCTCATAGCTGCCACTACCTGACATGATCATTCTAACACAACTGAGATAAGTAGAAAAGGGAAAAGGTAGGACAGACAGCAGGTGGGGGAATATGTATTTCCAAGGTAAAAGGAGATAAAGATATTACAAACACCAGCATTTACATGGGGAATCACATCACCCATTACAAACCTGTTATTTAATAGGCTGCTTAAGAGCTGAGAGAGCTCTTCACCCTACCCCTACCCCATTTAGCACATCAGCTTGTCCCGATGGGGAGCTCTCATCCAGAAAGGCACAGCACCTCTGCCTGCGGGTGTTGCCACACCATGCAAATGAAGCTGTAAAGAGAAATCAACTCATCAATCACAATCACAAGGGGACACCGGGCACTGCAAAAGGATTGGTATCTCAGCCCTGCTCAGGTCTTTCCCATCACCACTCTACTTTAATTAAATACCACCTCGAGTGCTTTATTACCAGCAGAAAGCGCAGCGTTGAAGGCTGGCATCCTGCAATCTGAGTGCTGGGGCTAATTAGAAATGAGAAAGAGAAACATGTTCATTAAAAATGGTGGGATTCCCCTACCAGACACGATCTACACCTTGGAATAAAAATGTGCCTTCCTGTGGATTTAGAATTATATGTTAAATAGCTTTTATTAAGGTGAAATCTTTTACTTTGAACCACACGCCTGCTATTGTCTTGCTTAAGTAAAGCCAGATTTAGCTGTATCCACCAGACCATTGTTAGAATTTAAAAGATTCTTGGCTTATGGTTAGCTGATAAGAGCCTTAATTCCTCTTCTTCTAACATTTGATACACTAATTTAAATTTTTTCAGACTTGGCACACTCAAGGGCTTTTTGCCTTACTTCCCTGGATATACATAAGCTAGTCATTACTATTTATGAAGGCGATGAAAGGAAACATTAAACAGTCAAAGAAATATAAATCTTAGATTCTAACACAGAGARTGCAACAGCAGGATTAAAAACAACACAAAATGAAACAAAAACCTGAAGCAAATACAAAGACATTTGCAATTTAAAGCAATACAATATAGCGGAAAAGCAGTTTTCTCTTCCACTTGACTGCCAAGTGACCTGACTCAGGATTTTATGGCTTTCCCAGGAACAAGCTGAGAATATCAGCAGCATCCAAAACTTCGCAGGGAAATTACATTATCGTAAGCAAAAGCAAGGAGGAGACAGAACTTTTGATTCAAGTGATAAAGCAAATGTTTTCCTAATTTTTAGCAATCATAATATAGAAATAGAAAATTGCCTTTGGCCAGCACCTTAGTGGATAAATTTACCTTTAATGAAAAGACCTGAATAGGGCCTATACATGGCTTACATCCCACTCAGCTAATTAGGGGGAGGCTTTCTCGTTCAGTTTTGTGAATCAGACATATTTTTAATGTCTGAGTTAAGTGATTGCCAAATGCAAATAACACCTCAAATATTATCAGTAAAAAACCCCTAGAGCTKTTGAAATATAGCATACATTGTTTGAATAATGTCCAGAAAGATCAACTTAAACTTAGCCTAAATTTAATTTTTCAAGTATCAATTGTTCAGTGCTAAACGCTAATGAAAATACTATTTCTTCCAAGGGAAACAGATGGCTTTAAATAGTTACTTATTTCAACATATGGAAACCAATCACTGAACTATGAAGAATCAAAAAGCAAACTCTATCATTATCAATTAATTTTGACTAATAAGAAAAAAATGTAAGAAAAATGCAACACATGAATACAAGAATCCAGCTTCTAATGTCTGCTTTAGTTTAAACAGCAACAGAACAAGGAAGGTTTTAAAAATGTTTGCTTGAGCTACAATGTTAGATTCTGTTCAGAGCACTGGATTAGGCTGTTCATTTTTTAAAAAAAAGCACAATTTTTGTAGAACACAACAATTTGCGACGCATGTACATTTTTACACTCATCTAGCATCCCAAAGCCCCAAAGATTATAAATTCCCCTGTAAACAGTTCTCTCATCATGAGCAGGCACAGAGGAGCTCCTGGAGCTCTCTCTGAACCAAGGCTGCTCTCAAAAGAGGACACAAAAAGCGTTTGCAAATGGAACAACTGACAACAGTTTTTATCAGAAGGCAGCAAAAGAACCCCACAGTGCAGGGAGCACTGAAGGTGTGAAAGAGCTGCTGGGGTCGTCTCTGGGACTGGCCAACATRGCAGAACTCCTGGCAAAGCAAATTAAAGCTGTATTAAACTGCAAATTAAAYGACGATAACACGCCAGCTTTATTTCTGCTGTGAAAAGCAGCACCATCAACAACGTGATGAGGGCTGATGCTTCGGAAAAGTAGTAAGAGCAAACGAATCTTACCCTGGTCTTATCATTGCAGTTTTCTTCAGTCAAGGATGTAGAGGTTTGCCAGCTAAATCTGTGTCAGTTTTTTGACTTCAATATAATATACCTCAACTGAATTAAACTGGTTTATTCTGCCATCTCAAGCAGCTGGCAACTTTCTAAAGCTGCAGTAAAACTTCACCATTTTTGCTTTGTTGTTTTTTTTTTCCTTTCCCCCTACCAGCTTATATAACAATATATTTTAAAGGTACCCCTACATTATCCTCAGCTGGTGGGCAGAATTGCACCGTCTTTGGAAGAGTTTTTAGGAGTCTATTTCTTAAAAAGAAGAAAGGCTGCTGAGGCGTTCCATGATTTCTGTGCAGAACATTCCCTATGTGGGAGTGCCTCATCTGCATAGCGGCGTGTGGGTAGGATTTGGACAAGCGCACTGAAGGGTATGACAATCAAACAGAGATATGTGGGAAACCTCTTTTAAATGTAAAAAGGCCTCGCCCAGCTTTCACTAACCCAGGTAAACATTATTTCTAAGGGAGGAAAGAAGGCATAAACTATCATGAGGCAAAAACGGGCTTCGAGCACCGCGGTTTCTGTTGTGCGCTAAAATACACCCAAGGAAAATTCCTTATTCTGTCCTAGGTCTAACACAGCAAAAAAAAAAAAAAAAAACACCAGTGAGAAACGGAATTTTGATCAATGTTAAAAATTTGCATGTGATTTTTCCGGCTAATGACATGCAGAACAAGTTACAGCTGATTTCTGCCACTGACATTCTGTCAATTTAATAATAGATCCCTCTTTTGACGTAACTTGACTGCCATTAGCATTCTAAATATAGTGAACTGTTTTGATAATATCTCTTCAGAAAACTGAAGTAAAAATGTAAAACAGAAGGCAACCTGGGCCAGTTTCTCGTGCACAGAACTTGTCTCTAAGGCATTGCTCTCTAGAAATGTGTAAATCCAGCTCCTTACCAGCCTGGCAGAGAGTAAATGTCTGGTTTGAACCAAGTTTAGATTACTAGCCTGCAAAAAATTCCTCTGCAGAAGCCAACATGCAAGCTTGATTTTTGAAGCAAGAGACTTTTTGAAGCAGTGCATGGAACTGGCCTCTTCCTTGAAAATCGAGCTGACCGGCCTGACTCATGCCCTTGGCTGGAAAATGAGGCATTGTCACCACCTCTGAAAAGATAGTCAAGACTGTTCTCAGGCCTGTCTTTGCATGATGTGATCACTCAGTAGCTTCACTGCTTCTAGGGAGGCTCTTGCAGTTCCTGTAAGTTCACAGTCTGGKCCTCTCTGCTCCAGGGTGTTTGATGAGGAAGTGCCTGGTTCTGGCCAGGGACACAGGGTGCAGGACCCAGGCTGTGCCAGCAGTGCCCCTGAGCACAGCASAGCAGCAGCAGCTCCTGTCCTAACGCTGCTGCTCATCTCTGCATCCCTTAGATGTTGGTGCTGTGAGCACAAATCACCTGGGCTTGGGCTTCTTGAGGACACAACCACTCTGAATCAGTATCCCGGGGTCTTTTAATCCTAAATTTAGCAAAGCATGTCTACTACCCAAGCAACTACCATTTACTCACTATCAATTTTATTTTATCTAAAAGAGGTTTGTGTATTTCCTTTGTGTTATTGTCCTAAYTCAGACAATATAGACTTGCACAACTCTCAAATTACTTCACTAAAATCAGCATGTTAACATAATTTGTGAAGCTCCTTTCTTGCAAACATGAACCCCAGCTTTCAAATAATCCTGAACTGTATCTGTTGTAAAACTTTTATAGTTCATTGTTCAGACACAGCTTAGGCCACCCTAAAATACACAAATGTTTCTGTTTCCTAATTATTATATGCCAAAGTAATGTTTACAGGTAACTTCATTCACATACAATGGCAAGAAAGTAAACTTTTACCTAAACCAGTGCATTCTGTTACTCACCAGTTCCTTACATTTTCATATGTATTTGGTATGTCATCATTACATAAAAGATGAACCACTTCAGTTCAATTTTAAATAAACGAACGTAAACTGATTGTTATTTAAAGTTACCACATCCTAAAAATAACACAATGAAAAAAAGCAGGGAATGAAATTTGCCAGATTTTACAAACTGCTGTGTCAAACAAATGGTTGTCTGCATTATCYGTGTGTTGTAGCTCGTTCATGCCATATCCAGCAATGATTTGGGGAAGAYCAGAGTTCAAACTGGAGAAAAAAAATCTGCAAGTGTTGGAAGGAGTGACCAACCTATTCTGTTTCTTATTATTACTACCTCACAAAAAATTCACAGCCATGTAAAAATGAAAACTGAACTATGAAAAAACCCACAACCCAAAAAAACAAACAACAAAAAACAAACAACAAAAAACAAACAAAGGAAACAACATCAAAACCAAAAACCCCCCAAACAAACAAAAAAAACCAAACCAGAAATAACCACAAACTCAAGCCACCTTTCTAGAAGGATAAAAAAAACTCTCAAAGCTGTGGTCAGATGGCATTTCCAGATTAACTTGGAGGTGCTGAAGGACCTTTTAGGCCTTTTTTCCTCTCTGCTGTGCAATGCTAGCACCAGTTCAAGCCCAGTGTAACCATAAATTGCCATCTTTGTAGTGCCAGGACACTTCCTCATAAGATTCTGTGAAAAAAAAAATCAGGAATGCTTCAAATTTCTCTATCAGCAGCTTAAACCAAGAGTTTGCCTTTGTGCAGATGAGCACTCACACCTTTCCCTGTGCCAGCCCTGCTGTAAATACAGACTGCTGCACTTCAGCCAACCTACATGTTTACAGAGGGAGCTCGAGCTGCCTGTTCTGATCATTTCATTTCATTTTATGTCATTCCATGGTCATTAACATCCAGGTTTAGCAGAGAAGCCATTTAATTGTTCAGTCAAATAATGGATTTCAATTCCCTGTTAAGTCAGCGGCATTAAGAATTACTACWGTCTAGTCCATACAACAGAAAATTAAAAATAAAAAGATGCTCACTTCACAGACACAGGAGAAGTATGAACGTAACATCAAGTGATTCACATCAATGACATACAAAAGACACGTGAAAAAACRAAAGCAAAAGGCACCTCTTATGGGGTTTAAATCTATAATAGGTTTGGGCAAAATAAAACAGGAGTCTGGAAGAGGCACAGCATGGATCTGCTACAGTTGCTCTACAAGGCAGATGTCTGAATTTTGTAGCAGATTTAACAACGTGACCGTGGTGTACTGTTAAGAATCAAACCCACCTGYCTTTTTATGCAAAAGCAACATTAAAGGCTCCTTCTCAAAGGCAGTGCCCCCACACTAACCTCAGACCTGGTGCTGCAAAACTGCCTTCATGTGGTACCTGCAGCAGGAAAGAGGGGTGCCAGGAAAGAGAATTGTACTAGATCTAAGGTAAAGGTGATTATAATTTCTTGACTGGGAATTTGGTCTCTTTTYGGTTCAGAGACTCGAAATTTTCCCTTTAAAATATCTGCTGTAAGAACATCCACCCTAATAATGACTCAGTTGACATTTCTTACACGTGTGCCCACAAGACCAATACAAATGTTGTGAGAAATGCTTTAATGAGGTAGTTCTGTTGTTCCCAGCTCGAACACTACTGGGTTTATTTGGCACAAACCTACATTATGCAATACAGAAACAGTGCCTCAGAAAGCAAACAAGGAGGCAGCTAATGCTACAAACTGATCTACAGCTAAATGCAAATTAACTGGAGATAAAAAACATGACAAATGACATTCAGGAAGACACAGATGATTCCCAAGATCTAAACATGTAACATGTCTGAGAGAAAAATCACAGTTTGCACAAACTGATTCACACAGCTCCAGAYAAAATGGGAAGTGAGAAGAAGCTGAACAGGGGTTCCTCAAGAGCCTCTCTTTCTGGAAAAGGTGGGAATGCAGCACTGATTGAATGGCCCCAGCTGAAGATCCCTCACTCCCTGCTATGAAGAGGATGAGAGGGCAAGAACCACAGGCAACCAGAAAACCCCAGTGTCACTGTATAAGTGAATCTCCCAAATCTAAAACCAATATTTGGGGGGGAAAAAACCAACAGACAAACAACAAAACCACCATTTCTCAAAGAAACAACAAAATCCATAGGGAGAGACAATGGCACATCATTACTTGGTTTAGGCAAYTCAATCACTTTTAATTTAAGTACAAAACTTTAYTCAAAAAAATGTAATTTTTWAAAAATTTTTATKTTTTATTTGAAAGTATCACTTCAGATCATCACTACTCCTAGTCCCTTTTGGGACTATGAAAAGCAGAGAAGACAAGACAAAGGAAATTTAGAAAGGTTACTTATTCTTGATCTCTCTTTCAAGTATGCACATGGTACTGAAAAACAATGTCAGGCAGGAACAGGAATAGCCAAGAAAACCTTGACTTCTGCTTTCATTTTCTTAGAAAAAGATAAGTGCATCAATCCCAATATAACAACACTAATTTGAACTTATTTCTTAATGAGCTATTTTTTGCAGTGTCTGTCGTTTACAGAGCAAGCACTAACCACTGAAGTTATTTTTTTATGCTTTTTCTAATGTTGTGATTTTAAGGATGGTCTGTTTAAATCTACCACGAGCATTTTATTCCTGTGAACTTGCTCAAAAAAATTATAATCAGAGAACAGATCTAACACTACATTTTTTTAAAATGACAAATGCTAGTATTTTACTTTATGTGTTTCCAGCAGTATTTTCTTTCACTAGTATTGAGTCAGGTTCAGAGAACCCCTTTTCTGTGACTGATTATGGCTGCTTGCCACACACAGCACAGATCTAAACGTGGAGGGGAAGATGCTCAGCTGCTCTGCACTCTCAAAAACGCTCCTTGCAATTCAGCTCAATATTTTGATGGTGCCAGAATACACGTTTGACATTTTTAATACAGGACAATGAAACTATTTTGTTAACAGCCAAACAACAGGGAAGTGATTAGTACACAAAGGCAGAAGGGAAGAAAGACCCAGCAACAAATAAATTCACAGTTTCATCACTTTTTTTTCAGAAATCTCTTGTGGTCTGGTCCGTTTAGCACCTGCTAAGCCTAAACTCCTCTTAAAAAACTGCCAGCAACTGAGGTATAGATTCATTTTCGGTTCTGATCCCTCGCTGGTGTAAGCACCGCTTGGAAAAGAAAGGTCATCCTCCTGGTCCTGCTCTGATTCACATGCACAAAAAATGGTATGGATTGGTCTCGAGGAGAAGCCAAAAGAATTCAAACGAGCCCCTGCGAACTTGCCTCGCATGTAACTGCTGCCATCTTAATAAGGTGAGAGCAGCTTTTAAATCCCAGGCAGCTTCAGAAGCTGCAGCCCAGTCCCTGCCATATGGAGACAGCCTGGAATCTGTCAAGTTCACTTAGTGAATTTTATCTTTGGGGAGTCAGTCAGGCAAGCTAGATCGGAATAAACAGGATGCTGTTGAGATCTGGAGGCTAATGCTGGTACGGGCTGGACTACTGAACCAAAAAAATCAGTTTTAAATAAACATGTGGTACCTAGAAAAATTAACGATAATTAAAGCTGTATAGGCACAAAAACAACTAGGTGGGATTTTTACTGGGCTCTGAAAGATGCTGTTCTCCCTTTAACTGCAGGAATTAGCCAGACTTTCCATTTCTTTCCATTATTCCTGATATAGAAAGATATATCGACAACATTCAACGCTTTACATCAGCTTTAAGTATAAATCATTCAAAATATCCTATTTAAATGTTGTGCCTAATTAGACAACCTTCTTTATAAGTGTTCAAGGAAACATAACACAGTGAGCAATGTCATGTTCACACGATCTCCATGCAAGCCCAAGCTGCTGCTTCATGCTTCGATAGGAGATGAAAATCTGGGGTCTCCAAACCTATCAAATTCTGTTCTGATGGATGGGGATAAGATAGACTTTGTTGTGCTCTGGGTAAAAGCCAGAATGTTAAATGTAATCTTCTGCACATGCTTTTACTGATATTCAGCATAAAAATAAGCCTTATCCATTTTTATTAGTTGGTCTGAGCCAGAACCAATTCTTTTGATGTCACCTAGCTTATAAAATGCAGCACTATAGGCAAGGGAGGTTTTAAAATGCTTCATAGACTTTATCCATTATATTAATGGGTTTCAAATTGCAATCTGTGGAGCACTTTCTGGTGCTGATCCACAGGCAGCTGGCCAGTCACCTGGAGCTGGCTCCTCTCCTTGTTCCCCTCTGTTTATTCCCTATAAAGGCAGAGATGAAAACGGGCAAACAAAAACAGACATAATGCCGTTTTTAATGCTATTTTTCTAGATAAACACTTAGAGTCCTTGCCACGTGACCATCCTGAGAGGAAAGGACTGTGCAGTTAGGAAAGGCAGCACAGCTTGCTGGCACCACGTGCACCAGACAGGAGAGGGACAAAGAGAAGAACAAGAGAAAGAACTGTTTTACTATTGGATTAATTTGATTAAACTTTAAAGTGAATTGTTAAAACAGCTCATTTTTCAGCATTCCCCTATTTTTCRGGCAACAAGCCGAATTTTACCTCATCCCCCCAGCAAGATGAACTTGCCCGGCCTTGCTATTTTTCAGAATTATTTCTGTYATTATTTTCTGTTTAAACCACTTCTTTTAAGAATGTACTGAGAAATGCTCTTTAAAAATGACATCTTGCACCAGAAAGAACACTCTTTAGAAATGACATCTTGCATTGGAAGAAACATTTCTTTGAATATTTCAGCTGTCACCTACAGATTCATCCAGGGAATTCCAGCTCTCTCTTTACATAAAGCAAAGAAAGCTACACCGACCTGGGTCACCAGGGTAGGAAAGGCTACTGGCAACCTAATCAGTAAATCACGATTAACAAGATATCTGTATTTACAAAGTAATCGTTTCAAAAAAAATGTTTCTATTCTAATGGCCTTTCATTTGAATTGTTTCTTATTTTCAGATATGCATTTTCTATGTATTTTAGCAGGGTTTTCCCAGCTAAATCACTTCACCTTGATGGGGAAATTCAGCCACCAGAGGAGATTTTGGAAGTTCTGGAGTCACAGCAGTAAGCCAACCCTAATTGCAGAGTATTGCTTAACAGTGACCAGATCCACCAGCTGCAATCAGTTAAGCCATCAGTAATAGCTGTTATTAGAGCACAGAAAATATTTGGGAGTGCATGCCCGAGCAGATTATGAACAGCACAGAGCAGGACAGAGGCTCACTGGGAGCAGCGTCGGAATGAGTGATTTGCTGRTCCCAGTCCCACGGAGGGAGGCACAGCCAGGTCCCTGCTCCACTGGAGAACAGGGCAGCCTCTCCCAGCAGCAAAGGCCAGGCTGATAAAGCACCAGGGAGGCAAAGAGGACTGATGAGAAATACTCAATCCTCATGACTTGGTTTTGAGATCCACCACTGAACCACCACATCATCGTGGGCAGCTTATTTTAAACTTAGATTTAAGAAACATCTGCAAATGGYCATAATTTGTCCTTTACAGCACAGCCTAATAAAGCCTAAGACCTAAATATTTACTATGCATGATGATTAAAAACTCTTGGTTTTTAATGAACTAATTTCCTGCTTAAAGTCAGGGTATCCCTCAGCCCAGAAGCTTTTGTTTTCAGCAAGATGAAACCTCTCACAATAAATTACATGTGCCTATTTCAGACATCAGAAACAAATAACATCTATCTTGCATCTCTCATCCAAATACATTTAGATCATAACATAAATTGCAGTAGACCACTTTTTTTTTGTTTCCAGTGATATTTTTTAAATAATTTAAAAATATATTCTAAAGTATTTTTTTACCCATTCATGTGAAAAAACCTCCAGATTGTWACTTTTCTTATAGATCAAAAACATAGTTTTGCCAAATTTTATGTATTTCTTTTTCTTTAGGGAATTTTCACAGATGATGATGTACACTGGTGATAAAAGCACTACAAAAGGGTAAACCTTTGGCTGGTTACCAGCAGCATCTTTAAAAAAAAAAATTTAAAAAATATCTGTCTATTACTTTTAGCTCTCACTTCAGAGCATCCCACAGAAATTAGGAGGAGCATTAGCATCTCATCCTAACTTCCAAAGGTAGTAAACAATGATACCCAAATCAATACACTTTGTCTAAAATTTCTTTTTCTCACATGCAGGGAAGGAAGACACCATAAGCAGAAGCTGTAGTAACTCCCATGATCATGTCATGGCAAGTTTTATGAAACATCTCAAACCCCATGACCAGGCATAAAAGCAAGAGATACACATGAAAGAGAACCATTTTCCTGCAGACTTATCATCCATGGTTTACCACAGCAGACACAGACCTCACACCTGTTTGTCGTGGAACAGACTTGCTCGACTGGTGAGAAAAACATCTGAAAGCCAAGGAGTTCCAGTGGGCACAGAGAATCAGTGAATCACCATTCACAACCGAGAGTCTGATGACACTTTTCATTCRTAAATATTAAATAAGAACTTTTCCTCCTAGAAAAAAAGCTTCACCTTTATTCCCATTCTGCCACATTTGGTGCATAATTCCTCACTGTCTTTATTTCACAGTATACTCTATGAATAGGTAAGAGTGTCTGGACTTCTTGTCATGTGCATCTCACTTTAATAGATCTGATTTGGGGTTCTCAAGATATTCAGTAATGTTTTATTCTCCAACTCAATTAAATAAATAAAATGCTTAATTTTCAATAGGACAGTTCACTGTCTCGAATTATATTTTTACTGTCATTAAACATTTCACTGATAGTCCTAGGAGTATCTTTATTCACAAACCAAACATATTAAAGAGGAACTCTTCTCTTTTACACACTCTTTAATTACTGAGCAAAAATGGATAAACTACTATGTAGAACTCAGTGACTGGAGACTGATGAAGACAGACTGACTTCCACTAAATTAAAAAATAACAACATTAAAACCMAACTGTAAATCCACTGACCTAACTCATAAAGCTTCCATTGTACCTTAATCTTTACCTCCAGACCTCCTCTGCAGCCTTCATGTTCCCCTTTCATTTTTCACTTCAGCAACTAGAAAGTCTGCATCTTCAGAGTTTATGGGAGGTTCTCAGTCTGCAGAACCCATGGGGGYGTTCTGTGAAGCACCAATTTCAAAGCAGTGTGAAAACAACTGGAAAAATTTGGATGGTGACCATGACAGCAGTGAAGCAGCTGATCAGCCCATGGTTATCTTGGTGCTTCCTTGCAAGAACAGATCCTTCAGAAGGCTCACTGGGTCGGGTAATAAGTATTTATTCTCCAATATATTGATTTTTTCAATTTTTTTTCTAGAAGTGYCATTAGCCATTGTAGCATTCAGGTGGAATGAAAACGTGAAGTGAGAATGAATAATTTCTTGGGAACACACATTCCCTTGCAGGAAGATGTTCTGCGTGTGCATCTCCTAGAAACCTGTAATCCTAAAAGATTACAAGTAAAACAACCACTGCAAACGTGCTGGTAGTGACAACCTTCTGCTAATGCTATTTGCAGGCCAGGGAAGGAAAGATGCTTCCTCTCAGCGAACTGAGCTGTTACTGAGCAGAAATGGGGAAGGGATTGGCCCAGACCCTGCTGACCAGTTAAATGACTGTTCCAGCAGTGACTCCTGGCATTGGTACGTTAAGAATTCATGCTGTTCCAAATACAGGCACAATTTTTCCAGAAAGATCGTGTAGGATATCAGCACACTGAAAGGCAAAATGTAGTCTTCAAAAAATTGTTCTCTTTCTGAATTAAAGTAGAATTTAAGTGCCTACAAGAGACTAATCGATGCTACAATGACTGCAAACTTAYGTAGATGATGTGAGACCTGACATTTAGGGGGTTTTCTATAAGGGTATGAAAAAATAAAAAATAATTATCTCTTTTTCAGAAGACTCGTAAGCAAGTTTTCTGGCACACTGTCAACCATTCTAATAAATACATTTCAAGCTTGGTTTAAATTTAAGGTAGGTCACAGAGGATCTTATTTCAATTCATTTGCAAAATGTGTATTCTTTTATGTACCCACGATGATAAAAAGCAGGGTACAGAAGATGGGATATTTCCATTCTTTTTGTTGTTGAACAGTGTGTTCAAAGGCTCTGTCAAATATTTTTGAGGATGTGCTTAATCCCAGAGCTTTCAGACACAGCTTGTTACCTTCTTTCCACTTCAACACAGTTTCCTGATGTATTTATGAGGCTGAGACTAAACTGGGTCTGCTTGGAAAAGGTAAAACCTAAGGAAAAAAATTATTTAAACCTAGTTAGGCTGAATCCCTGTTGACCGGTTTAAAGTTCTGTGCTGTTGTAATAACCTGGAATGGCAAGGAGASCCATCATATACAACATGTACCTACAGAAAAAGCAGCACATGAAGTTTTACTTGTAAATATTGCCAAATTTTATGAAGATTAGATTATAAATGTGTATTTTGCTATTAAGACACTGCAAGAAATGGTGGCTCTGTGAAACAGAAGAGCAACCTACCAGAGCCACTGCTCTGAATACAACTCAGATTATTTTGGACACGTAGTATGGCAAATTTATTTAATGATCTGAGTCAGGTATCCATCTTTCATACCAAAGRATCAACACTGATGCTGGCAGCTGCTGTCCTCTCAGAAATCTCCAGCAGTGAACCATTCCACTTGTTTGGCATTTCTGCATCCTGGAAGGCATATTGGAGAATGGTCATAGGAGATTTAAGGGTGCAGCTGCAAATGTCAAATTAACATAAAGGTGGTGAATTTGGAGAGGCATCAGGCACCAGAGAAATAAATACTTATTGGAAAGGGCTCCATARTGCCTTTAGGAAGGGATTTTGTGAAGAAAATGGAAGGAAGTGGAGATATAAATAAAGGGCCCAGAATTGAAGCTTTTGACTGTCTGAAACACCTCAGACTTAACAGTTTAGCATTCACTCAGACAATCAGAATTAAGTCCCTAAATACTTCACTTCCAGAGACAAACTAAAAAAAAAAAAAAAAGGAATAAAATTGGTGTGACACAATGTTACGTGTGTGCCTTTGCACCCAGTGTGAACTACTACAGCTGTGAGAACTGGGGCCTCTGACACCTGGGCAAGGAATCACCTGAGAACACGTCTAAAGTTAGAGATCCTGGATGCAAACTGTGTGCATACAACAAGCAGGAAAAGGATGCTCAAAAAGTGAAACAGCCTGATAGAATCTACCGTGCAAAGATTCAGGTTCGTAGGTGGCGACAGCGCCACTGCATTTCTGTGCCTTGTTTTTCAAATAATCAGATTGCTTCTAATTTGAAACCCTCGAAGTGGAAAACCTCAGATTTCTGAGTTTTTTAAAGCTTAAAAAGCACAAAATCCTTTTCTTCCTCACAACTGAAAAACCTGCACACAACAGTGACAAGCCAACCTGCTTCTCAATCAGAGTGTTCTTGCACAGAACGCTGCTGTGTCACTAGCTTAGGATTTCACTGAAATAATTATGCATACGATTAAAGTGGTACCTGCTGCCTTTAAAAGATGTCTTTCCATCATCATAGGCATCTGCAAAAGTTATCAAGAGCAGCTCATTTATAAGAAGAACCCAAGTGCAGCATTTCTGTTTCAGATTTCCCTCCTGGAGGCTTTTGTTTTGCACGTTTGTTTTCCCTGGCTGCTGAATGCCCACCAAGCATATTCCACCATTTACAGGAAGAGCACAAGAAAATCTCTTCAATGACATTTACTCCATTTTACAGCAAAACAGGAAAAAAAAAAAGAATAAATCCACTTTTTACTCAACTTTCAGTGTAGTTGAAAGTATTGAATTGTTGGGCAGGCAGCTCTCAGTGATGTCAGAGCCAGGGGATAGACACAGCTCCCTGCACTGGCTCTTCCCTTCCCAGGGTTCATCCCAGGGAGATTCAGGAGCCTGCTGCTCCCAGCAGCCTGTCCCACTCCTCTGCTTCAAAGGAAACACCAAAACAGGCTTGGGAAAATAGGTGGTGTGCCCACTGCTCCACCAAACTGAAAACGATGGTTCCCAGAGCTGATTGCTCACCTTGGGTTTGTGCCAGTTTTGCTGAGAAGCGTTAATTTTTAAAATATAAATTAAATTATACCCATTTCAAAGGTGGGAAATGAAGCATGGAGAGGTTTCACAATTTGTTCAAGGCCATACAACTCTTCAGGGGCATGGGGAAGTAGGATCCAGTCATAAAATAGACATGAACTGAAATTCTCTTAGTCCAGACATTTGACGATACCATAAAAGCAACATCAGCACTCCAGAAAGTTCAACTCCATAAGTGTTCTAAATATTAYAGAATAAGATTCCAAAAGTTATTAAAAAGTTATTATTTTAAAACAGGCTAACTTGTGGAATGCTTTTTTCAGCTTCCCAGGGTTTTTATCCCTGTAGGACTCGCTTTGGCAGTTCTGAAATCCTAAACAGGATTTATAAGTACACTAATTCTCATCCCAGTGACCACTTTGTCTGATGGTGTTTGCTACCCACACGACAGAAATAACATTCAGGCCATTTCTGTTTTACATTTCTGCTGTAGAACAAGGTGAAAATAATATATTATTTGAGTATATCTATGTTCTTTTCTTCACTTTAAAAAGGGCTGCTCTTGGTCATAAAGGCATGGAACAAGTGCAGAACTCTAGAATTTTCAGGCTGTTTTGGGAACTGAACCACTGCCCTGCCTGGAACACATCCCTGCCTCTTCTCCTTGAAAAAAACAGATTATATTGGTTATCTACATCATGCTTGTTGTCAGGATTACAGCTCCTGGGGTGCTTTGAAGATTAAAATTCTGCTAATTGAACTTTTCTTTCTGYTTTTACATATACTCCAAACACGCTGCTCTCTGTCTCCAAAGAGGAAATTTTCTTACACACAAACAGGTTAAGAACTTTCCTCAGTGAAAGCTCAGTAATACACACCAATTTATTCACATCAGGCTCTTTCTATTCATACCTCCAGTATGTCAACTTAGATACTTACAGGGAATATAATAAAATAGAACAYCAGATTTAGATCTCTAAACATAGTCTTCAAAACCATATTTTGGACTGCCTGAATAAACAAACACGATCATCTCTATGAACTTCTGTGGCTTTGTATTTCAAAGCAGCAAAGTCAYAGGAATGGATATTTAAAATTTACCTCATCTTGCCCAGCCCAGAGCCGTAAGCTACATCCAGCAGTTGAGAGTTAAAAGAGCAAAAAAAGATGCCCTCAACCTCTACGAGTTTCTGGAAGTACATCCACTTTAATATGTTCAGGCTCCATGTCAAACATCCCCCTTTGTAAGAATTTCATACCATGCATTGCATTCAAAATTGCAAATATAAAGTATCTGATAACATTTAATGGCCTCTAGGTATAATCAGCATAAAACCAGCATAAAAGGGACTCGAGATGAATACGAAATGTTTAAACCAAACGTGGTGGAACCTCAYGGGGAATTGTGCCACACACACCGTCCTTTCTTTCTAGGAGGTCCTTCGCTGTCCTTGTGGGGGGTACAGCACAAGGATGTGGGAGAGGAAAGAAAGGCCAGCACGGGGATGCTGCAGCWGTGTTTAACCACTGCTCCAATGAAGGCAGCTTTGATCACTTCTGAGGGAAAAAGCTGTGACCTGTCCTTAAAGGAGAGCGTTTCCTCCTTTGATCTGAACGCTGCACTCATTTAAACCCAGTTCCAAGCGTTAGTGTCTTATTTAATACTCGGTTATAAAAATATCATATAAACAGATAAAAATTCACGGCAGTCACAAATCCCACTCCAGTTACTTTATGTTGTGGCTGCACTCGGTTGGTAACTTTGAAAGATGCCAGAAGTAGGTTCTAATGTACTACAAAACCTGCAGTGTTGAGTGGCAAGTACTGTATATATCAGCTAAATATAACCACGCTGTTTATCTATTATTTACACACTAAATGCCACATCTGCCAAGGCAAAAGCACAAGTGCTCAATCCTCATTTCTGCCTTTGTCCCAGGATAATATTAACTACCCATGCAAATGATAGGTAGGATAGGTAGGATATATAAACATATTTAAATACCTAAAAGCAGAGACTGTATCAGAACCATCTACAACACACCTTTTGTAAGTTACGGAAGATAATTACACTCCCAGTTTATATATATGTGTATATATATATATATATATATATATATATATATATATATATCTCCATTAAGAACTGGAGTAAAATCTGCCTATTTATTTCAATTCAACTAACTCCCAGTTGACAAGAATAATTTTAGGTTTTGAAGACCTCGGGTAAAATTCCAGTAAAGATAACTTCACTCTTCCTCCTCCGAGTGCAAGACAAAAGACATCCCCCTGGATAAGATTTGGGACAATCAAAAATAATGACCACTGATATTAAAGATACAGAATCCTAAAAATAAATCCATTCTTAAAAATAAAATATTCTTTTAATATTTCATGACCTACAGCTATTACAATCTGACAGATGTGTGAACTTTAGATAAAGATTCAAATTTTCCTAAAATTCAGTGGGTTTAGACCTCTGAGGATTATACCAGCTACCATTAAGAAGATTTAGATTCCAAATTCAAAATACTTCTGAACATTTGCCATTGGTGCAAGGTTGCACTGTGCATTTATCCCCAGCCCAGAAGCCCCAAACTGATTTCTAGAGAAGCCATCACAGTTTCCTCCTCTTTAGGCATGGATCCAGCACTGTCACATTTAGATCTAGATCCTAGATACAAGTTAAGTGATTCTGTGATTCTGAGTGCTGGGAAGTTGCCCAATAAATTTATCCCGATTATTTTAAGAACAGATGAAAATGCCTTTGAAGTTACACCTAAATTGCTTATTCCTCATTTTCGCTGGGCTGAACTCACAATCTTCAGTGTGCATTTACTCAAGACAGAACAATTCCCATCTGACACTCCACAAACAGGAGCCATCCTTCTCCTACACCAGCTCCTTGTCACCTTAATGCTGCCACCTGGAAATGGAATCTTAGRCTCATTAATCTGTACAATTTCCAAGCTCTTCCTCATGCTAGACCTACTAAGAATTATTCTCTTTCCCACTTAGCCACCTTTACATTTTCTATAATGATCCAGGGATATATTTCAATATGTAAAAGGTTAGTCTTTTAAATTTGTTAGTCCATTAAAATTCAGGACTATTTGAAATAAGTTCCTCCATAAATCCATTCGGATTTGCCTTTTTTTCACAGTAGTAATTACCTGTTGTTTGATCTCTCATATCTGATATTCTAACATGCCTAAACAAGCAAGGTTTTTATGCCTTTTTAACATCAGACAGTTCATTTCTCATTTCTGAACTCATTACAGTCTTGATGTTGTGGCACTGACCTGCTCAAATCATTTATTGCACCTCTGCTATTTGCTATAATTTTGGGGCCTGAATAAAGAAAAAAATAGACTTCCCCACTCTTGTATTTGATTAGGTACCAGAGGCAAATGAAATGGCTCTTGTTTGTACTAAAAGACTTCAAACCCACTAATGTTTTATAAAGTCTCGGAACACTGAAAAAATAAAACAAAAGGTCTTCTCTACCACAATTTCATAAAGAGTTCATAGCATTACTATGTAGCCATTTCCACATTTCAGGGCATGTTATCAGGACTAGCATGCATTAAATAATGAAAAAAACCAGCAAAAACGTTATTTTGCCATCTTGAACCTGTTCCCAGAGTGAATTTCAGAAGAGAAATTTAGTCTCTTCCTAAGTGTCTTAACAATACCATGGCCAAAASAGAAAGGCATTGCTAACTGAAAGCAATCTGTAAAATCTTCACAATCYTGAACATTTTGCCTGTGAAGGCCACAAGGCGAAATAAAAGGAAGGAACATGAAAGGTTTAATTCAAACCCCCAAATTGTTCTAAGATTTTGAGACAGCTAAAAACACTCCAAGATCAGGTAAATACAGTTCACRTGTAATTAATGGCTTTAGACCCCGTGATCCTTCCAACCTATGGACTCAAATCTGATTTGGAAAAGGAGTTGGAAGGATGGTAGTTACTTCTGGAAGATCTGTAAATACCTTGTTGGGTACCTGTACTGTGGGYAGCAAATTCATAACACTTCACAAATTCTAGCACAACTTCAGGACTGACAGCACTTCAATACTWGAGGAAAGCAAATTTAACCATAAATAATGAAAGGAGAAAACCTTACTACCTCTCCCCTATCAGCCTCAGCATTACAGAATGCAGAATATTAGCATCTTGCTACATCAAAAAGGGTAAAATACTTGAGGCACTTAGCCCGTTGGCAAATTATGCCTGGGGATTTCTAAATGAATGACTTGTATCTATATTTTACAGCCTCTCAGCAGAGTGCTCACTGTTTACTCTGGAATTAATCCAGGTCCATAAAACTAGTGATACATCAACGTAACAGATGTGCTTAAGTGACTCTGCATTATCAGGCGATTTGCTTTAGTTATAAAAACTCAGTGACCAGTTCTAAGTTGATTTTGACAATCACAGTCTGTAACTTCTCAGCACCTACTACACCAATGCCTGTTAGTGAATTGGTAATCTCTAGTTCTAAGGACTTCATCATTTAATTATTTGTCTTTTAAAAGTATTTAAACTGATAAAGGTAGTAGAATYGGTGCATAATGTCCTAGTTTTTGACATAAGTAATTTATCCCTATAGTATCACTATGTTGAAAACAGTGTAATTTGTGTCCACCTCATATTTACAAAATGCTGGAATGTAAACAAAGTTCCTTGATTTTCATGACACAGGAYGGAGCCAAGGCAATGGTAATGCTGCTCTCTAAAGGACCAACTCAGCAAAYAAAACGCAAGTGTTGTTTAACAACTGTTAATGTATTTGGCTTTAGAGGTTTGTTAAGAGGTCACTGTCATTATTAGCTGCTTTTCCAATCAATATGTGACTTGCTTGCAACCTAACTACGAATACTTGTGCTGAAAGATTTTGAAATATGTCAGAGCTCTTTCAGAGAAGGTGGTATGAAAAGCCACATGTTAAACACACACAAAAAATCTATTTTAGAATGCTTTTTCTTCTTTCTCTTTGATGCTCTCTATTGTGAAACTTTTATAATGTTGATCATAGAGAACTTCTTTCCTCCAAGCTGATAAAATCATTGAATTGATAGCAGAAGGTACAACTCTAAGCTGGAGACTGAAGTATCCTAAAGAGGGCACTGACAATTTTTTGCTCTGCAGTTTGAAAGGTCTCTGTGTGTGATCTTCTGTCACAGCCAGCACAGTCCCTGACTGCATTTTTCATTACACACAAGTTTAGGGGCTTGGCACGGAAACAGGTTTCCACACAGAGCTCTGCAACAATATACACACATTGTCTTAGCCTATATTCATTTTTTTTAAAGGTACAGGTAGAAATACTGCTGGTTTCATTATGTGGAATAACCAGGTGTCAGATGGAAGCAAGTTTCCCATAAAACACACAGTATGGTTTGGGGTTTCACACACTCTCAGGTTGTTTTAGGCCAGAATCTAAATTCTAAGTGTGATAAAACCTGAGGATACCTAAAGCCCTTAATGTAAATATGTGCATTTTGAAATGATACATGTTTGCACTGAATGGTCAAACAACATTGTTACTCTAAGTATARTATTCCTGAAACGCCTTTACAAGGCCAGCTGGAAACCTTGACATTTCATCCATATTGTTATTTATATACATATTTACTGCTGCCACCTGCTTGGAACTTGGCTCACACCACGAAGCAGTACGTTTCCCTTGTTTCATTATACTTTGACATTTCACTATAACTACAGAGCTGCCCATTTCTCAGTTTCCAATTGCTCTGCAGCCACTCTTGAATTATATTGGCTTAGTAATAGAATAAAGATCTTTCTCTGTGGTAGCACTAACCTCTTTTTTCTGTACCCAGATGGTACAAATCGCTGCTGGCACACGCAACAATTCTAGCACAGCTTCTGCTGCTTAAATGAACCCCCATAAACCCCACAGAGCTAGATTAGATTAGGGAATTGGGAGGTGAGGAGGAGGTCTGGCCAGTGGTGTGAGCTGCAAGAGAGAAGGGTTTGGTACAGGCTGTGTGTGGAGCACACTGCACACCCACAGAGGAACGCTCAGCGAGCCTCTTCCTAAGGAAGAAAGGAAAATTAGCTCATAAAGTTAATAAACCTAATTTCATAATCAGCACCACAACATCCATTTTCACTATTATTCAGATAACTGGGTTATTTGATAGCCCTGATGTCTCATGAAAGGGGCACTTTCCAAGGAATAATGCTGGGTAGAGCTGTCACCAGGGGACATTCAGACCCATTACTCAAATTTACCTCTGTTCTTGCTCCTCTCAGACCTCTCAGCGAACGGACCAGCTCTGGTATTTCTGAAGAAGGCTGATCCCCACTACCCATACCCTCAGACATGTAAAAATACATCCAAATTCCCAGTTCCTCTGTGCATTTCCCAGCAGACAGGCCGGCAGCCGAGCGTGCYGGGATGGGATTAACTCCAGGGGCTCCGGGAGAACACTGAGCTGGGCTGCTTTGGAGAAGGAGAACAACTCACCCTGGGCCAGTTTACTTGACAGGCAAAAAATGTTTCTGTGTTGTCAGCCCAGGAGTTTGTGATGAGCCATTTGAAACRTACAGGAGGAAATCTACAGCATGAAAATCTTTACGTGTGACRTGAATCTTCCATGACTTCATCAAAGTTGTGCTGCTTTAAATTTAATACGAGCTASAACACAACCTAGCATACATATATATATAATGAATTTTAAGGAAAATCCTCTAGGTACTCAGTATTTAAAAGATAATTAAACTTGAGGGGAAAATATATATGAAAAAAGAATAATCAATATATTAAAAATTATTGTACATCTATGGGCATTTGGCATTTACATAAGCCATAAAAAAATGATTTAACATGTTTCTAAGAAAGGATCTGCTCTACCTATTCTTCATCTCTAACCCTATCAGAACAGAGGAAGCCTTCTTGTGTACCTGAAAGGCCAAGAGTTACAAAATTACTGCAGTAAAGGAGCAAAAGAAGCAATGTACCCTAAACTAACAGGGCAATGCTTCATTATTCCTGCTAATTGAAAGAAACTTCATCAAAAAGCCCAAACTAAGTCTACTTAGTGTTCAGAGAGCAAAATCATGCCTCATGGTACAGCTCTAAATGAAACACAATACAGTAACTAAGAGAAACATATATTTTTTTATTGTTAAAATTGATTTAGGACTATACTAAAATGATCAGAACTACGTGTGAAGCACTAATTTCTGCTGCTGTCCTGAGGACAAGCACATCCCAGGACAGAACGGGAAAAGGCAGATTGGTCATTTCTCCCAGGGCACAAACAGGAAAAAACAAAAAAAAAATCAAGCAATTGAAGAAAACAATCCTCAGTTTGTAAACCTCATTTGTCTCTTAGCTGGGAATGAACAAATTCACATTCCTTCATTAAGACTCAAAAKAAAAGCTGAATTAAAAAAAAAAAAAAAAACAACAACCAAACAAAACCAGTTTCTAGCTACTGTTTAGGCTCTGGAAAAAGTAAACTTCTTTTAAAAACACAACCATCAGCTCTTTTGAGAGTTTSGCTTTTTATTTTGGTATCTAAATTTGGCTTTATAAAAACTGCTAAGTGAGACAAGAGGACTTGGTTTCGACACTGAAGATGATCAGGTCCCCCCATCAGCTCACCAGTGACGAGAGCCTCCCACGCATTCTTCCCGAGGAAAATGCAGATCCTGGACTGAGAAACCACCACACATCCGCCCCAAAGGGCCCCACGGATCTCCCAGGAAATCCAGGAATGCTTAGGAAGCACCCATCCCAGCGAGGGGATGGAAACCTGCCTGCCGAGCAGTCAAAGGCGCCGCCGGAGGCTGAGGGAACCTCTCAGGTTTGGATCATGAACCCGAGCACGTGAAATGAAGCGRCAACACAACCGAAAGGCACAGGCAATCAAAGCTGCTCCTCTCCTTTAATCAAGCCCTCCAAAAGTAGGATTATTTTCCCTTCAAGTGTGGCTCCAGTCCCTGTCCTTCAGAGCAGCTGACATTGTGCTCCCCCGAGAACGCGGGAATCCTTCTGTGTGCCTGTGATCCTCCTCCTTGGGCCGACTAAAAACAGCACTTGAAATCACAGAGAAAAATCACATTAATCGAAATTAGCAACAGAAGCTTATTATTTTAGTCTTCTTCAGAAATGACCTGACCAGCAGAAGACCTAGCTTCATTTATTTCTTTTATCTAGAAGAATTTCCTTCTGTCTTTGAAGAGTGTTAAATACATCTGTGACGACAGCTCTCTCCCCCCACTGGTTTGCTTTTCAACCAGAGAAAATGTAAGAGAACTTTATTCCCATAAGCCTTTTCAAACATTGATTTGGAGACAGAGCTGAAATTCTAAATTTTAAAATGAAAGGCAGAGTTTGTCTTCAGTCAAAGTAGTTATATTATCCATCTGAATCAATAAAATAGCATTTTTCTCACATCTCCTAAATCCTGTTCCTGTTTATAGAACAGCATATATGTGGCCAATTCAGCAGAAATTGCTTGGTTTAATTTCTAGCTGTAAGAAAAAAACAAATGCAGACACAGCAGGAGGCAAGGAGGAGAGAGCTGTAATAAAATAGGTTGAAGACTTGCAAAGTACTCAGGATATCTGAGGAAGAACAGTTAAGCAATATGATGTGACCTATTATAAGAGCTGGAAAAAATAGTTTTGGAAGTCTGCTTTTCGACTTAGCTCTAAAATGCAACGGGACAATAGCAGAAGTTTTACACCATTTAGAGAGCACACCAAAAGGAAATATTGTGACTCTTCAAAAGTAGTTTGTGGAAYGAAGTTCACCAGAACCTTGACAGGACAAATTCTTGGTGGAATACTCTGGTATTCCACATGGAAAACACAATAAATGGCTAACACTGAGGAGAAATAACTTGAAATCGTGATTCAGATGCTCATCATCTCATTTGGTTCGCAGACCATTTCTGGTTGATGCCACATYAGATGTCTTGTCAGGAGGTCACTTTATGAATCTCTACATCTGTTAGAGCTTGTTTTAGTTAAGAACAGCCTATTTTTGACTCATTTTCTCTCCTGTACTACGACACACCTTTGTGTTACCAAGTTCTGAGGTCCTCCCCACTACCTCTGACAAGCCATTTTGGCCAATCTCTGCACAGCTTCTGCTCACAGGAACATACTTTTTGCTCATTCTATTTGCCCTATAAAGATCAAGTATTAGAAAAACACATGAGTGAGAGATTAGGAGACAAAAGAAACAAAACTAATATATGCCTGGGAGAAATAAGCAGCAGCAGGAAAAAAAAGAAAGTATGAAAAAAACACAGGAAAGGAAAATGTTATATTTTAAGGAACAGAAACATGACATTAAGTCTTGGCCTCACTTAACATGACTTTGCATTTCAATTAAATACCACGGAGATAGGAATATATATGAACATGATAATCTTTGAATTAGCTGATGAATGTGTTTCTGCTGTTTACACTTATGAAAAAATTAGGAATTTGTAATGCAACTGTTAATCAAGTTGCTAAACTTTATGGAATAACATCATTTTGAAAGAATTATATCTTAGTTAATTATTTTAATTTTTATTCCCCACAAGTACTTGTAACCACCTAAGCTGCTAGGAAAATCTTGTTGGGTACATCAAACCCAAGAAATACTTTTTTGTATAGTTCTTCACAGTAATAATAGATGTAATGGAAACATCAAAAAGAATGGCTCTAATTGAAGAGAATCTTAAAAAAATTTCTATTTTACTTCCAGAGCCAGCGAACGGCTAAAAGAATACAATTAGAAACCCATGTTTAAACTACCAATACAAGCCTTAGAACACAGAAACATCAAATGATGGATGAATTTTTTAATCCATCTTTGCATTAGAACAAATAGAACATGGTCCATGGTCAGCCTGACRGCCTGCACCCAAACACAGCCTCTGTAAGCAGCTACACCTGGGTGCAACCACCACCACCATCCAGTGATCAATACCATAAGGTGATGGTAATTTCTAGAAAGCATCATATACTGGTCATGGAGTCCCTGCTCCTGACAAACCAAATCTTCCCTCGCCACATCCACCAGCTCATTTTTTCGGGTTTGTCAGTACAACAAGCGTGTGGCATGTCTCCTATTAGCAATCAAGTCTTACAATCCCTATTGACAAGACGGACAACAATCCACTCTCGTAAAAGATTCATGACACAACTTTGCACTCTCTACCGCTTGCTTTCTCATAAAACCAGTGCAAATCCCATCAAAAATTTAGCAGAACCCCTGCCTCATCTGTTTAGGCCTGAAGCTAGTTGCAGGGACAACTCATTAGGGACAAGCTYATTAAAACCAGCCCTGGAGCAAAAGCAGTTTGCAAGTCTCCTCATTTTTATTCACTTTCACCTAGCCATTCCAGCTCCTTGTGCTTCCCAGACACAGAGCTTCTAATGATCTGGTACAATAAGCAAGGCTCTTTCCAAGCTCACGCTACACCCAGGGTTCCACAAACGCAGTTCCTTCTGTACTCCAAAGCTGAGAGAGTTCTGTTCATTTGTAGGGCTTAGATGGTTCTATATGGACAAGCAGCRTCAGAAAACCCACAGGATTCTCTTCTAAGTACATTAGCAAAAGGTACCTGTGAGTAACTATCAAACACACACTAAAATCCAAAGAGAAGTCAAGATGTTCAGAATTAACCACAGCAGAGACACATGCCCGAGGATTCAGTCACGTGAGAGCGCATCTGGTATTTCATTTGGTGTTTTTAGCACCTGAGGTCGCTAAAATACGCAAGAATAAAGAAAAATAATTTAAAAAACTGGGAAAAGGGGAGGGGGAAAAAAAAAAAACAACAGGGATTTAATTTCTCCTTAATAATAAATATTGTTTAGATAAAGTCTGGGGGGTTGCACGTTATTTCCTTTTCTGTCATTTACTAAAGTTACTTTTGCCATGAGTGCTAATACCTTCTAAATTAGATGCCCAAAGTTAGGCATGGCAATAAGTAGCCCAATTTCAAATACAACAGAATTTGAAAATCATGGTTATCCACAATTCTCAAGGTTGGTGATCAAAATATCCTGGGGTGATTGCAAGAACCTCCTTACTTCTGTCACATACAAAGAGAACTGCAAAGGCCTGCAAAGAGTGGATTTCCAGCCCTAGACCTGTGGTGACAAAAGCTCGTGAGGGCCAATCTCGTGGAGGTACAGCCTCAAATGTCAACTGCTAAACTAGCCTTAGAAGAGCTTCATTCTAGCAGACATTACTGCCATGGGCATGGCACAACTATTCAGACATAGATCCATGCCCAGATAACCCATCAGACTTCTGGGGAGTGTCCTGCTGACTGTGGGGGAGCAAAGAACTGTCTGCACAACAAATGTGTTCCAATAATTCCACAGATCAGCTTTGAAAACCAACCAAATTCCACTTGCCCAGTTAAGCACCAAAGCCAAGAAGTGTAAACAACAGCCAGAGCGAAGAAGCCCCTCATTCCACTGCAATCCCAGATGAACGCTTTTAAACTCATATTTTTGCAAGCACGTTCATATTCAATCAGGTATTTTCACCTTGCCTGCACTCTATACACAGCACCACATGCAGGAGATTTTCTTATTCTCATCGAGTTCATTCTCTGCTCATGTGATGATGGTGTGTAACAATCTCATTGGCAGTCTCCAGCCCATCACCCAAGGCAACACACCATCAAGGCCCACAGCATTTTTCAAAGCCAGAATCAAAAACTCGATTGTTTCGCTTTCCTTACTTCTGTACAACTATGCAGCCAGAGTCAAAAGTACTCACTTAACCTGGAAGAATTAACTACTTGGAAGATCACAGGCCCAAACTGTCAAAGACTATGAAGCCTGACACGCGCAATTTTTCTGACAAAAAGATTATTGCCACGAAAACTGTTGCACCAACATAGTTATTCTACACATTGTCGAGTGCAGTGAGCACACAGCACCTCAAGCAACACAGGTAAATGGATGGGGTGTGAAGTTTGCTCCATGCAAAGGCCATTGCCCGACTGCTCCATACACAGCATCGCTCATCCAGCATCAGCACAATCCCCAGCACGGATCAACAGCCCTGTCCTCAATTCTCAGCTGTAGGTTAAGCAAATCAGCCTCACTCTGCACTAAAATGGAGTAGGACCATTTGATGGGTAGTTTAAGGGGCAGATTAGAAAACAGGAAAGAACAGCTCCTTTTTTGATTGCTTTTTCTAGAGCAAATGTGGTTGTCTCTCCATTCAACAGTCTTCGGTGGGGGCTTCAATTAGTTTATATTCCGGACGATGAGGCACCCACACTATAAAGTCTTAGCTGAGAAACATTAACCACATTTTGCACTGTTTCCTCTGCTTCCCTGTGCAAAGGATGAAAGCTGCAATACCATCAATGCAAACCAAGTCATGAAATCAACTTTTCTGAAAAATGAGAACTTTGGGAGTAAGCTATTTAAAATTAACACATATAATAAGCTTTACAAAGAAAAAATTACTTTCTCTAATCCATTTGCACAACTTTAAGCATTTTGAAAGCATTAAAAGGGCCAGGCCTATATTTCTATTAGTCTCTTGTGTCTCCAGTTAAAAAGTAGCTGAAGGCTGAGAACCTATAAGTCTCATAAAACCTACTGCAGGTATGGAAACTTCATAAAACATGAATTTGTAAAGAAGACAATGACAATACAAATGCATTTAGAGTGAGAATAAACAATGCTACTTTTCTCCTTTAAATACCAATAAAATTTATGAAAAGAGAAGCTTAGCAACACAACTGAAATTCAAATGCTTTAAAATATAAATAAATACAGATTTAATAACACTAGCTTTTTGATTTTTAGACAAATATTGTAAAGCTTTATTTAATCTTTCTCACAGCTTTTCAAAGGCACCTGAGATATAATTCTGCTTTTAAAGTATAAGAGGAGTGGAATACAACTCATTACCACATTAGCCCCACTTTTTTTTCTAAACTATTTTCTTAGAAAAACAAATAATTTCTCATCTTCCAAGTGAACTACAAAATATAAGCAAATTCAATGTAGAGCACTTAGAAAGGATGTGAATGCATCATATATGTCACTTACTGTGTGGGGGAAAATCAGAAAACAAATAGCCATGAAAAGGTTTCATTACTGAAATACTGTGTGTTAATAGCACAATATCAATAAAACTGAAAGATGTAAATAGGTAATTTGGATTAAGCATTTGGATTACTTGTCATTAGTTATTAAGTCCTGCTCCAAATGAACTTGCTCTAAGGCACGAACATATTTACAAATACCGTGACTTCTTTTCCTGAAGACCCTGGAAACACACCGATGCCATTAGAGAGGAATTTAGCACGGGTCCTCTAAGCAAAAACGCAATGACTTCGTCGAGCTTCATTACCAACACAACTTTCCCTCATTAAACATTCCAAACAAACAGGTGTTCCGCACTAGGTCTACTTCTAAAATTGCTTTCTTTTTATTCCCAGGGATACATCAAGAGCTGAGGGAGAATTCATGCAGTATAGATCAGTCAGGCATTGACAGCACATCACACTTTGACAAGCTGCTTGGCTCTGTTTAAAGTCTAAGTTAGGCCTTGGCCCATCAAGGCCGTGGCTATTGAATTATTGACAGCCTCTCACCATGGCGCAAAGGGAAGGAGTGCTCCAGCCTCCGCTCGCTCGAGATGAAATGGAAACCCTCTCTGAAGCTTACTTTAGCACGTTAAAGGAGTTTTAATGGTCTTGTTTAAAATTCAGTAAGAGAATACATTAGACTCATTATATTTTCACCAGCTAAACAAAAAGTTTGGGATGCTGGGGAGATTATAAACGAGAGGAAAACTGCAAGAAGTTTAAACTTGATCCATACCAAGAAGCTGACTAACATTCCAAACTCACATCAAATCATTCAGCCTTACATACTTCACAATTTTCACCATTCTGTACTTTTATACCTGGTGCAATCAAGGGTTAACTATAATGCAAAGGTTCATCATCCTAAAATACAGGCTGGCTTTTATAATAACTCCTTTCTGCTGATGCCATTAAACCTACAAGCCAATGCAATGGCCAGTCCATGTTTACAGTCTACCAACCCCAATACTTCCCTATCTCTTTTCCTTTCTGGTTATCAAAAGTGCCCTAAGGGGTGTGAGTAAGGAACTGACCACCCAAAATCTGGTTGGTTTGTTTGTTTTTCCAACAGAACTCTTCTACAGAGCAAACCACCACTCTCCCACAACCAGCTGATTAATATTAACAATCCTCATATTCTTACATAATCTCTTTTCTTCTTCAAATTTATACCTGCCAAGCTTTACTTGTATTTTAATAGCTGATGTCAGACAAGCAACAAGCAGAAAGTTCCATCTCAGGACTATAATTTTAAATACAATGAGACTCACATCAACTGTCGCACAGACGTGCGGGAAATTATTCCACGCGGACTTCTAAAGTGCATCCTAAAAGCCTCACAGAACRAGCACGTTTTTTTAAGGAATTTAAATTGATGATCAGGGAGGGGGGACCGGGGGGGGGGTGTTAAGCAATTTGTCTAATGTGACCCTATACTCATTTCTCCAACATCACTTCCAATATGCTGCCTCCTGTCAAATCAACAAAGAGAGCCAAACAGCACATCTAAATTTGTGTTCATTTGCCTTCTGCAGGATTATCTTTGCCACGTCAAGCATTATAAGTAAATCAAAGATGCTTCTCAGGGGCTGTAAGAGTGGGGCTAATCTCCAGACAAATATTTAGAAGGCAGCTTAGCCTGTTCTGGCTTTAATCGTTTCCAACTGATTTGACTTATTCTAATTACAGCCTTTATGTTAYAAAAGCCATTTTTATGTTGCTGAAGAGCAGTTTCACTGCAAATACATGAAATTTTGCTGAGTTTCTGTTCCCATGTTGATTATGGAAATGGTACTCTACAGCTTTCCTCTAATTAGAAAAAACACACTTCACACAGCATCAACAATTTTTAACATTAATAACAGACTGACAGTGTCCTTTTGTGTGTCTTTAAATAACTTCTCAAAATATGACACCACAAAGCCACTGTATCCCACTTGGGTATCATACTAGGAGCAATTTTCACATTTTTGCATATTATATTTATTCAGACACAGAACGGCATCTTTGAAGAAGCTGTTCAGTAATTTAACCTAGCAGAATAAGATAATTAAACTTCTGGATAGTTTGTGTTGAGGTGCTTTCCAAGCCCATGAACTTGAAAAATTCAAACACCGATACACAAAGCAAATTACACATCTCCTCTGACAAATCAGACACCATGGCTACCTATTACTTTTAGTATTTCCTTACCTTCCTATCATTTCCCATAATGAACAGACAGCTGAGATAATACAGTTTTGCTCTGCATCAGCTCACAGACATTTCTTGCTGTTTAATGGAAATTAACTGTAACCTGAATGCTGGGAACAACAGAAATCAAGGCAGAGGAGTCACAGAACATGTAGCATAAGTCCATTCCAAATTCTATACATTATTAAGTAATGCTTCCCTAGAACAGAAAAGACCTTTTCATTTACTGTCAAAGCTGAGCCCAGAAAAAGCAGTTATGATGAAATATAAATAAGGCATGTGATAATACAGATTATTTCTGCTATGACTTTATGCAACAGACAGCTCTGAACATGGCAAACTTCCTAGCTCTGTGCAGAAAGAATCAACATTAATGTCGTGATATGATGAGAAAAACAAAAAGGAGATTAAAGGACTAAAAGCTGGTAGGATTTATTAGGCATAGAAAAGATGCTTCAGGAGTCAAAACTGAAGGAAGAGGCAACACTGAAGTTACCACATTGGATATTTATGGTTAAAAATATKCACATATCACTTCCAATGCTGTGAGCGGTCAAAGTAAACTGCTGTAGGATATAACAGGACACTATCCAGGCCCAAATTCCACAAGGCATTTACAGCATGACCTCTGACATMTCTGTGAAATAGCAGGTAGCACCATCACACAATCTTACATGGTGCTGTGACAACATCTCCAAGTTCCTTTCCTTTCTCTGAAAAATCTAGACTTGCTGACAAAATCCTSTTAGGAGTCAACAAAAAGCCTTTCTACGTCCTCGTTTGCTAGGATGGAGGGCATCACTTACTCAGGCATCAATTCTGACTGCTTTATTATTCCGGAGACTTGTTCCATAATAGCTTGTTATCCTTTTTGTAAAAAATAAAACTGCACTATTAATAACTCTTTGACTCAACTTCAGATCTCAATTACATTAATAATAAATTCTTGGCTTTATGTACAAGTTCCTCATCCTTTTCATCCGTAACTAGATTTTGTAAAATTGGTGAAGAAACTGGAAAGAAAGCAAAACTGTATGATATTCCTCAAAAAGAACTTTCTAGCCTCCTACTCTGCTCAGCTAACAGATGTCCTGAGATGAACACTTATTCTGTACATTTAGTAACCCTTCTTGGTTTTATCTTAAATTTTGGAATGTCAGAAGCCATGCAGGAAAACAACACAGCCCAGCAGCCAGGAGCAGAATGCTGCCATTWTTGTGTCTCTGAAGGGGATCCAGGGTTTATATGATTTAGAACAAGGCAGTCGGTGGTGGCACCATACACACCACCCCAGCAATGGAATGAGCTGTTTGTGTTCAGACACACTCACTCCTGAGCCACACAACCTCCTGTGGGTGTTTCCCACAGCCCCCTGAGACTGCCTCTCTTCCAGACTGAGTGTCAGCCAGGTAGTGTACCAGGCACATTTGGGATGGCACACAGCCAAGAGTCTCTTCCTAAAGCACTGCATAGATCCAATAAAAGTGTTTTTTTCTGAGCTGCACATCTTCACTTCATTGTCCATTTTAGCACTTATAAAACATATTACATTGTTAATCCTGTAGGTCTAGGGTGAAAACATTGAGGAGCAGAAAATTATAAACAAGGCTACTTCTTTACTTGAAATATCATCCATTGGGCACAGGTTACACCACTTAGGCTAAGGCTGTATTGGCTCTGTATGCAAACCAAATTTATTTTGGTGTACATCAACACTTTCCTCGGGCTGTTATCCTGCCTATTCAAGAGATTTCTATCCAGCCCATCACAGAAGCAAATATTCTATCAGTCTTASAGCTGTCTAAATTATACCCCCAACGTCCTGCAATCTTTAGTCACACTTCAAAGGATGAGGCAGAATCATCTTTGAGCAGCCCTCACACTGTTGAACCTCTAAAAGTTCCCACAACYTAAATAAAACATCCTCAGGAAAGGACCAAAACTGATGCCAAGTGGGAGCAACCAAAAATGCTGACCTTTTACTGTTCTACACAAAGAAGCATACATAATATTAGCATCAGTGAAACCAAGTAACTTTTCCAAGGTATTAAAGACAAGAGAATAAGCATTTTCAGATGTGATTATCTTCCACTTTGATATCCCAGTACAATCTGGTGTTTTCTATTGTTGTGAGGAAATAGACTCACTGCTGYGAGGAAATTGAGATCTTGATGTGTCTGGGAACAGAATTATTAGCATAGCCCTGCTGACTGTACAATTTTTTTGATTTTTTAGACCAGTTCTTCATAAGGTAATCCYTCCTTAACAATACAGTGTGTTTGGGACTTTTTATTTCAGTAAATTTATGTTTTTCACCTCTCTCTAAAACACCAAAAAGGGAACATGTCATGTGTCTGCCTGTCAGGGAAAAGGTAAAACTGGACTGTCAGACAGGACAAGTTTCCTATTAGAGACCCTGGGTCTTACATACATGGAAAAACTCATAAAAGCATTCAGATGTTTTTACAGAAACAACTTTGCRAGGAGCAGAGGGGCTGAAGTTGATAAACAGTTACACTTTTTCAAAGAACTTCCAGATATAGTACAGATATTACATTTTACAGTTTACATCTGCCTGCACAGGATTAAGATAAAATCTTTGCAAAAGTCACATTATCTCTCATCTACTTATTTCCTGGTCTTTGCCCCGAGGAAGAATGTTTGACCAAAGGACAAGCTAAATGCTCTAAAACACCAGCAAAGCAGTTACTAGAATTTTACAAAGAACTATTTTTCACCAAAAAAATACCATCAATTCTATATAGTTTTTAAACTATGCCATGAAATTCAAGTAAGAAAAATATCCCTGACACACTATAGAAGTTTTTCATGAAACTAAAAATGTTTTGGAGTAAATCAGTCRTCAGAATAACTTCTGCCTTACGAGTGTCAGTATTGCTTGCTTATATAGAATTTTGTTTTATTTTTCTATATACCAACTTCTGTAAGCTAACCATAGATAATTTCAGGAAAAAAAAAAAAAAAGAAAATTAAATAATGTACCAAATTCTGCACTCCAGCCTGTTTAAATGAAAAAAAAAAAAGGAAAAAGAGGTAAACTTTTAGTGTTATTGGGGAAAAAAAACAAAACGAAGAAATGCAACTTTAGACATTTTAAAGACAAAGCTAGAATGCATTCTCCTATAAACAACTGTTATGCTAACAGCTGGATAAGAAACCTTCAAGGTTGAAACTCCATTTCCATAGCATCGGTCACTGTCCAAACACATCATATTTGCTGTTTAATTAAGAAAGGACTTACAATGTCCAATGCAGGACATCTGAGGTTCCAAATGGAGTTCTGAGCTGTCCTGATTTGAATATAAATAAACTAGCACATGGTCACTGGGAACATAAAAGCATTCYTGAATGGGAGGTACAAACCAAGAAGATTCTATCAGCCTTTTACTGATTCTCCTCTGTAGACCACAGGCAGCAAAAGTGCTGGAAATGCTTTGGGTTTATAATTTTTAATACTTGCCCAAAAAAAGTGGGAATTCTCTAGGAGTTTATTATAAAAGTGCCACAGGAGCAGTCAAAATATCACCCTAAGCTACTCAGTCAGATCACTTCTGGAGTCAGGGAAGCCTGCCCTGCCTCCCCACCCCTAAACTGTGCTAACATTACAGACCTGACTTCACTGAAGGACAGCCCAGGCCTCAAGAACAGAGCTGCTCACTGCACTGCAGCTTTTAAAAGCCTTTTCTCAGAAATGACACTCTCAAACCACCTGCCAACCAGCTCTAACCAGGTACACTACAGCCTGACCTCCAAAGGAAAAAGGAACACAGGTACCACCAAAGGTCACCGTTTGATGTCCCACGTCTGTATTACACACGATACCTCAGTACAACACAATTCAATTTTACTCTGAGAGGCCAARCTGAGCTTTTTGCTGTGGAAATTACCAAAGCAGTCTTCCCCCTCCCCCAGTTTTCTCATTTTGATCCTAAAAATCACAATGAAAGCAGGACATCCCAACGGTATTTCAACAGGCACTGTGAAGCAAGGAGCTGCACGTTGAAGGAACCAGAGCATCAGTGTGCTAACAGATGATTCACTGGAAGGCAGGGAAAAGGAGCTGCATTCCAATGCCACACATCTCAGGAACCTGGGGTGTCTGTGACCCCAAAGAGAGCTGAGCTTGGCTCATGATTCACTGTGGGTCTGGGCACAGGGTGGGGCAGGGTCCTGAAAGACACTGCAGTCCTTGTCCCTTTGGGCTTGACACACCCAGGGCATTTGTAGGACTCAAAGCAGGACTTTGAGGATGAAAGAACAAAATCCTGCAATGTCCAATTTTATAATTAATCCTTGGGAAAACTACAGCAAGCTGTTAATATAATGAAACCCGAATCCATTCACATTTCATCCATCTCACACTATTTTTTTCACCTTTACCCGTCACTAAGAGTCCTGCTCCTGCAGGGCAGTGATTTTGTACCTTCCATAGATCTATGCAGAACTTGCACATTTCTAGGCTGCAATCACCAATTAAAAACTGTTCTACTTTTCTGCTACAACTGTCCATTATCTCAAGCCTTCTAAAAAAAGAAAAGCTGGAAAGACAAGAAGTTTAATAAAGTTACAAAGTGAGTCTGTTGATATATAGAAATCTGCCTTTTAGATAAATCTCTTATCCGTAAGTTTAAAAAATACAAAAATAATGCTTTCCCCTATCACAATTACTAGCCCACATGACTTAAAATTGTTTTTGTCTATATAATTGTGGAAATCTRAAATTCCAGCTATTTCAACAGCACTTCAGAAAAACCAGAGAGGTTCCATTTTCTATGAAAATRGCACAGAAAAATAGGAAACAAAGGCTAATAGTCAGCGTCCCTTAAAATAATGAGTTGGCAGCATTTCACCTTACAACTAAGGCACATATTACTTAAATAAACAAAACAGACTTTGAAGTCCTGGACATTCAGCAGTCCTACAGCTCTGGCAGACAAATGCCCTGTCAGTTCTCAGCGATGTGTCTTGCTAAGAGACTACACATATTTTCTATGGTTCTGCATCCAGCACCTTCAAAAAGCATGAAAAACAATCCACAAATAGTTCTGAGAGGCTTTTTTTTTTCTTATGGTTTTAGAATACCAAAAGCTCATCAGCTTCTATATAATAGAATTTATGACATTTTTAATGTTTAGTATTTGCCACATAAAGAAAAATCACAAATGAATATACAAGAGAAAACAGTCTATTGATGTCTTGCATTCCCAAGAAAAGACAAACGATAGGTGTTATTACTTGGCTTCCTTATAAAAATTTATGGGATACATTTTTGCAGCCATATTAAAAATGAGAAACACAATGTACAATTGAAGACAAAAAGTAACGACTAAAGAATAACAGGGTTCCTCGACAAAATATTTCCTGCAGAATGGGTCCTGTGAGAGAATTCAGTTATATCTTGGATTCCCTAATGTTCCAATCCCATTCCAAAGGATTCAACACAAGGTGAGACTTTCTGGACAAGTGCACCTTATGATGGGAATGTTTTTCCTACGTAGCTGAGAGCTCCAGACAGCACAACAGCAATGTGGGAAAGSAAAAATAGGGAATGGTTATTCTGGAGTGACCTGGTTCAGCCTGTTGTTCCTGCCCTATCTGCTTCAGCCAGCCAAATGARAACAGGCATAAACACTGGCACTAGGATTTTCCCATATTTTGTATTTCTCTAAAAAAAACCCACCAAAATCCAAAACACAAGCCAAAAACAAACCCACAGAGGAAAGCAAAGTTTATTGTTTTTGCAGAAAATGTGTTTCAAGACATAGCAACATAGAYGATAGACCTGTGGCACACGCAGAAATTATGACACATTTTACAATTTCAGGATGCACAGATGCGTTTATTTAGCTATTTACACACGTGTACTGCAAAGGAAATCATCTCTCAGCAACCTGAAAGCAGAAAACTTTGTCCRGTTTTGTTTGTTCTTGTCCTGTAGGATCAAATCAAATAGTGAATGGTCATWACAGGTGACATTTTTGAGGTGTCTGTGGCTCTCAATGGGATGAGCTGGCTGAGCCCAAGCCCACACATAACTAGTGTGTGTTTTCCTATATTATAGCAGTCTGCTTCAAATTGTTAATGTTAAAATAACTTACTCTTATTATATGCTCTAAAACATGTAAATCAAAACATATTCACTAATGTATCCCTGATACACTCCTTTACCATCAGCAAAATAAACCTCAAGAATAGCAAGGAGATAAGGAAGTTGAAATTATAGCAGTTGGACATTTCTCGGTGCATGTCACTGCAGAGGTCTTTTAAATACGTTCCTATAGTTTCTTTGCAACAACAAAAAAAACCCAACAGGTCTGTCAATAAGGTATCAAAGAAGAAAACAGTGCTAAGTTTTTAAAACAAAACTTATAAAAGCAGAGTGCAGGCTTCAGGGTGAAGATTCYATATCATACAAATAAAATAATAAATCCCAATCTAATCCTTGATATGTTTTAGAGGTGGGTCAAAATAACAAGTAATAAATACTCAGAAATTTTCACGGAGGCCTTTCATATCCTTTTTCATTGTAAACAATCCTTGGAAAAGTTAACTCTCCATTGTCACCCTTTCACTGGCGCTGTTCTCACTTGTAAATGTGTGCCATTATCACTTCAAAAGTATGACATCAGTTACCTGTCACCAGGCTTGCAATTAAAGTAATGTTTAGAGAAAGTGGAGTCTGCTTGTCTATTGATGCAGGGCAACAATTGTCTGTAATTTTAATCGGGGTTACATCCATGTGCTGATAAAAGAAGAGACCTGTTACTGTCATTATTTTGCTTTCATCTTTAGGTGTTCCGCTTTACTCTTTTTGTTCTCTAATTTTAAAAATGCTCATTGTGATGTTTTAAAAGGAATAGCAAGTCGCATTAAAATAGCGCTGGAAGCTGAACACTGTTATTAGATAAAAGTGGCTCTAATGCATCAGGAGGTGTTGAGTTAATAGGRAAACAGCTTTGATTCACTAGCCCCTGTCTAACGTGCCACTACAACAGAAGTAAAAAGGCARTGGGCAACTCCCCTCTAATCACCTCCTGTTAGCTGCAACCATAGGCAAATTGCTGGTGAGGATTAAGTGGGGAGACTATCACAGGATCAGTGTCAAGCAGAAAAAAGACTCAATTTGTGAGCAATCATGACTCCSTAATCACTTCTCTAAGAGCTTTAGGAATTACTAGCAGTAGTCTTTAGAAGCGTGGACACATCACAAGTACCGACCTACAGAGATAAGGAATCTCTTTTGACCACAAACCATATGATTACGGCAGATAGAGCAGTTAAGTATATAGATAATAAAATAAATGATGGCTGGAAAAACACAGCATTTGCCTTCACCAACACTGTACATCCTCAGATGACTGAGATTATGATATGTGTGTGTCAACATTGTGACTGCAAGCTGAGATAAGGTAAGGCTTGTACGGTTTGGAGGCAGCACTACGAACAAATCTGTCAGCAACAATGAGGAGAAAACGCCGTACTATTGCAATTCTGTTCCACCTATGAGCAGCGGAGCAGATTCTACCCAGAACGTATTTTCAAGCAGTTGCTGCAGAATTATTCCCTGTCGATTGTTTTTTTATTCCCACCTATTTTTACTTGTAGTAAAAAAATACAAATAAAATGAAAAAGGCAAACACCTGCTATTTAATTTGGACACAATCTGATTGATATTGACTTCAATTTTTTTATGTATCATAACCCTCCATTAGATTATGAAATCCAATAAAAACTGCAAGCACTAGCTTTGTAACACCTGACATATGTATAATTGTAGGGGTCTAAAAATCAACATGCCCAATAAATGCTACCAGTTTAGAGATGACAAAGTTTATTCTGCCTTTGTAGTCTGAGTTGCAAGACGACGGGCTCGACTGCTCGATCAAAACTTACTTTCCCTGCTGTTGTTTGACGTGACCTCATCTCTTARTATCGAGAAGAACAAAACGAATGAATATTTAACCATACTCCAAAAAAAGTACAACGTAAGACATTGTCCAAAATGAGGCATTACTTGATACAGGCACATCAGGCTATTGCTCACCGAGAGTAGATGGAAACATGTAACATATGCAAATGTCAGAATGAGACCTGACTCACAAGTACAGTTATTGCTTTCAGGTTTAAATGTTTCAGCATTAGAAAGGAGCAGTTCTTGAAAAATAAAATGCATTATCACTGATGCTCTTCTAAGAGCAAGCCACAATAGTTTCAGTGCTTTCGCTGCACTGTAAGTCAAAGTGTTCATGCACATCAAGACTTGCTGTCACTAACATTAATACAGAGAAAAGGGATAAAACACRATTAGGGCTCAGCAATCAATCAATGACAATTCCTTCTACTAATGCACTGATAATCTCAGCGGCCATGAAAATAAATAAATAAGCCAAACAAAAAAGCACTSCCCCCAGGTCTTCCACACATCTCGAACTTGAACTGGAAACAGCATAATAACATTAGGAACCACCTTCCAGGAACAAAACAAGTCCTTCCACAGTAAGGTAAGAATTCCCAATAAAGAGCAACTGAAAATTAACAATGACAACGTGTGCACCATGTAGAATTATGAGGAATATTATTAAAACAATACCAAGAAACATTGAGTACTGAGACTGTATTATAGCAGCTCGCTTCCAGCACACACTTGTAAAGACTGACGAGAAAAAAGAGTACCTTAAGTTTAYAAAAAAATTCCTTTTAGCTAAATGCTACAAGACATGACATATAGAGCTCTTCAATATCTAAATGGGATTTGGACTCATTCATTCTTATGGGTCCCTTCCACCTGGAGATAYTCTAGCATAGAATGTGCATAATGCCTGTGTGTATGCTGCCTGTGTTGGCACTAGGTAGGAAATCTTTTGTCTTTCTTGTATCAGTGTTTTTAAATCATGAGAGAAACTATGAATACACAAGTTTATCTTTTAACAAAAGTTTAAATTGAAACCGGTTGCAATGCATGTGTTACACAAATCCAAAACAGCTGTATAGCTRTATTTTTCTCATTTCCTAATCACTTGAGAAGTATTGCCTGGGTTAAAAAGTACACCACCCCATCCTACCTTCAGCAAAAACCACATGGAGAGTGTTTCCTTGCTGCATTGTCTCGCCTGCTCCTTTTCCAAACAAAMCTACCAGCTGTATGTACACATACACATATTTATACAATTATTTGGTGCTAGTTTACCAACACTTTCATGAAGAACTTTTGTATATTTTCTCATGTGTTTCTACGCAAGACATTCTTGGTACCACACCGTGAGTTAACAAAAGAAAGCGTCTCACTGCTGCTATTGGAACTTGAAAGCCTACAACACGCCGCACGGTACAACAACCCAGCAACTTCGCAAAACTCATCCGACCCGGGCACCCGAGACCGAAATGGAGCTGCTCCCCTCCCACCCCGCTCCCTTTATAGCGCCTGGACACATGACCTGGTCAGCGAATCAGGCGCGGCAGCCCCGCGGTGTCCCCGGGCTGCCCGCGCGTGGGGCCGGACCCGCGCCCCGCGCTGCCGAGGATGCTGCGGCGGCCCCGAGCCGCCAGCACCGCCACGTGAACCGCCACCGAGGTGGGGTTCCACGCCGACAACGCTGCTCCTTGCAACCAGCCTTCTACAGCCTTGTTAAAAAAAAAAAAAAAAAAAAAGAAAAAAAGAAAAAAAGAACCCACGAGCATCACCAACGAAAAGCCGCGGTTTGTCCAATTACCTACCATTAACCCCCATTTTCTCTCCATTTGCACCCTCTCTATGCAATCGAGGTTTCTAAAGGGCCGGTTTTAATGAGCCTGAATAAGGAGAGGCAATGTTTGCCTGCCCATGCGGCGCAGTGCTCTCTAAACCAACAGGCAGACGCGGCAACACATTTCTTGCCTTCCAGGTCAGCATTAACTCTAGTTTTAGCAGTTGTAGCTAAAGGCAACTGTACTGTAATCAAGCATCTCAGGGATGGTTTTCCTTTTTCTTTTTTTTTCTGTTGTTGCTGCTTCTTTGCAGAATCCCCTATTTTAATATACAAACTCACCCCACTGTGAAGTAAGCCCTTGCAGGGTTGGGTAGCCACGAGAATATTAGTGGCTAGTGGTTAGCTCCATGGGAAGAAAAAAAAAAGAAAAAAGAAAAAAAGGAGAGGGGGRAAAAAAAAAAGGAAGAAAGAAAAAAAGGAGGGGGGGAGAAAAAGAAAAGCTTTCTTTAAAAAAAGGCAAAGCGTCAGGGGTATGCGTAAGGGAAGGGAAAAAGGRTGGAAAATTAATAATCCAACAGGCAGGTTCCCTCAGTGTTATTAATCATGCTGCTTCTCACAAGCTAGAGAGGAGCTGAGATTTGCACATGGGAGGGGAGGGGAATGTTCACTATTGGCCAACGAGCTCATTCCTATACATCTCAACCAATCCTTCTTTTTTTCTTTTTTTTTTTCCTCCCCTCTCCCCCTCCCCCCTCGCCTTAAGGTACAAATATATCTGAGAAGCAGTTACAAAACCCTGGAAGATGAAAAATCATGCTCCCAGGCTAGGCAATGCTTGGTCCAGTTAATACACTATAAACTTTATTTGAGCTGACTTCTCATTTGATCCCCTTGTGACAGGGTCAGTGAACGGCAAGCAATTCCATCCCAAATCATGCCATAATCGAATTGCTGCCTATTTCCCGAACCTATAATGAAAAAGGCAACCGAAATAATGCAGGTAATGTTGGCAGCCTCCCCTTGCTGTCGTACATTATTACTGCCGATTGCTTGCCTCCATTTCCCCTGTACTCTAACAATGAATATATTTCACAGCTCACTTGCTTTCCTGTGTGGGTGGTATGGCATAGACACCTACATGATATGAAAGAAAATCTAAAACAATAGGGTTTTGTTTCTGTGCACAGCACCTAACAGGCTGCTGGTAGGAAAGGCAATTTTGTCAAACTGCTACAGGAAAAAACAGACTGCTGAGGCTTAAACAAGACTTCGGGTAAAAATGCCACCCAACTTCTTTTTATCTATTTAACCCCAGCTTCGTGTGATCATCTACATAATGATTCAAGCATTTATTGGCAGTCTTTAAATAAATTTCATTATACAGCTGCTCCTAAAAGGTTATTTTAAAGTTAGAGTTTCCTAAACAAACTACTTTAAAGACACAGGAGGTTCTGTGTCTGAAAGATCCACGTATTAACAGCCTGAAACATTCACTGAGAATTAGCTCCACTCGAAACGGGAGAATCGCTACCAATTCACTGAATTATCACAGCTATTGAAGCAAAATCTGCAATTTCTTCCCTCACTTATCCTCTGCCTGTAATGACAGCAGGACACAGAGCAGAGAAAGAGCTGCAGGGTTCAGGTTAGAGCCAGCCTGCTCAGCACTCCTGTCCACTACCAGCCCAGACCCTGACTGCTTTGAAAAACACAGACTGGGACTGCAGAAAGCAGGCAGTAATCATGAGGTAATTACATTTTCAAATGACATAAATTAACCACAATTGTGAGAAATATTCCCTTTGATCCACCGCTGGATGGCATAAATATGACTGTTTATATAACCCTTTACTTTGAATCTCACTTGAGAAGAGTTTGAAGCATGAAGCACGGAAAGCAAGGACTTACGTAATGAACAAAAAAAAATACATTTAATAAGGACAAGGCAATATCCCACTGCATCTCCCTCAGAAATGCACACAGTGAAAGCCAACGTGGATAACAGAACACAGCAGTGTCCTGTGCAAAACCCCAGTGCTGACAGCCTTGATCTCTGGTACAGCCTCAATCCAGACCTCAATTTCCAGCTGGTCCATCAGCCRCACCAGGGCAAACCACAAGCCCAGTCCAAACAGGAAATTCAGCCCGTGTTTTATTCTGACCTATAAAGACGTTTCAGAGCAAATACACTAATGCATTTTGTCATAAATCAGCATCAAACATTGGGAGCAAGTTATTTATCACTTCATGCCCTGTCATTAAGAGGAAAAACAACTTAAAACCATCACATCTGGAACACAATGAGAATTCTGACTTGATATTTGAAATTACAGCCAGTACATTTCTGTTACATTAGCGCCTTTGATAATATTTACAAAGCTAAACACTGTGGTGTACAGCTGCAGATTGAAATGAGAGCTCTTTACCACATGTAAGTGACTTTCAAAACACATATTTTAATTTTATCTGGATTATAATTGCTAATAAATGATGTTTTCATTAATTGGCCAGAACCTTCATTTCATTATCTCAGACAAGAGAAACAGGGACTGTAAGTAGGCATTGTAATTTTAAAGTAATGCAATCCTTCATCTGACTAGAATACAATATGAATATTTCACTATTTGAATGACTCTAATTTTTCACTTACTGCTCAGGCAGAACTGATTCGAGACAGCATTCCATTTTTTTTAAAAAAAGATGCATGGGTTCAAAAGTGCATGCCAACATATGGACATAGAGTAATTCTTTAAAAACTCAGCACTGGAGGCTATGAAGAGCAGATCTTATACAGAAAAAAAAGATCAATATAAAGAAAAAAATTGTTCCAGATGTAATTGAAGTCATACATTTTTACATGACTTCTGCTATACACCCAATTACTGCTATTTATCAAACAGCAGACAACATTGAACCTGGCAGCATAAAAAACAAATTTTACTAAGTTAGGAAAAAAATAAAAAAATAAAAAATCATCAGAAAGGGAAGGAAAAAAGATACAAATAATAAATAATTCAATATTCCTGAGGAAAGCTCTTGCAGAAAAGGCCTGACTGATTCAAACATCAGACGTGAGGCTGACAAGAGATATATCGATTTAGACAATTCTATCATTATTATTCCAGCCTGAGTCCTTCAGAAAAGCTGTTCTTTTTGCCCCTGTTTTTATTGCTGTAACTACCAACCTTTCCTCTTCTACCTTCTTCTCTTTGAACTTGTATTCATCACGGCTTTATTCTCAGTCTAGCTATAAAACAATAAATAGAAATCCTGGTCTCATCTATTTGAAATCTAAGTTCAGTTAAAGRCACAACGGTGGAAAATATTTGCTTTATATACATGCGACTTCAATGCTTCCTTAAAATAGGTCAAGTGCTTCTTGAAGTTTCTAATTATAAGAACAGGCCTTCAACTTCAGGATTAAATACATGCAAGATGACAGCACTGTTTATCTCCAATTTGACTTTGCTAAATTCAGACCTTTACCAAACTTACCAGCGACTGCCTCTAAGTTTACTTTACGTGTGTAGGTAAACTACTTTTTTTACACAAATTCATTTTTTAGTTTGTTTTTCCTCCCTAAATAGGACTACACCACTGTAGTTGTTCTCAAAAACAACCGAAAACCAACCCAAAATCCTTGTAGGTCAATGCAAATGAGGAAAATGAAGCTGTATAATTACTGGAAGAAAGCATTCCTCCATTAGGCATCTGCAAGCAGAACTATTTCTTCGCTGTTCGATGTGTTAATTACAACTAGATAGGATATGCCACAGAAAATTAACAGTCTTGCAAAGACATCAGAGGTAAACACACCAAACAGGAGCTGCTTAAGGGTCAGGAGAGCAAGTCAATTTTGAAGAAAGATAAAAGAACTGTCATGTATATGATTGCTTATGAAAGAGAAGAGGGCAATCCTGCCTTGTTATCATCAGTTAATTAGGCACTACAGTCAGGCGTGCACACACTGCAACATTTGCCATGGTAATCAAATGTATTATTCAAATGTGAAACAAAACAAAAGCAACTGCAACTCTGACAGGGGAGAACGCAATCTGCCCACACAAAGGTGCCGAATTAACTTTATCTGTTAAAAGGAGGCCCAGGAATATGTCAGATGAAGTTTCTCAAACCGCACTGCCTTGAAATTCAGGCTGCAGTTCCACTTGTGAAGAAAATACTCTCTTCCAAATTTGATTCACATGCGAGGTGATGACCTTTGCAAGCAAAGACAAGGGTAATGAAAAGCAATTGATAGTGCAGTAGGATTCTGTTATGTCTTTAATATAAATATGACACTGAGACTAACAAATGCACTCTTGACAAAGCACGCAATCTCCTGAGCGAAAGAAAGAAAAAGAGAAAGCAATATACCACATTTTCCCTGTCCTGAGCTATAACTGCAAGCAAAAATAAAACTAATAACTGCTCTGCAAACGATGTGATGACACCATGTGATAACCACCCTTCCTGCCTCACTAAGGCTTATACCACACTACTCTACAACCACTCTTTTTTCAGTTTATACAAAATGGATGCTTTTGGTGCTATTTTTATTTGGCTGGACAGAAGACATCCAATACGAAGTGTGGTACCAAAATTAGGATATTTGCCAGGGAATGACAGCAAGCCTTCTCATGGCTCAACATTAAACTTTTAGACAACATAATTTTCAGATCATCTGTTTCCTTTACACAAGTTGGGCAAGAAAAACCCCACTGGACTTTGTTTCAGAGTAACCAAGCTGTGTGTCCCTAAAAGGGTGACTATATAAAAGGTGAGCTCCCTGCTAAGGACTGTGGAAAGGGAGAGCAGGGCTTGCTTCCTCAGGGGAGCCTGGGAGAATTGGGAGAGACAGATTCCAATGAGCTGATCAGGTCCCTGTCTCCAGGAGGATGGTGAAGGACCTGGAGAGCAGCAGCTCAGTGGGACAGAAGCCCCCTCCTACCCCTCGTCCCCGGGCAGGAGGCTCTGAGCCACCATCACTGCTGCTTTCTCGAGGTTCYCAGGTTTTGCACAACAAATGCGGTGAAGGAACATCTGAAACTGTGATAATCTCACAGTGCTTTATAATCCCCTTCCTTTCCCAGAGCATGGGAACAAAGCCCCCAGGGCAGGGACCCCTCACACCAGCACCACGACTCTGATCTGCCAACTCRCTTTCTGCTGAACCCCAACTACAGGGCAAACACAGCCCCTTGAGTTCCCCCATAGTTCTCGAGGATGGACCTCGAGACCTACTACTGCAAGACTTGAAAATAACTGATACTTTCTCATGCCCCTGTTGCACAATCTCCTCTGCAGTTCTTCAAACATTTTCCAACTTCGTRTTCTTGCATAACAACGAGGGCTTTCTCATATTCTGCCAAAAAAACATTGACAATACAATAAAGAAAAATATCTTTGCTGAGTGTGCAGGTACTGACCAGCTTCGACAATTAAATTATTCTACAAATATCAGTAACAAGAAGTAATAAAAATACGAAATTATGTAGCAGAGTATTATCTATTATGCTTTTATTTTGAAGACAGCTGCCATCAAAAGATATATATCCATAGTGAAAATCAATGCAAATAGAATTTATCTAACAAATCTGTATTATTTTTCTGAATGTCTCGCTTTTCCAATCCCTCCTTTTCCTGCACAATATTCTCTGTGTTTGACCATCTCAATCAAATGCTATAGGAGAAAATAACACGACACAGAAGTCACTCTTCTGATCAGATTAGTCTAACACGGATCAATATGAAGCCTTAGTGCATCTGCAATCTCAGAGTCTTCAGTGTCCAGGCACTCAGTAATCTGTGAGAAAGAAGTAATATTTGTTTCTTTGACATGGACATTTTCTTGTAGTCAGCCTGTCACTTCCCATTTCAGTTAACAAAATATTGGATGCAGCTCATCATTGGACAAATATTGCAGCCCTATACAGTACAAAATGGGAGGAATTGTTTCAGACTGAAAATTTAATACAAAAGCAGATCTGCAAGGAATCCCACAAACTTTAGAAGACAGAGATACGTAAATATGAAAACATAACACTACACATTCACCTTATTTTTCCATAATCCTTTCAGAAAGGTTTAAAATTTATTTTGGCAGGGAAAAAAGCATAATAATAAAAAACTTGTTAAACACGTAAAACAGAACGAACAAAAATAAAAGCACCTTGAGGCGATTCAACTTTCTGGGCTTGCAAAGAGGCCTTGTTTTTCCTTCTAATCAATGCAAATATTTACAGTGATCACAGATAGAAGACCTGGCTACTGAATCAGTTAAACATTCATCTTGCTAATACAAACAGCTATGTTTTCATAATTTAGAGATGCAAGTCTCTCGTGGGCAATGGACAGAACATCTGGATTGATGAGTGCTGTGGGTACATAGAAAGCAGTTCATATGATACAAAATCAAGTCTGTTTATTCCTCTTTACGTTTTACTGCATTTACAACTGTCAGACTTATGTAGCTGGAATTTGAAGTGAGAATGAAGCAATTAATGACTATCCATTGTAAGTCAAAGGTAAGTGTTATCCACTTTAAAACTGCACTGCTGACTGGTTCAGAGACTCGCTGAAGCCTCCAAGACCTTTGCCAAGGATGAACACCAACACTCATCCCATGAAAGGTCATACGACTGTTTGCTACGTGAAGAGAGGAATGGATACATAGGGAAAAGCAGCAGCATTCCTGCCACTCTCAAACTGTTGAAACATGTGACATTAACAAAAAGAAAATTTCCTTTCTTACTATTCTACCTGGAGGGGAAAATTAAAAAAGAAAGGAAAACAAAACACCCTCTCACTTTTCATCCCATAAGGCACCTACACCCATTACATCACACACTAAAACTTCCCAGACATTGTTTTGGATCCACCCAAACTTATTCTGATTTCTATGTGAAACTTCTCACACTACACCTAAAGAAGCAGTGAGATTTTTAGGAGCAGTATACAAAAATATTTCTATCTTAATTAACTCTCATCTTAGTTCCATTACAACTAAAAAGTTTTACAAACGGAAATCACTCTAACCTCGTAAGTGTTCCTATCCCCACACAAGAGAAAATGTGTCTTAAGTAGCAGAACTCATTGATAGCATARAAAAACATCTACCAATAAAGTTGGGCTTCCATATCTGCATAATTCACAAATGTTAATTAAAACTTTACAGAAAATCTACAAGTATAATGCCAGAATTTTTCGATTACATGACACTTGAAAAGTTCAAATAGCGCACATCTTTACTGATGCACAACATAAAAACTGATTTTCAAGAATAAGGGTCAACATGGCACCACAGCATTATTACAAGGAACTCAATTTACTATTTCAGCCTCTTCATTTTAAGATATTGCAGTTTTATCAATTTTTTCCACACTTTAATTTGTTTGATTATTAGGCAAATACCATATCAAAGCAGTGAGACTAAAGAGAAATTTCACACTCTTGAACTTCAGTAAGAAATGCCCACCAGCAAGAAAGTGAATACAATGCAATCTTGAATTTCTAAGGCTCATCTCAGTCCCAAAGAGAGCAGGTAGGTGGTGCTTAGAAAAATACAGTTGTCTGGAAAGTCTAAGTGCATTATGAGAAGCTTTTCTTCCACATAACTATTATTTCCTGATCATAATAGTGTCACCTGATATTTTTTCTACATCAGCAGGAAATAACAACACTTTGGGATTTTAAAAATCTCTTTGAATGTGTAAAATAATTTAAACATATGGTATTCTGCATTATCTTTCAATGGGATTGTGCTCCGAATGGGTATGGATATGATTATGGCATTAGCTTTTCCTCTTTTGCATTTAGAACATTTTTCCTCTGCTCATGTTGATAGGAAAAAAAAAAAAAAAGCATCCTCAGTCCACTAAAATAAATACTTCTGTTATATTCTGTTGCTTCACCAATGAATAAAGCAACCATGCAGGTTTATAATATCAATTCACAGGGTTCTTTCTGCTTCAGTGAACTGTTACTGAAAGGTTCAGAACAAAGCTACAGGCAGATCGGACAAAGCTGCTGTAACAGGATTTACATTACACCCAAACTGATAAGACCACATCAGAGAACTGCTCAATCTTCAGTACCTTTGCTTAGAGTGGCACAAGGGCTGGGAGTGTTTTGGCTCTCAGCACCTGATCTCAGCATCTGYATCACACCTTCCAGCTTAAATAGCCATCCAAGGTCCAAATATCCTACCAACCTGTAGGATAATTTATGTTTCCTCTCCTTCCTTTCCTCCCTTCTTTGTCAAGTGCATTGGGATGGTGATAAAATGGGATCCCAGGAAAGCTACAGTAATATTGAGTTATCTACTTGCACTCATATAGTTATGAAAGGGAGCAAATTACTCACATACTAACATCTACTGAGATCTAAAGTAATTAAAATATTCTATATGCAAATAATTAGTTGACACTTCTTGGTGGAAGGAGGGAGATCGTATCCCAAGGGAAGGCACACATAATGCTCAATAAATAATGAATTAAATACCACCAGGTGAAGTCACTGCCCTGGATTTCTTACAAGCAGCGAGTTTCTTTGTGCAGTCTTAGCTACAGTCRCATTCCTGAACAGGTTTCTGCTTCAAGTAACTGCTGTATTTTAGCTTTTCCCTTCATTCTCCCTCAACCACCTTTATCTTTGCAACCCACACTGATTATGCCAGACTACCCCAAAGAACCTTGCTTTCCTTGCTGCTATTGAACATTCAGTAAACATTCAAATAGACAACATTTGTGCACAACAATAAACCGAAAGCTTTAATTAAATAAAGCGCAAAAGAAAACAGCACAGCATTTATAGAACGTAAAGCTGCCATTCCAGAGATTCCCAATTACCTGCTACGAGGTGATTCCCTCAAAGTTCCTGGCTCAGTGCAGTCCCTAGCACAGATTTTTTGCATCACCAACACGAGCGGTCCCTGGTTACACCTTTTCTGGCAACCRGCGCTGCCCACGATCCAGCCTTTTGGACTCAAACCGTGGTAATACTTGAGCAACAGTTCAAAAACAAGAATAGCAATTAAAATGCACATTGCTTTTTATGTCATAAGCACAATGGCTGGACTCACCAGGGAGGCAGGGTAGGAACTGCTCTGCGCCAGGGCTCTGAATTGATTCCTGCTGCTACCGAGTGCTGTTTGCCTGAGCATTTTGCACTGCACTGTTGTGATCAGCCACAAGTTTGGGGCTCTTATTACCCCAAGCAAACCTTGGCTTTTGGAAGCACATTTCCTTCCCAAGAATGAGACACAACCTGAAACAGAACTGCCTTGGGATATGCAAAACCCCTGACTCAGCAAGACAAAAAGCAAACAAAGGAAAGAAATGACTTTACCAAGGGTTGTAGGAATAAAGGGTCTATAGAAACTTTGCTTATTGGGATGAAAAAAACCCAAACCCATCAGATACACTAAATGTTAGGAATTTGAACTGAAAGATGCTCCAGCACCCAAAATTAAGACAGCAGCACAGTGCAATACTCGCAGCAATCAGTAACTAATGGTTAAACCAGCCTAGCGTTCACCTACAGCCTGTGAGGGAACATCTTCCTTTCGTAAGAAATAATCCATCTTTAAGAATGTGATGCCCACACAAACGATGCCTCTCTCTACCAAATTGCTTGATTCCTGGTGTTCAGTTGGAAAGAAATGAGGAATGCTCTTCGATCTGCAGGGAAGATGCTCCTGCTTCGGGAAGAGGGTTTAATGGCCGCGTTCCTGAAAACAGACACGCTTGCTCTGAGCAACTTCCACTTCAGCTGGAAACTTTGCTTTGGCTCTATGTTCTTTGGCAACACCTGGTGGAATTTGGATAAAACTACAATAATAYTGTAAAAGAAAAGTTACGGCAACTCGACGACTTTTTGCCTAAATGCTTCGGACGAAGTTACTGAAACTGTTCACAAAATGCAGACTTCAAGTTAAGAGGAAACAGGTTCTAGGGCTTCACAAAACATTGGTTGGTAATTTTATAACATCAAATTCCATGTGGCAATAGCTACAATATTTAGCTTTAATCCTGAGACTAGTAGTCAGCTTATTTTGCAGCATTATAGGGAAAAAACCCCAGTAAATAAAATTTTAAAATGCCACCTATTTAATACAAACTGSAGAAAATAAAAGGTTTCATATTTACAGTAAATTAACTGTCACTCACAGCAACAAATCGAGTAAACTGACATCTCTACACGAAAAAATACAATGAAAGAAGACATATGTGTTTAAAGACATTTTAGATAAAGTACATGACCACATTTTGTACTTTCTCTGTCAATGACTGGGAAAACTTTGTCCATTCAGTCATTAGCAGACAGCAATCATTCCAATTAAAAAGAGAGTTAGTACCTGYTTGTGGCACAGACCTTCTAAAATTTTAATCTATCACAAAGTACTCACATGGTGGGGAGGAGACTTCTCCTCCAAGTGATACTATAGGAAAAATTCAGCATAATACAAGACAGAGGCTGTCAAATGAGTCTCGTTTGAAATGCTGTAATTAACAGAAGGGAGCCCAATGTGGTTATCGCAGTCAGCCACTTGCATTCAAATCACGCTGAAGTGTTCTGAGGCCTGCAAACATACTTCTTGTTTTTCTTTATTTTCGTTCCCCTACCAAAGCACTAAAACACAGCAGCATTTTACCCCAAGAATGACATTTACAGCATATTTGTGATTTATTTTCTCTTTATACAGCATAGCAATAAATTAATGGAAGAAGCTACTGGCAGGGGGGAGACCATCTTTTATGGGAGACTTTMAATGTTAAAATTTAAGTGAAAACAAAAAACAAAACATGATGCTAAGAAGTAATTGTACTTTTTTTTTTTTTTTGGTACCAGTCTCTTCTATTGAAAACAATTTTGGATTCTCATGTTTRGAAATGCACCATCTCCTTTGAAATTTGCCTTTGAGATGTGATACATTTTGGCCAAGCAACGCTCAGAAATGCAGCATGGGATTACCTTACAGATCTGAAACACCTCGCAGGTCACTGCTCATCACCCCAGCCTGTCTCTGATTTATTCATTTTACAGATATAACACTGCAGGTTGAAATCTAAGCCAAGATGAGGTGCTTGTCAATATGTGACTAAAATATCCTCGTGACACAGCRTTTAGCTCCAAAGCAATTAAACCTAGATGTAACACTATCCATTCAAAAGCCAGGATCTAAACTTTAAATAACAAGATTGCTTACAATTCCTCCGGTGCCTTTCACCCGAGCACTACAAAGCACTTGGCAGTAATTAAGAAACTGAACTTCCGAGAGGTCTGGAGAAGAGCATAGGTATCCCTCAACCTGCCACTGAAATGCAGCCACCTTTTAGGTGAAGCACAGATGCACCAGGACATCCTGCAAGTGCTTTTGGAAGAAAAGGGGAGGGAAAAACCTGCATCCTGTTTAAAAAAAAAAGAACAACAAAAAACAACTAAGCCACACCTTTAGTGTCACGATGTTTGGTTGTGATGTCTTGTAAGCAAGAGCAGATGTGACTTCAGCATCCTGTGGTTACTGAGAACCTGAGCTAAAACTCTGTGTGTGTTTTCTATGCTATTTCTATTTCCAACTATTCTATGTTGGAAAATTTGCAAAGCTGCCATTAGCAATAGTGACTCGAGACGGGACCAGACTGATTTGGGAGTTGTGAGCTGGAGTTGTGTGTCTCACACTGCACACTCACAATATGTACTGAGGATAGAGCCCAGTCTGCATGACTGCACATTTCCACATTTCTGATATTAGAAAGGTACCTCTTTACATTCTGCAACTSAGAATTGTACAAATCAGAGGTAAACACAGTTTTCAATTAACAGTTTTAGGCTTTGTCTGTTCTCAGTTCAACTACGTTAAGAAAAAGGGTATTTTTTTTAACTATTCCATGGCATTATAATCTCTTTTTCTTTCAATAAACAAGACTGTTGCAATTTAGATCATACATATCTTTCATTTACTTTAGATCTGCTGCCAGGAAAAGGGAGAAAGGCAGTAGACAAAAGGTCCAGCAACTGGAGTACAAGATTCAATTCCTTTRAATGCATTTACTTGAGGGCTCTAAAAGCCACGCTACAGCATCTTCCCCAAACCATTCAGTTTCTGCTAGATTTAGCACTTTTGTCCCTTTGTATTCGCAGACTTCACATAGCTTCTCCCAGGCTGGCAGGCCAACATATTAGAAATAAAATGCAATYCTGGTATCTGACACTTCAATTTAGCTTCTTCAGTAGCAAAGATCATCAACTGCACTGCTTTCTCCCATGACAGAAGATCACCTAAATATCACTTAACTGATGTGAGCTCTGTTGGTAATGCATACACTGTCTCCCCACTACATTACCACCATGCTGCCTAGAACAAAAATCAATTTTTAATTGACTGGATTATTTGAGGAATGTGGCCCATCCACTGTGCGCTGCTGATAGATCCTCCGAGTTTTCCTGTCAGCAAAGTGTGTAAAATTTCAAGCAACTTCGATACAGTAATTCAGGGATTTATCCAGAAGCCATACGAACAGAATAACATGGCAGTTTTTCCAGTACTACCCCTCCATTATTCTCTCTCCTGGCTAGCCAAGTGAGGATTCTAAACCACAGCACAAATGAAAAAAAACAACAAACCTGACATAGGAAAAATGACGAGTCTTTCATTGAAACGAAAATCATGCAAAGAATCCAAATGAATAAAGAACACAGAGGACTAGAGGGGACTGGAATAAATCCTTTTAAGGCATGGAAAGGAAGCCAATGGGTTACACTGCAGAGTATCAAATCTGCAAGATCCAAGAACAATCTGCAATACCCAGGCCCAGCAGCAGCCAGAGCAGCATTGCTCAGCTAAGGATCCTCAGTTATCATTGCTGCTGTGAGACACAAACCCAAGCAGTGAAGGCAAAGGGACATGAAAAAGAAACATTATAGGGATGAAAACACGGGGGTGAGTGGGCATAAAACACTCAACACTTTGTCAGTAAATATTGCAGTAAATAATTCTACAAAACACAGCATAAGCTGTTCACTGACTATTGTAGAGACTGTGAAAGTCTCCACCACATCCAGACATCCTGTTTTCTGGCAGGGCAGGTCTATAATTTTCCTAACTTTTACCCCTCCCTGTCTTACTGCTGAAACAAAAGACAACTGCACTGATGTGCTAAAGAGAAAATTCTAGTCYTGTACCACAACTCTTTCAAAAAGGAGTCAAGTGCCAAAATTCTGCACTGTACTCACATTAGTTTTAATTGATTCTGATCAATGTCAAAAAATCAGCACAGCTACAGAAATTGAAAATTAAAGATAGTGATATGTTGCCAGTATAGATCTATATATGAGATACATTTGGCTTCTTATGTTTCTGATTCTCGTTTCACAAAGGTCCAAAATACATATTTTTCTTTAACCACATGCATTAGAGCTGGACTAAGTGGTTGGATTACCTGCAGTCCAAGCCTTAGCAAATTAGCCACGGTCATTGTTCTGTCCAATAAACCAGAACACTGGGTCAGAGGGGGCTTGTGCTGGCTTTAAGAAAGCTGGGAGAAGACAGAAATCCCAGATCTTGCATAAAAAGTCAGAGTGACACAGTCAGAGGATGCTGGATTTGGGTTAGACCTGTCAGTACAAAGGGAGCCTGGGGAAGTTGCTCTCAGATCAGCACCTTGTACCCTGGCAGCCTGAYATTTCTGATGCAGCACGGAAAACTTTCCTCTTCCACTTTAACAACAAGCACAAACTTTGTTGTGTTTTTTTTTTTTTCCAGAGCTCTATCTACTTTCAAGCTGCTCCATGAGCTCCTAATGTAGAAAAGAACAAAGAAATATTTCAACTGATATTATTATTATTATTATTATTATTATTATTATTATTATTATTATTATTATTATTATTATTATATTTTGTTTCGGTTATTTTTTTTCCCTGGTGATTCATGGCTGTAACATACCCAAAGCTTAACTAGATGTCCGATAAATACAAGCCATTTGTACACACACAAATTATTCCAGGTCTCTGAATATTTCAGTAATTGTCAATCATGATTCCAAAAATAAGTGTGCATTTAAAACTAAATTTATGGCTTGAAACAAGATGAAAGCATGATAAAAATTACTTTAGAATGCCAGTTAAAAATTAGAATAGACTTTTACTTTTGGAATCAGGACCCTTTTTTGGTGTAGGTTGAAATATATACTCCATAAACTACTAATGTTCACTTCCAATACACTTCTGTCTTCATCCAAATACTCTTGAACTGCTGCATAAAATGACTGTGATGTCAGGAAGACAGGATGAATGTAGGKCACAGCAAATTTCTGCTACCAACTCTTGAATACATTCAAAAAGTCTGCTGTGACTCCAGAAATACTGTTTGATATTAAGCAATCCAGGAAGGAATMTTCTTAATCTATGGATTTCCTATAGGTTTGGAATGTCTGTTCTCCAGCTGACAGGACAAGGGGCAAGGCTTGCAGGCAGGTGGAGGAGTGCTCCGTGGSCTTTCCTAACGTCCTGCCAAGAATTAATTGAGCTCAGGAGCTGCAAAAACAGGAGCCACCGAAATCTGTGCTTTCCACAGCTCCCAGGAAAGGTCTCCATSTCACTGACGGGCAGGGGGGAAATTCCCGAATATTCTCTGGGTGTCTGCTCACCTGCCACAGGCAGCAGCTTCAGGAGCTCCAGGCTCCTGTTCAGCCTGCAGGATTGCTCCCCTAAGAGCAGAGGAACCGTACAGCTATTCATACAGCTCGAGTTGTCTGTGAGCTTTTTGTTAACGTAAAACAACAAAACGATATCCTAAACACCCAAGTTGCTTAAAGTGCTTCAAGTAATCAGCTCGTGATTGGCCTCTTAACAAAAGCTCTATTAACKCATCTTCCCAGCAGCCCTTTTCAATGCTGGTGTAGAGCTCTGAAAAACAGCTGCTTAGGAAAAAGAGACATAAAAAAAAAGAAGTATCAACTTGCAACAAGTGACTGGATTTAATCCCTAATGATTCTTCAAGCTGCTCTTCCATTAACACTTGGGGTGTTTACCACAGCTYAGCTGGACAAACAGTGGGATGTTACAGTCTGTAGCACCTAAAAGCCAATCCATGCATTTCAGAAGATCAAAGTCAAGCTCTTGTTCATTTGCTGATCATGATAGTTGAAAATTTGGGGTTTTTTTAGCTTATGTGTAACTGTGACAGAGCACCCCAGGGATGAGTCCATAAGGCAAGAGATTCCAGTCTTATTTTAATAAAACCAGCAATAATACACTATGCTTAAACAGTGCATTCCCCCTGTTAATCCTATTTTACAAAAGCAAAAAAGTATAGRTTGAAATCAACATTTAAAAWGATTACTCAAAATGCTGCAGATTGCCTGGTTGTTCTGAAAGATGCATCATCTAAAATAAAGCCTCTGGGTCTGAAATCTGGCAGCAGAGACACAATCTAAGAAAACAGATTCCCTCAAAGATAAAGGAAGCAGAGTAAAGCTTCTACTAGAAGCCAGAAGTTCTGATACTTTGGTCTTCWGAGTTTACCTTTACCTTCCCGTGCAGCTTCAGCAGCTGTACAMGCACTGTGACCCGGCACTGCGTTCAGATTAGAAAGCAGCCCTTCAGTAAGTGCTAAAATCCACCCAGGCTGAGTTTGATTTGATGCAGTACCTGGAGTAAAACAACAGCCTGAAGGCTCCTGCTGTTCAGGTCACTACGGTGAAACYGGGGCTGAACCAGGAACATGCCAGCGTACAGGAGGTTCATGTTCTTAAAATCTCAACTCTGCTGATGAAATCTGAATTTTAAAATCAAGGCTATGTTCTTTTACAGTTGGGGGTGCTTATAAAGCACTTGTATAAAATGTTAGTATTCTTTATAACTAACAATGTAAGACAGTAAATTAAAGCATCACCGAATCCKCCCTCGCCAAAACTTAATACTTGGTCAGATGAGCATAATTACCTCAAATGAAGAAAAAACTTCATTAAATTCACTCTTAGCCAATAACAAAGCTGACTATTATGGCACTTATCCCCACAAAATCAAGCAGGTTATACTGGTGGGCCAATATGATAATCTCTGTTTCACAGAGATGGAAAATGGATTCTGAACATTTGTCCATCATTGGACAATGACCCAGTGACTGACAGCCTCRTTTAAACACTGTGTCTACAGAAAATTTCCTATCTACAGAAACCATTAATAAATAACCATGCTTTGGCCAGCTGTCCTTCTATTTAACTCATTTTTACGTGATTGTTCCTAAATCATCTTTCCTGACTCTTTGGTAGGTTACAGGATGGACTGCAAARCCAGCTCTCTTTTAGTTTCCAAATCCCAAACGTTGCACAGAGAAAGTTCTGAAGACATTTATGCCATTCAACATGCTGTTCATGGCCATTCAATAGCAATTCTGCTATTAACAGTCTTCCATGCGATTTTTCAGCTACACCTTTTTATTCTTTGTATTATGTATTAAACTTCTACTTTATAGTTTTCTAAAACTGCYTCAAACAAGTAATGATGGAAAACAGTATCTGCCTCTGGCTACTTGAAGGCTTTTCAGCTCACAGACACAGATTCCTTCGACCTGCTTTACTTACATCCTATTTAACTGTTTCTAATAGCAAGTTTAKATCCGTCCTTGGTTTACCAAGCTTTAATTCCTTCATAACATTCCAAATGTTTTTCTTTAGCTGCAGTCCCTACCATCAACACAGTTCCTCTCCTCCCATCATCTTAATGCTTCACACCATAAACCCTTATGAATTTAATTTAGGTACACATACTGRTAAAAATATTTACTATAACCCCGACATTTCTCCTTCTCCGTTTCTAACATTCATTTAATAATGCAAGTCTATTAATCTGATGAATGCTAAGTACAGGACAATGTGCAGATACCTAATTTTACCCAGAGGGAAACAAAACAATTTCCAAAAAGCCATCACTTAGTACAGCTCTCTGTTGATATTTCAGGAATGTATTTGTCCCTTGGATATATTCAGAAAGCATTCTACAAGCCTACAAATGCATCTTTTTAATAACAGTACCACATAATTCTTCAATGCTACACCRAGATGAAAAAGTGCAAATGTTTTATCTATCCCCAAAACAAAGGTAATAAGCCTTTGTCTTTGCTTTTTTGTGGTGCTTTAAGCATTTACCTTAATGAGCTTTGTTTCTCTGTCCCTCTGGAGAATAGGATTCTGCCCAACAAAACAATTTATTGCCCAAAATGTTACTACTGCTGATAAAATCTTAGCTCCTCCAATACTTCTGCCTTGACAGCTAATACCCTAATGTTTCATTTACAGCTGAACAAAGCAGCTTATCTCTGCTAAAAGGGGAATTAGTTAGTAGTAAGRAATAATTTCAATCATCTGTTCTGCTTCCCAAGTAAAGTGATGACTTGGGCATTCTCGCCTCTATCTGATGACAGGTGTGTTGCAGTTCTTGGAATACAGAACAGCTCTGTCACACGAGCTTTGTAATTCCTACAATGCAGCTACATGGATTAGGGAAGAGTCAGGGCTTGGCTGTCAAAAAAAATCTGCAATCAGCAGCGTGTGGCAGTCAGCACTTGTACTTTGCAGTTAGGGCACGGACTCCAGGGGAAAAATGAGCTCTGATCAATAAACAGCTTCATTTTCTATCTGCAACTCCACGGCATATTCCAACAAGCATATGTATATGTGAAATTCCCTATTAATAACAACGGATTTTGTTGACAAATCGTTCCTTATGGCCTGTGCTTTGCAAAAATGGCTTTGATTACCACCTTACTATGTAACCACCTAATTATTTCTATCTCCAGGACTGAAAATCTACCAGGATTTTATCTGCATATCACACACGGCAAATCAGTTGTGGGATTCCTCTCCAGAGCAGCTGATAGATACTTGGAAATCTCTATGGCGAAGGACGAGGACCGATTTTTGCTYGATGTCTGAATGACCTTCTTTTCCCAACATCAGTTTTTCATGTTGGTAGATAATAAGGTCACCTGAATACTTCAGGGAAAGCAGCATAACATTTGCCCACGCTGTATTTTCTCTGTACTAATATTTTCTGTAAGTAATCATTTAGTTTGCACAGAGTTCAAAAGAGTTACAGAAGTGATTAGAAGTAYAGCACCAGTCTTGAGTTCTCTAGTATTTTATTTTTCAATTAGACACCAAAATTTATGAGAGTGTAAGAATTTATAGCTAATATTTTTTAAATTCAGTATCAGTTTTATCAGAAAAAAAAAATTAAATYACAGGCTGCAAGTGGGACTGGTAAAAAGAAAAGGTTGTAGGGGAAATGAAAGTGCATTGGATAAAAACATGAACATATTATTTTCTTGTGCAATAATGCTAAATTAAGTTGGTATGAGAAAGAGGCACTGTCATTCTGCAATCTGCTATAAGATCCTTCGCTCAGAACTGTGTCTTGATGGAGTTCCAGTGGATTTTAAATTAATTGCACATTCCTCTCTGAGATTCTTTTTAATCCCATCTTACATTCTTACTTTTCAATCACAACTAAATTCATAAACCCATTTAAAAATTAAGTTATAACCTACATGACAGTTATACTAATGCTGTAAAGGTGTCCAACATCTGTCATCTGTTGCATGATATCAAACTCTTGATGCAACAGACATTTCACTGACCACTTTATTTATTTCCCAGCTCTCAAGAGATGCCAGACCAACCCAGCATTATTTCTATTCAYGTGTTAGTCCAGGCACCTGATCAAACTTTATATGGCTAAAAGGTGAGGCTGCTCCTCTGCTGAGAGATTACTTCATTCTACTTTAACGTGTCTTATGTTGTTATAAAAAAAAAACCTGAATAGCTTGAGCAGCTCTTTCTACTGAGGGATRTACTTCTCAAAAAGAAGAGAAAGASAAAAAAGAAAAAGTGATATCACAGAGGATAATATKACATGCTTATTTATTCAAAAAGCCATTTACTAAAATCTGGATTTCCACTTTAACTGAGCTTAACAACGAAAATCTTAAATGCTTACTTGGCTGCTGCACCACATGGCAAATTCTGCACGAGTGCCCAAGGGAATGTCGATTAATCAAAAGGTTGGGATCAGAAATGAACAATCATTTCACACATACTTATGCAGAAACCCAATAGTATTCAGCTAAATGCTGGTAAAATCCAAATTATTCCATGCACCACTAGACTGTAACTGTCCTGAGCTGCAAAAGGAACACCCAGGCACAACAGTTCAAAAGGTGACACTGTAAGAAYGTGGCTGGCACTGTCTCCTCCAGAAAGAATCAGCTGCAGGAAGTCATTAACTGAGMAAAATATTCCAGACTATTTCTTGTCCAAGGTGTTGTGTTCTATCAGCATGTAACATTCAGCTGAGATAACCACACACCAAACTGCTTGGTACTAATTCTATTATTTTTTTCTTTTTATAATCTTCCCTTACCACTCATCCCTTCACAGTTACACAGCTTTAAATTAAGTCATGAAAGTGGTTGAAGTGAACTGATATAATGGAATCACCCGAAACACCAGCACGTTTTCTTAATTTGAAAAGGCCAGAAAAAGAGCAAAAATTAATTCCTGCATATTCTCCTCTCTGCATTTCAGCCTTTTGTTTGCATGCCTCCCTATATATGGATACATGCACACTGCAAATGGCTCCTAATCTCACTTCTAWAAGAAGCATATATGCAGATATAAAAATGAAAACATGGATAGAATACTTTATGTCCATATGAATCATCAAGGCACACATTGACACCACACTAAGTAACTTGGGTGACAGTTTAAAATGCTTATTTAGCTTGCTTAACATGAATAAATGTTGCTCAAAAAGGCAAGGCAGGAAAACATAATGATTATTTAAGAGTGTCACGAAAGGTTTAAATCTGATAAAATAGATGGAATAAAAGTACTTGTACCTAACCTGGAAAGGACAATTTTCTTTTTGATTTAGTGACAATTCTCAATAAAAATGTAAAGAGAATATATAAGAAGGTACAAGCTAATGCAGCTGGAACAGTAAAAAATTATACAGACAGCTCTATGTAAAATGAAACTGGGAGAGCATCTGGCATGTAAGATGAACTTCGGGCACCCTCAATATAAAACTCTTAAGGTTATGAATATATATTTACACAATGCTCAGTCCCAGAGTTCTCACTCACTAGAAAGGTCCTAGTGAAGGAATATTGTCAGATGTGGTTACACAGAATCYTGAAGATGGTGTTGAATGAAGCTGGATTTTATCCTGATTTATTTCCCATGGCAGTAATGGCAATGTCTACATACACAGACTCRTAAGAGCTCTATGTGGCCTAAAGTGGTTTAATTTCTAGTGCAGGTACTATGCTACCATTAATCTTTGAAAACTATTAATTTAATGATGCATGCATTAAAAGGGTAAGCACAAGATTTAACTCCACTGAAAAAAGCAGCATGGAGGCATCCCTTCACTGTGATGTTAACTCTGAAATTAAATTTTGCACAAAATATGGGTTCTTGAAAAGTAAATTATGAGTAAKATTTTATATGTGAAAAACATAATTAAGTAGTTGATTCTGCAAGCATCAGAACTGTCTTCAGCCACACTGTAGTTACTACTTCTGACATTTACTATAGATTCAAAACATATAATTTTGTCTTTCTCTGCACTTACTATTAATAATTTTACAAATATACAAATTTGACAGCATGCACAGAAAGATGTGGAAACTCTCTATTTGCTACACACCGTGTAAGTTCAATTGCCCATAAATGCTTAAGAAAATGGAAAAATGGCATGCACTGAGTGTGGTCACTTCTGTTACTTGTTTCCACCTCATCACACATTGTGTGAGCTGCATTTCCAGCAAACCCTCCCCTGAAATAAGCTAACTTGTAACAGTATGCACTACATTTTTTTTAATAGTGTATAGTGGTACAAACTATAATTCCTTTGTCACATAAATTTACACAAAACCCCAGAACAGACAAGGTTTAGGAAAAGCAGCACTATCACCAATGTAGTGGTAACATGTGAATTACTGAATGTGGACGAGAATACACAGACTTCTTATTTTTCATGGACAAATTTAGCTGGTTAATCCTATCAGCTGCAGGGATTTTGGCAGTTGACAATGCCAGAGCATCTGTGACTTTGACTTTTCTTGGAAAGAAAGCAGAGCTGGAAGATAACTCCTGAGTCAGTGAGTTGAGTCACCTGCTAGGAAGCCACATGATGTAATTTTTGTTAAGAAACTGTAGAAAATCCATCTTGAAATTTGAYAAGTGTTTGACCTCCTCCGGCCCATGCTCAAACTGGACTCCTGTTTCAGAAACTCCCTGGTGTGACTACTTAAAGGTTCTTTTACATCTCTCTGTAAATGATTGTGGACAGCACGTTCCCATTTAGCTTCGTGCCTTTTAGCTAAAAATGCCATCCACATCCTGTCACCTCCTCCCAAATAGCCACAGAGAGGAACAATATCCACCTCAACATTTTTTTTGTGCTTGGCTAACCATGCTTAGCTCTTTTCCAACATGATCAGCTCTCCCTTCCCCTCACCCTCCCGGCCCCTACCCGCACCTATTCCGCTTTGTGTCCATCTGTCAYGATCCAACTGCACCATCTGCTTCACAGAAGACACTACATGGACCTGCAAGTCTTGGCTATACCATTAGACTTGGAATTAGTTGTGGTGTTTGAATTTGGGATATAAAATTCATTGGCTTTGCTGTTTTGGAGCTGTTATAGTATTTAATGATAACACCTTGACACRAGTAACGTGGGAGGTCAAGGACAAAACCACCAGAGCAAGAGTCTAGATTTGMAATTAGGCTGCATGGCCTGTTGGTGCAAAACCAGCAGCTCTTAAACGTCCCAATTTGTTACAGATTAGGTTTTTTCAGTAGGATCAGCCTTTGTTTKTAACAGTTTAATTATTATACTTTGAGAATTTCGTGAGTAATAAGAAATAAACACATCAATAAATATCTGTCATTTTACTAGCAGGGTCTGTGATTATACTATGCAAAGACTGCTTAAATAGGGTGAGAATATTCTTTTAAGCCTTTGTTCATAGCCATATGTTATGTCTGGAGAGCTATTTGCTCACTTTGGCTAATTTTCTTTCTAAATACCTCTCTATCTATTATCATGACCAGCAGTAATTATAAACAAATTATTTTTTAATGAATACACTGGAGTTTCTTTAGGATTTTTTTTTGCCATTTTCCAACAGACTACAATGCAGTTTAAAGTAATGGTGTCTTCGTTAGGTGGTCACTTCAGGATGAAACTATCAGAACATASGGAAGGATAGGAGAAGAACATGACAAAAAGAGAAAGCATTTTATTGGATTAATCAATCAGGAAGATTTCCTAACATTATACCCCCACCCCAACACCAGCCAGCCAACACAGATCTAGAAAGTCATGGASAGAGAGCTTAATATAATGTAGGACTCTTTACTCACTATGGACTATGTTATGCCTGGTCCACCTGGCTGAACACTACAGGATATGATGATGTCTTGTGAATGTGAGCTCATCAAAAATGTGAAACTGCTGCTGTGAGTGCATAGGGTTATACTSTCATCATCTTCTTCGCCTAGCAAAAGACAGAATTGGTACATTTAGCACTTGAGGTCAGCTCCTCAAGAGGAATAACTTCAACTGAGCTGTAATCACTTACATAAGTGGAAGATCTGGTCTTGGGACTGTATGAAATGTTGTCCCTTGTCAAAATATTATACGACTGAACTGAACACCAAACTAACATGAAGTTTGTCGTCTTAACAATTCTTTCCAAAAATTCAAAGTGATTTTTATCACCTTAACAGTTTTAAGTTTTTGGCACTGCCATAAAATATTTACATTACCTGTAAACCTTTTGACCAATGAGGTATTTATTATAAATTTATCATTAAGCATAGCTAATGTATGAGCAACACGACCCACAAATACACCTCTCATTCACCAATATGAAACCACATACATTTTCAAACATGTTSAGCTCACTGCATTATTCAGGAAGGATTTGTATGAGTCTGTTTAACTGGTGTTCCTTACATGCCAATTAATGTATTGGCACGCAAATTACTGTAAAATGAAAAGTCATTGTTAAATAAATAAGAYGTGCCTGAAGAAAATAAAAATCTTATTTCAAAATAACTTATTTATAAGCATGATTTATAGGTTGACCCTCAATAATTTACACAAACAGAAATAAGAAGAGATAGCACTGAGCAAGCTTAGTGTGAAGAAATTCTATAAAATGTGTATTTTACTCTACATATACACACAGCTATTTTTAAATGTAAAAATTATACAGATAAGTTCTGTACAAATAGACAAATAYATATACATATATGTATGTACAAGGTACTTCAAGAAATTTTAACACTGGAATTTGAAATTTAAAAGATTATCAGAGAAATTTGCCCTCTAAGGTTACTACATGATCTCATAGATGACTTATCAAATACACCTAACTATGAAAAATATAAGTAATTATAGTTTGGACATCTTCCAAGTGAAACACACAGCTGACTGTCAAGCTAGGCAAGCATACAGAAGCTCCATACACAGGTCAGCTTTTACTCAGGCACAGCACACTTTAAAGAGTACAGCCAATTTTATTAAGTATTATCATATCGAGCAAAATTTTATTTTACTGATAACTAGTGCTAAGCAATGTGGTTTCATAATGCGAGATATACTGAGAAAAATACATAAACAGTAAATAAAGATACTGGGAAGACAGATAGGGACTTTCTACTGTGAAATATTTGCCTTCTCTCTGCTTACCTCTAGTGTTGCTAAGTCAGGTTGCCTTCCCCACCACCCTCCCCTTACTTGCTGGTCACTTCAGCTTAACAAAGCACTCTCAACCACCAAAACTGAGACTCCTGGCCTGCATGAAAACTTCATTTTTAACTGATCTTCTGAGCACTTACCAGCTCCAAGTCTACTTAAGCATTTTTCACCCCGACCTCTGCAGATTTATTTTTAGCCAGTTCTGTGTCCCTTCCATTCTGCTCCACCTTCAACAGAAGCAGCTTCAATTCTACTTCTCCCAGCCTGGCTCAGTAGCTTGCATGAGCAAGAGAGGCACAGTAACACCCAGAACACCTGATAAGCACTTAAACCCAGGGGACAACGTCACAGGCATTTTCCAAACATGTGCAACTTCATACAATCATCTGAGGATGGATTGGGTTGGAAGGGACCTTGAAGTTCATCTCATTCCACACCCTGCCATGGGCAGGGACACCTTCCCCCATCCCAGGGTGCTCCAAGCCCCGTCCAACCTGGCCTTGGACACTTCCAGGGATGGGGCAGCCACAGCTTCTCTGGGCAGCCTGTGCCAGGGCCTCCCCACCCTCACAGGGAAGAATTTCTTCCTAAAATCTAATCTAGCCCTRCCCTCTGACAGTTTAAAGCCACTCTTTGTCAAAACCTGAGTGGGATCACAGGTTTTTACATCAGAAAGCTCCTGAGTCTGACCAGAGCAGAATGCCCACACAAAGGTCGCTGGTTTGGTTTCCAGACCCGTTCAAACTTTGCAGTTTCCTGCCACACTGAAGTCTGCTGCTCTGACAGCTCTTTGAGGCCARTCACCAGGATCTTTGCAGCAAGAGSAGGGTTACTGCACAGAGGTGACCAAGTGTGCATCAGCACCACCAACGTTCAATCACTATTGATGGAGCTCGAATTAAAGAGCCTTTTGAAGGTGAAAAGATGTGGAACCTACAACTTTTCCCCTACTGAACACCTTTGTCACTGCAATGAATTATTATTCTAAGAAACTAAATAAAAATGTTACGTATAGGATGTGCTTACTGTCTTGGGACTGTTTATAATCTTCTGTTAGCTATTGAAATCTAGATATTCTTCAAAAGAATAGTTAGTCTTTTACCCTGGTTTCTAAGAGGGAATGGTTCACGCAGCACTTGAAATCAAGCTAAGAACTGTTATTCCAAGCAGTTATCTTTCTTCAAAATTTTGCTTGATATTCTCCAAAATGTTAAGGAGAAAGATTTATGAGAGAAGGATTGACTAGATTATATCATGGGCTGGATTTCCCTTTTTCTTCCTAATAATTTCGGGCATTCAAAAATCTATATGCAATATATTTAACATTTTAAAGATAAATATGACCAGATGACATCATTTTGCTAATCTCTGTTAACCACATCTGAAGCTTSTTTGTACACAACATCTTTGCAGATTAGATGACTAAAAGAAAACTCAAATTTAAAGATCCACACACTGATTTCGTATGTTTGTCTATGTCAGAAAAGGAACAGCACAGATGACAGAAATAAAATTWTCATRGTYTTYTKTAATGAATTARGGACAAATACWTSAAAACTGACCAAAACAACAGTGTATACATGTAAACTTAGTAAAGGAAAGAAAGGTTTTGATTATTGATGAGCCAAATATGAAAGCAATTCCCGCTGTTGCACTCAAGAARGAACCAAGGTGCAAAGCAGGGTAAAGTGTCATTGAAAGCTGTATTGATGCTTGCCTGGTACCTGGAAGATGAATTACAGCTCTGCTAATTCCAGTTGGCAGATTGGACTTGGCAAGCACGAGAGTGAGAGAGCTCTCATGACGTGTTGAGCCGAGGGACCCTAACCCACAGCACTCAGGGTAAAACAATTTACAAATTGTCTGTCACTTGTCTGTCTGCCTCTCATTCTTTGAGAAATCATGCAGAATCCCCGGCTAGAAATAACTAAAATTAATTTCCTTTCTGTGTGAATGTCCTAAAATCCTCATGATTCGCCTGTGGTCAGCAGTATGATAAGCCAGGAGCGGTGACAGAAATGAAAGTCCAGATAAGAGCATAAAAACTGGCATTAAGATTGGAGCACCACTACATCTGTGATATAAATGGTTTATCAAAAAATCAACGAAATTATTAATCCTCTCTACAGCTCATATGCATTACATGCAGTAAATTCATTCTGGTTAATTATTTATTATCAGTATTGTCTTTAACATTTTGGAAAGCTCTGTAGCAGGTATCTCAAGTACAAGGCCTAAACTAAACTTAGGAGATTTGGGAGGCTTACAGGTTCTTGTTTTAATTGCATTACATGTCTATAAGTAGAAAGCAATTTAGTCTGAAGTGGTACTTATGCACTATTCCTTTACAGCTCCTCAGCAACACTGCTGTTAAATTCTTAGCATTCAGCATGTTCTGGTTTCATACTTTTAGTAGAAAAAATGAGGTAGACATTTTCATTATGCAGCTTAAGAAATGTCCAGTAAGTACATGATGGTTTAATTTGTACAATCGCTAACAATCAAAAAGCAACTTTTTTTACCCCATGATTTGCTCATTAAATGGACCAGGCCCAGTGTCATGAAAGTACAGGTTTTAAACTGTAGGAAATATCACAACTTTCTAACATGATAATATCTATATACAGGAGAACTGTCACTGTTTAATCTGAGTTAACAAGAATGCCAAGCACTTACATTTAATTAAAGCTATACATCATTCTAGATAATTAGTAATAATTAAGAAGAATTGCCACTGTAAATAAGGCAAATAATATTATTTCAACTGAAATTTGAAGTCTGAATTCAGAAACCCAAAATAAACTCTTGGGAATGCAAATACACCATTATGCAAACTGTTTTCTTTAAGTATGATATAATTTATGTAATGAAATAAATCTATGCTGTTAAAATATTTAGCAGAACTGAGAATAATGAGTAGAGATAGGATTAGTTTAATTAGTTTACTGAAATGGAGTTCTTATAGTGGCTAAGTGTGATATATTAGCTTTTGTCACTTGGAATAAAAAAAGAGGTAATTAGTTCTCATTCAAATATATTGTTTTCTTTGAAGAAGGAATTGTAATATTTTAGCCTGCATAGTAGAAAATAATACATGGAGCATAAAACTTATCATCTTCATCCAAGAGTACATCTATGATAAATCAGAAGAAAACAGGAAAAACTTAAGCTTTCAAGAATGGAATCGTGAATAGATTTAACTTACACTGGTGCMACTTCACAGATTTAAATGAAATGACAACTCCTCAAACTGCACAAGTCCCCTCCATCATTTTTCCATGCCTAATTTAAGAGTTTGTAACCAATTTTGTCTCTCTGCTCAGCAACTACTTCATTAGACAGAAAAYCCTGTACTCTTGTCCTAAATCAAGGTTTTTATCAAACTGACTCAAAATGAACAGGAGGAATGCCTCATAAACATAAACATATCCACTGAAAGGTCAGAATCAAATTTTATCTCTGTGAAAATAAGAAAAACAACACCAGGTATCCTTTTATAGGCTAAGCATCATTTCACCACCAGAAAATTCCTTGATAGTAATTGTACATTTCTGAAGACAGCTGTATGGAACATATTTAACAATCAATAGAAAGAAAATGGTTTATTCATTTTTTTCCAACAAAATTTGAATTTTCTCTTTTAAGAATGGAGTATTATTGCAATCAAGCAACATGAATGTATTTAAACTACAATCTAAAGGCCCAAGAAATTAACCTTCTAACAACTGAACACACACGCAACACAAAAACCCCAAAACAAAACAAAAAACCCAACAAAAACCCCCCTGTGGTAACACACAGATGGGAGCAGGAGAAACACAGAGAAGTGAAAGGCTTGGAAAGTCACTGATACATTTTTCAGTTAATAAAATAAAGAAATTATGAATGGACCAAATTAATTTTACTTTAAATAAACACTCAGGAAAGGGAAACCCTCTGTTGTAGCATACTGAAAAGCCTCAGGCATTAGCACRACAACACAGGCCATCTATCATTTAATTTTTGCTTTTTTTGGAACACTATGGTTGCATATGCAGGAGCTATTCAGTATCCTGGATTATAGAGTTTGGATGATTCCACACACAAGCTCAAAAGAGCTCCAAAATTGAAACACAGCAAGTCAACCACAAAAAAAAAAAAAAAAAGTAAGAAAAAAAAGAGCTTTCCCTTTTTTTATATCTTCCAGACATACACACAGCACTTCAGCCAGAAGTTCAGAATAGTTATGAAAAGGTAAGAAACGCAGCTTGTCCTTGGGTTCAGCTGTGGTATTTAGGCTGATTGTTTGGACTGAACAATAACATGGACAACTGAGCTCTGCAGGGCAGAGGAAACATCAAAGCCATACCAAGCCTTCRCTCTCCATGTACTTGTCGATATTTCTACTTGTATCTCACTACCCTCAGACATTCCCCTCCCAGGTGGTTTTGAAAACAAACCCCAACTTGAGCTTTTTTGAAAGATCATGATATTCTTACTTTAAGCRAGTTGTCATTTCCCTGTTAGGAAAGTGGGCAGAAGTGTGATTCGTGTATCTTAGAAAACCATCACTCTATTACTAATTGGCAACTTGAAATATATAAAAATCCCACRTGCACCACTGCTGCTGATGTTCCTCAAAGTATGCTGCTTCTGAAGAGATTGTGCAAGGTCCAGAAATTGACAATCCATGCACTACATTGATCTTCGACTCTTGGGTTATGAGAAAGCTGCATTACAATAGTATTTGGAATTCTAAAACTTATGGATATCACATAATGGAGACAGGAGGAGAGCTGTGCAATTAGATTTGCATCTTTTAATTGTAAAGTCCGAACAATAAATTCAAAAGAAATTAACTTGCTGCATGATCTAATGAAGACAATCAAATCAGAAATGATTTAATAAAACCAAAGCACACAGTTTGGTACCCAAGAGACTGATACATAATTCATAAAGTTGCCACTTTTGGTCATTAGGTCAAATATATTAACTACGTAGGAAGCTATTCTAAGAACCGGCTATGAAGCCAGGAGATTCTTAAACATGAGCAGTGAGTACAGAAAAAGCTTTTTGCCTCATTTCTAAGTATTATAATTGACTTTTTACGATGTGGTTTGTATGGAACTGCAGAGCAGATTGAAGAATAAAGTGATGTTTCTGGTTTTCTATACATACTTTCCTTTTCCTGTATTCATCTCATTTAATTCCTCCCACCTCCAAAGGAAAATACAGTGGGCTCTGGATATGCCCAGTAAAAATGCTGAAATMACTAGAAAATACACAGGATGATGGAATTCCCATGGACAGGCTGTGATACAATATTGGCCCACCCATCACAATTCCAGAGAGAACACTAATCCCTGGTGCTGCTAACCAGGAGCACCAACCCAACAAAGCTTTGTGGGCTATCTGTGGGAGAGGAGAGAAAAATGGAAAGGAAAAAAATTGAAAAAAATTGCCTGCTTTTCCTCACGGAGCTGCTCAGGGATAAGGATGGAGTTTCAGAGTATCCAACGCTCTGAACACAATGACAGACAGAGAGGTGGCCAGGCAGAGTGAGCTGGTGAGAGGCTCACTTTGTCTGTTCAAAGTGTGACAAACCAGCCTGCCCAGGAGTCCCTGCCCAGCAAACCCAGCACCAGAGGTGCTACCACTGCTGCACTCCCCTCTCCCAGCACTGACCAACACCTAAGGGCAGAATTGCACCATTCCTTTGGGGCGCCAAGAGCCAAGAGCCATCCTCACATCTCTGTCCTCAACACCCCACGGGGTGTGTACACTTTATGATGCAAGGACCAGATGAACTTCTGTGTTGTGTCAGAAGAGGAGTCAAGGCTAAAATTCCTCTCGTAGYAAGAGTTAAGAAAGGAACAAGAAAGATAAAATATAGTGAATCTCTGAAAAAAAATACAGAGGTTCAACTGTTTAAAATATTCACCTGACAGTTACAAAATCCCTATCAACACCTTTCTCAAAGTAATGTAAAAGAATTAAATTCTGAGGGGAAAATTTTTTACCATCTTAGCAGCTTTACCTGAATTCCCAGCACCTGCACCCACGTGGTGGAGAACAAGTGTGTTTSTTTCTCCCAGAATAATACACCCTGTTTCTTAAAACAGATCACCTACATAGTCTATATGAGGCAGGTTGTCAACACAAACGCTTTTTCTGTGTAAGAAGAACCACTTCTAACCCTCAGGAAGTCAATCCAAAAGTTTGATGCTSAGGCACAAAGACAATGGGATCACCTTGAGGGAACTAGTGGAGTACATCAGTGAATTACAGAACCCCAACAAGTTTCTGCACTTTTGACTTAGTAACAAATCCAGCATTATCCCATGAAATACAATTTTATGAAAAGAAGGTACATGATGATAGCAAAACTCAACTGGGAGAATCTGCTCACCAAAGACCAGTTCTCAAACAGCACCTAAATAAATTACTTTTTGTTTCAATTTTTCTTTTGTTTTTCAGTTTGGTGGAGGAAGAAAGGATGTGTCTCCAGACACAGATCCTGGCAGTAAATCACAGACAAAACACTGCCTAGGCTGATACACTTCTGATGTTCCTGCACGGGCTCTATTCCATACAGGGTGATGGCAGTTCCAGTGTCACACACTTATGGCACCTCCCTTAGTGACAATAATGTACTTTATGGCTTGAAAAACCCACACTGGTACACATCAGACCACAAGATATCTGATTGTATGAACACATATCAAAGTAGATTGTGACACAATACTAACAAAACAGTAATTTCTTCAATTTAGTCAAGCTCTAGCAGAAATCCCATATAATGAAAATACGTTCCTGTGGGTTTTTCCAGTTACATTTAGTTATACCTGTTTTATTGTGAAAAATATGATCACACCAAACTTCATTCAGGTGTGTATTCTTTGTCCATGAATTTGCACACAATGCAGACACTAAGAAACATGTATTAAGTATATGTTCATTAACATAATTTCCAGCACTCTGATTAAAAAATAAAAGAGGTTTATATATAATGCAGTGTGGCTGCTGGAACAAAACACATGGACTCCATAGAGGTATTACAGGTTGAAGGTCAAATGAAGATGACAGGAGCCCCTTCTAGCCTATGTGTTTTATGGGAAAAAAAAAAGTTTAGCTACACTAAAATCACATCTCTTATCTGGAATTTATTCTGTATTCATACCCTTTCTTTTAAGATTATGAGAAGAACCGATTCAGCTCTTTTAATAACTGCTAAAGCAGAATTGCTCAAAGAATCCAATTTTCTGTGAAYGAACTGTACAATGAAATTCAGTGTAATGTAAGATGTGCCATAGTATCACCAAACCTCTTAAATAAATAACCAGAATACTAAAATAATATTTTCCTTTCTCTTCTCATCTTATATTAAGATATACTAAAGCTGAKAAAAGAGATCAAGTGGTAGAGGGATGGACTCAAGAAAACCAGACATTCTCTGGGTAATGCCACTTGCATATCAAAGAGGAAGTAATACAATTACTTTAAAAGCTTTTCTTCAGGCACAGTTCATGCTTTCCACTGGACACTCATCARTCACACGGCTCCACTCCCCTGTTTACCCACAGTTCTCAAGTCAATATGACCAGAGATGGATCAGACTCCCCATACACRAGCAAAAAAGCAACTGATATGCATGTGCCTCTTCATAAAGAAAACTGCCAGCTAATATAGGATGATTTTAAACAAATTTTTATTATTTGAGGGTACTTTTTGCTAAGACTTGACAGTCAGCATAGACATCTCAAAGCCCTATCAGTACTTGTTGGGGCACTGGCACAGTTTTAGCCAAGGGCCAACCTCCCAGGGCAGCCTCACCTTCACATATTACTTCAAACTACTTTTTCTTCCAAAAGCAACACAACACAAAGGACTCATTTTCACATGAAGCAATMATCCTCAGAATGACTGAATTATTAGAGCAGTTGTCACCAAACCTTTAATGTCTGTGAGGACTGGTGACATATTTAAAATGCAACCATGCCTGGCTGCTCTGCTAAACTTAGCTGACCAGTAATTTGTTCAAACCACAAACATGCATCTCTTGCACACTATTAAATGATTCCATGTTACACAGTATTTAAATATTTTCCTTAAAGAAACTCTAATCATTAAACAAGAGTAAAGAAAATAAACTTGAACTAAGACTCAGTTAAGAAATGTTAATGCCCATTTGGTCAAAAAATCGGTGGCCAATATACTGAATTTCAGTCCTCTAAGAAATAATAACACCATTACAATTTCCACGTYAAAGAAAAAAAGGCAAACAAAAAGAAAGTTTCATGTGCTATATTTAATTTTTAACAACCTTGAGAAAAACTAATTTTTTTAAAATGAATTTTATTTATCYTGATTTAAATAACCTCCTGGTGTAGATTGACTGAACTCAACCGGGGCAAATAAGGAAAAAAACAGAATTAGCTCGCTATTTTGCTGATCTGTGGAGGCTTCTTCATTGACTCAGGAGAAAATCTGAGAGCCATTCCAGACCCTTCTGACACAAGCCACTGCCTTTGCTGCTGCACAGGTGAGGAGGAAAGGCTGAGGCGTGTGCAGTGACACCGCACGTGGGCCAAGGCTCTCAACCCTTTCGAACGAGGCTGCTGGAAGAGTCTTGTGCCCTCACCAGGCATTCCTGGCTCCCTGCCCGTGCCATCTGCCTGGAATGGCACCGTGCCAAGCTGAAATSGCCCTGACCCTCAATACGGTGATGAGAGGAGATGAAAAGTCCACTGACAGCTACATGGATAACAATATGTCCAAAACCACTCTTCAGAGAATAAACTTACCACACTTCCAAAGTACTTTCCTCGCAGAAAACAAATGTTTAAAGATCCAAGGAAAAAAAAAAAACAACCAAGCAACAGCAACGTGGATGTAGCAAACAGACAAATGAGGTTACAAAGTCATCTGGAAGTTTCCTAAAAAACTTGTTTGGGAAGATTTTTTTTTTAGCATCTTTTCTTTCAAAAGCTGGAACTATTATTTGTGAATTCAGGCTATGAAAGAAGAAAAGAAAGTTTAAGATGATTCAGAAGGGGAGAAGTCAAATGTTCCTCCTTTTCCTCGTAATGCAGCATTTCCCCGGAAACCACAACAGGGTATCAATATTTTGAGTCAATAGTGGATTTCTGCCTGGCAGACACAAACACCTCTTCTATAACAGCATCTATTACTCACTTTTCAGTAGAATTATTACCAATTTTGTTTCATTTCGTAGAGCTTTGCCAGTCACTGCTGCAGAACGAGGGTTGGGAATTTGAAACCACCTCGTGCTGTGCTTGTATCGTTTTTCACCAGCAGAGCCAGAGCACAGATGCTCAGGCTCTGGATCCCTGTCACTTGTGAGCTGCTGTCCTTTTCTGGATGGGTTTTCCTGGAAAGTCGTGTRGGCTGACAATCTGCAAATCTGAGCACCAATGCAAAGACCAGAAACCAGCAAACAGTTTCCTACTAGAAACTGCTTTGAAAAACCCTACACATTGCGTGACTCCTTCAGAAGAAATGTTCTCAAGGAGTCGAGTGACCTGCAGAAGTGAAACTGTTTGCAGTTTTGGACAAGCTTTATTTTGGACAGTATTTTGCTCAGCATACTTATGACTGTGCATGTGTATATCTGAAACTATATACAGAGGGGATTTAAGAAAAAAAAATAGAAAAAAGTAGATTTGACTGAAAAAAATCAAGATACAAATAATCGGTCTACAGAAAGATGGTGATTTTCTCTTGGTTCACCCCTAAAATGAGCAAACCTCACATTTTACCAGGTCCTTTTASAGGTTTAAAAGTGCTGTTAAAACCTCAAATGAAAGGTCACGTTACATAAAYGACAAAAATCACGCCCACAGGCAGTTCTATTTTATCTATATATATCTTTAAGAGATATAAAATGAAAATATTGAAAGCAACACTATTTTCAAGGTAAAGAACTTGTAACTCCTACACGATTAGCTTGGATACATTCCTAAGAACTCAAAACAAATGAATAAAGAWGGAAATGTCTTTGTTGTGTAAAATTTTAGCAGAATTGCCTGTTGCATGTTTGCTCTATACTCCAACAATGTATATTCTCATGTCTCTAGATCAATATTTTGCCTRAACTTACTAATAGGCAAGTCCACGATGAACTTCGTAAACTCAAAATTTCTGAGCCTTCAGACAGAAAAATTCTAAGCAATCTTAATTTCATTACTCTAAAAGCAACCCCAAATCTTTCRAAAAGTATACATCTCTCAAGGTCTCTGATATTCCTCAAATTAAATGACATATATTTGTATACAAGCATCACGATGGCTGCTTTGTAAGATTCCTATTTATTGTACTATTCCTATATATTCCTTATATTTTTTTCTAATTACAAACAGCACTCATTTAGCAAYAGTATGGCTTCATTTTCAAGTGTTAGAATAAGAGGCTTCAATGCGAGTTCAGCATAAAAAAATSCATTTAAAATTTTGTTTTCACATTAATAACTGAACTTCCTTTTGCCCAACAACTCACAAATGTCAAATAACTAAATAACACAGCCACAATAATAGCCCCAAACCCAATAAAGAATAAAGTAGCCTTTCTTGCCTGTCAGAGGACCCCATTTTCTATTCTGAGCAGGCAAGCTGAAAGCACTGCTCTTCTGTCATTCCCTGACAGTTATAGACTGCCTCTGCACCTTATTAAAGATTAAGGTTTGCCCAGGCATTCTCTTTGGGCCATCTCCTGTCTGCAGTCCAGCATTTATTCCAGGGGAGCTGGAGATTAGCACCACACATCCTGCTCGGAAAGAACACCCCACCCGAAACGAGACCACGTCACCCAATGCCACCAAGCCCTTCAAAAAGCACTCCATGGGAAAACACAATATTTCACTTTATTTAGTCAGTCTAGATAACCATACCCTCCGGGTTACATAGACAAGCGATTCCTCTCATTTAGGTTATTTTTTTTGTAGACTCTAACAAAAAGACTAAAGCTAGTAACAGGTTGCCTTTTTGTGATGAAAAGGAGATTTTTTTTTTGTTCGTTAAAAAAATTATGAACACAATTATGCAAGAGTTATGTAAGGGTCCATTGTGTGTAAATGTCTGCTACCTGGTTTTGCTCTGATGGAAGYATGTTACAGCAAAAATACAGCAAGCTGAGCTACTGCATTAAAAAAATATCACCCATTAGGGCATTTCCAGAGAGAACTGTGTCCCAGACTATTTAGCAAATAAATTATGAACCATCAACACTTCTTAGAGGYCATCACGACCAATCACCCCCCAGTTTTTACCCCAAAACATCAGAAAGTTGATGTGATTCCATGGAACTTTTAACACTGTTGTCAAGACCACTCTTTGAAAAGCTGTTTTGTAACATCAGCATTTTTATGAGCACTGCTAGTCAGTTCTCAACTGACACCCTAAAATTATTCATGGAATATCATCCTACATTTCCAGGCTACCATTCTACTTCCATTTCACTTCCTCTAACTTCTGAAGTGATGCTAAAAAGCAATTGCAAATGGTCAACTGGCACAAATTGTAAATAAACAATAATTCCTTCCATTGCAGAGAATTAAAAAGACAAAAATAAACTTTTTTAACAGGTTATGTTGGTTTCACATAAAAAAAMCTGTTTTGTTTGAGGAGAGATAGAAAATGTCATTACTTTGCACTTCAAATGGGCATTATTAAGTAGTAGAATATTCCATATCTTGCAGCAAAGTTTTTGGTTTTTTTTTAATAAACAAAAACTTACAAAGGATATGGGAAAGGTTTAGCCTATCTTCAATGGATGCTACATCAGTAAATGCAGGACTATCAGAAACTTATTAAAATGCTCAGAATGAAGGCAGGGTCTTTTTTTAATATTGGTCATTTGTGGGAAAGTTTTATCTGTTCAGCCTTTATATAAAGGGCTCTGTTCACTCGGGATCCAAACCAGCAGAATTTCACTGCACTAATGAGTCCATCGATAGTTTATAAAGAATTAGACAGATGAATGTCAATTTTAACAAAGGAAACTTATCAGTCAACTGCCAAACACTGAGGAGCAGGAAGGAGCCTCCCTGTGCCCTAGGAACAGAGACATTTATTGGCTGTTGTACTCCACGTGGACACAGCCAGCCTCAGGTGGATGTGATGCTACACTCACTGATCAACTTTCCAACGAGAAAGATCCATCAGGGACTCTTGATTTCGAACCAGCTCCAGGGCTTAGGAGCAGCAGCCCCTTAAGGACACTGTGGCCCCCCAGTTCCAGGGGCTGGGGTCAGTGTCCTGCAGTGTTTGTCGTGGTGGAAAGGGACCCAAACGGTTATGGGGCACCCTCATAAGCTGGTCATGACACTCTGAACATGGTCTGTTTGCTGTTAGGATGGAAATTAAACCTGTGAGATCCTTTCTGCTGAATTATTTACTACTGAGTCATGATGGTGCTAATGTCCTATGGACATGGGAAGTTCATTTTTTGACAGGATAACAACAGAGATTCCAGAGCCTTCCTTCCCAATGCACGCATAACTCTCATCAGGATATTATTCCATTACACTTTTCCTCAGAGGCCTTTCCCAGCTGACAGTGTGGTGTGAGCTTCCTGTAAAAAGCAGCTCCCAATGTCATTCAAGCCAATTAAAGGCTACCCTGTAAAAATCACTAGTGACTGTGGCATCCTGGGGTGCAAGAAAGTTAAACAGAGGAAGAAAAGCAGAGGAAAGGAGAAGAATATTCCACAGTTCTAAAACAATTATTTGCTATTGATGCAGAAATATCATTATTCTCAGTATGAGTCAAAATACATTAGCATTCCATCTGCCAATGCTGCAGCAACCATTTTTCTCCATTTCTGTTTGACCTCAAGCCTTTTATGCATAAATGTCAGGGCTCTTTACAATTAATCATGTCTACCACAGACTAATTGTGGACAACAGTAGTGCAATTAACACAAATTTGCTTCAAATATTCATGAACATTCAAAAAGCATTCATTGACACAAGTGTTAGTTACCTAACCACAAAATCTGACAATTCTTTTCTCTTTTCAAGCAGCCTCAGCATTAGGAAGCTGAGCACACCACCAGGGGTGAGAGCGAGATTGGAAAATATTCTACCAAGTCTCAAAACACAGTTGCTTCAGTGTGACTTGCTACCAACATGTACTGGGGGAAAACAAGCAAAATAACAACTATGAAAACTATTCCTCTTTTAATCTTAAGAGCAGGGTAATCCAGTGAATATAAAGACGCTAAAACATATTTTTTGTAATGAAAAGCAGTAATTCCCTAATTCTACCTCAACGTAATTTTAAAAAATGTTATTATTATTTTCAAAGCTGATTKAAAGGAAAAAATAGTCTTTACAAATAAGAAACAATTAGACCTGTATTGGTTGTCTTGATTCATTCCCAGTACTATGCCTCAGCGTTAGTATCACGCTAAGGAACTGATAGCAGAAGTCTCCTTAAACATAGAAAGCTTTTTGTAAAGCCTGACCTAAACATACCAGATGCAGATTACTTTTTTTTAATTTTTTATTTTTTAACACATACTTTACATTAAAGAATTTCTTGGACAGTTGTGCTATTTCTAATCAGGCCCCATGGCAAATATTCACCAACCCTCACAGGAATAAACTATTCTCACTTCAAACAATTGTTACAGTTTGAATCCAATTGACTCTAGACAAAAGTACTGAGATAATCAGCATATTAAAGCCAACACTATAACCATATGTTAATTATGTAAATGATTCATTTTAATCAGCTAGAACCATGTAAAGAGTTACAAGGAATGCAAATGTAGGGAGTTATTAAAAATCTCATTATTATTCATCTTGGTTCCATGCGTGAATGTATCCATCCAAACAGATGAATTAATAGTTAGATGAAAGATGAAAGAGCTAGAGGGGAAGTCTGTGGGAAACCATCTGTCTTGCTTTGTATCCCTCCCAGGCTTCAAGCACACTGCAACAGCTCCACGGAGAACAACCCCAGAGAAGAGACAGGCACTGTCTACACAGCACCTCAACCAGGAGGCAACGCTGCTACAAAGGAAAAATAGGAAAAAAAAAAAACAAACACAACTCTCCTCACCCATTCCCAAACCGGCCCAGGAGGTGGAAAGGGAAACCAGAATAATAAGTTCAGATGAATTGCTGCAGGAATGGGAGTGGGTGCTGACCACAAACACAGGGCAAGTATTGATTTATACAAAAGTTGTGCAGTATTTTGAAGACTCATATAGACAGAGCCCTCTCACAATTGCCAAYTAGATGTTAAAAGACATTCAGGACCTGCCGTGATTGTGACCTGCATTAGTAACTAAACTCTTCACTTCAGCAGAAACCCCGTTTGTGGGAAATACAGAACCCTTTCAGCAATATTACACGAGTCTGTACTTTGTCTAGTCCTTCCAAGGAACGTGGGGGAATTGCAATGAATTAAGTCTTATTCCTGTAAGGGTTATTTTTCATTTCTCCCATTCTCCCAGTTCCCTGAGCAAAGAAAATGAATTCTACACAAGAGTCATTTGTAAGAGGAAAAAGTAAGGGCCAAATGCCTTGTTCGTTCCTGGCTGTGGCACTATTTTGTCAGCACTCTCGAGACAGTGAAACATCAAGTCTACTGTATAAGCAAATAATAAGGATTAGCTGGAAAGGTGCTGTTTAAAGCCACAGGAGGAATAAAAGCGTAAATCCACCCTGCAATTCTCCTTAAATCTTCTATAGCATTTTATTTAAAATTAAAAGCACAACTTACTGTTAAAATCCTTGGTTAAAGCCAGCTACCACCACCCTGCAGATGAAACCCCAACTCCATAAACAAAACACATGAAGAATACAATTCAAGTGTAGTCCATCACAACATGGAAAAATATGTGCTTTCCCAATAAAGAATTTTCATTCTCATATAAAGAGTTAACAGAAGTAATTTTAAAAATATGTTTGCCAGTTTTCAGAAGCTTTATAAAGCTTTGTTCTTCATACTCTAATTCTTTCATGTTTTCCTGCCTGATGTCTCCTAATGCAGTTTCACTGGAATCATTCTATTTTTGATCTTTAATCCTTTTATATGTTTTTTCTTTGCTTACTCTTGCATGCCTTTGTAGTTTATGTAATTGGGTCTTTGCACCATTTTAGCAGGGTTTAGCACTGCGCAGCTTGTCAAATTTAAGTAGAAGTGAGAATAATCTATCACTGCTATAATAAATAAGCGAGTAAATTCACATATCACCGACCTAAAGTGAATGTTTGCCACAAAAAATTGTAAACTGCAATTCCCCTCATTCTGCCAAGGCTGGTGAAGCCTTTCTACATTTTGTAATCCAGAAACAAATGCAACTGCACAGAAAGTACTTCAAATCCCTAAAAGTTTATTAAAAATGGCTACACACGTGTGCRGTGAAACAAGACTTCATTAATTTCTTCTTGAGGTGCCTGGGTAAATTCAACTTAGGGAAAAGTGTTTGACAGCTTTGTAACTATTGACTGACATGCTTCAGCAAAGCTTCCCTGAGTACAGAGCGTAATTTAAGCACATCCTGGTGATAATAAACACAGCAAGTGAAACAAAGAGCATGTCTACACCACCTGAAATGAAGAGCATTTTGGTGATGGTAATTTTTAAGTACCTACCAAATCTTGGCTAGTTTTAAAATTATTGTAAATTCCACCTTACTGAGAAATTTCAGTATAATCTTCAAGTATCGAGTATTATCTTTCCAAGCAGATTTGGTATTTTACAGAATAGTTTGTAACCTAGATATATTTTTTTTAAAAGTTCCCACTATCCACAGAATTTGAAACTACGCACAAGTCCTTATTAGTCCTTATTACAAGTCTCCCATAGAATATCACTGTTGTATTTTAACTTTATAACATATATGCAAGTGCCTCAAAATCTGTCCCTGAAAGGATGAAATCAGCTGTGCTAAGTTTCACGAAATGAAAACACACGATCCACGTTAGGCTATGAGAGAAGCAGATCTCTCCTCACATGCTCCAGACTGAAATCTTTCTCATACCATTAAATACACACACATCCTTACATATATGCATGAGAAGAAATATAAAACACACTAAGCAAACGGAAAGGAGTTTCCAGCCTTACACTCATGATTTTGTCCACATTACAAGGATCACTTCCTATTTATGCAGGCACTGATGCATAAACCACAGCAGAGGAGAGAATGGTAACTCACAGTGAAAAAAGGAGACAGCAGAAAAATTATATAGATGGAATCACACAATGGATTGGGTTGGAAGGGCCCTAAAAGCTCATCTTGTTCCACTCCTGCCATGGGCAGGGACACCTTCCCCTATCCCAGGTTGCTCCAAGCCCCGTCCAACCTGGCCTTGGACACTTCCAGGGATGGGGCAGCCACAGCTTCTCTGGGCAACCTGTGCCAGGGCCTCACCATCCTTATAGTAAAAAATTTCTTCCTAATATCTGATCTAAACCTACCCTTCTTCAGTTTAAGGCCATTAATATGATAATATGTTSGTTTTATTTTACTAGCATCTTGTTTATCATCATGAACCCAAAGCAGGAGAAATCATAGCCTTATTGTTACAGTCCCTTCTGTTCTTCCATTATATAAAGGGAAAATTATAAATAAACTCTACAAATATTTATTTAAAAGATGTTCTATTATCTGTATTTTGTGTCTGGGAGTGAGTCAAAAGGCCCTCTTTCATCTTCATACATTTCTTAGCACATTTGACTCTTTCCAAGCTCTCCCCAGTGATGGTCAGTACAAAGGGAGAAAGCTCCTCTTCTTCTCTGAAATGACACAAGAAATTCTACCAGAACAAGACTTGGCCATGGTCATCTGGAGGCTTCAAGAGAGGCTGGGAGGTTCCACCACATTTCCATCACTCAGTAACCCTGACTCGCTCACAGGGTTATTTTTGCTGCACRCACCTCAACACATTAACACTTCGGTGAGTAAATGAGGAAAAARGGAAAGGTTGTTTTCCAGGGCAAGAAGATTTCTTAAAGCGGAAATGTGGCACATATGGGGGGGATTTGAGTCACTTTATACAAAGTGATACAAATACAAACTGGCAAATAAGTCCCACTTTCCTAAGGCTCGTTTATTTCACTTGACTTTATGTTCCTTCATCTCTCTGCTTTTCCATGACCACTTATCTGCCTCTTTCTGATCACAGACTGGTTTTAACCCACGCTTCAGAGTTTCAGATCCTATCACCAATATAAACACTAGGGGAAAACTCGAGAAAATGGGATTGTATTTACTGAGTACTAGGACCCTAATTCAGGAAAGCACTYCAGCATTACAGCTTTACTGTAATTTCAGTGCCTTGTTGAACAGGAATGTGGCCAAACACATGCCAAAATACTGGAGGCTGTCAAATGAAAAATGGATTAATTACAATTTGTAACGTAAGACTTTACAGCACTGTGGCTTTGAAAGAACTGAACAAGTGTGTTCATACTTTATATTTTGTCACCTATCTTCACAAATTAAAAAGAAAAAGAGAAATTGTACAGTTAAGACAGTAATTCTCTAAATCACAGTGATGATTATCAAGGGAAAGTTAAGGTCAGGTAACACAAGGGTAGTCCACGTGCATTTTGTTTACTGTTTTGCCTGTAATACAATCAGTTATCCCTACCAATAACACCCCATGATCGCTACCCACTGTGCTGAGGTCACAGAGAAGACCATGGCTTATCTAAATCTGTGGCTTTCTGCTGTGGTTTCAGCGATGGTGTCCCCTCAGACAGAGGGTGTGACTGAACATGGCACTCGTGCAAAAAGCCACCCCCGTGACTGCAAGAACTGAACCCTGTCCTGCATCAATGTATAGGCCAGGCAGTAAAGTGAGGTTTCCTCTTGCATTTCTGTAGCCATGGGCGTGTGGGCATTGTGAGACTGATGCAAACAAACAAATCCAGATGRAAGGACGGGATGCTCCCGTTGTGTGGACATCCAGACATGCTTTGCCAAAGCCATGCACAGACACAGATCCTCTCACACTTACAGCAGCACCTCTAAATTAAGCCTCAGCTGAGCTGCTGAAGAAGGGATATGCAAAAATCAGTAAAGAGCTAGCCTGTGCTTGAAACGTTTTTCCTCCTACTTCACAAAATTTGACAGCCAAAAACGGCAGACAAGGCTTCAGAGCGCTGATTATTTAAATAGATTACTTTACAAATGTCACTCTTTGCAAACACACAGGCAACATGATTGCTGTTTCTTGCAGCACTGTATTRGAAATAGACTAAAAAAATGGGATGKTTAAAAAAAAAAATCCAAACATTTATGAATCGTTTGAACCTACTGTACTGTGTCTTGTTTACTGCTGCTCTAGGAAGCTCTTCTTAAAATAACGTGTTAAGTCTCAGAGGGATTATCCTGAAATGAAATTTTTAATAACAGCAAAATAAACTCATCCTTCACAGTGCTCTGTGTCTCATGACTTACTTTTAACTCTCACCTCTCCTCCCTGCCATACATCTGTATCTACTAACAAAATTTTATTACCTCCTACTCTATTTCAGGTATCCAAAGGAAAGTTATTCCTCCTACATGTTCTTCTCAAGAAAAGAAATTAGACACCTAAATAATTCTGCAGATCTAAAAATCCTATCCATAATGGCTCACAACTGTAGGAGACTAAGAGGGACTCCAGAAGGGAAAACTGGCGSAATGAGGATTGCACTACTACAAGAGGAGAAGGCCAAGGTTGACATCACTACCTTTGGGTAGATAATGGCCCCCTATGAAAAGGCTGGAAATAATGCATTTTCTATGCCCACTCTCCATAAAACAGTGGGAGGTTAAATTAGAAAAGAAAAGATTTTTAACTCAGACATCGGGGAAAGAAAACCCCTCCAGTGCAAGTGTAAAATGCCTGCAGAGGTGAGAGAGTCCCTGTTGTTCAAGAATGGGCTCAGCAAATGCCTCTGAGGAATGATACAGGCAAAGTTCATCTTGCTTCCAGGCAGAAAAGCAGATTAGGTGATTCCACAAGGTTTCTTGCCTCCCTATTTTCCTCTATTCTTTGATATATATCTCTTCTAGGAGGTGGCACACTTCAAGAGCTTCCTCATTTGTTTGAGGGTATTTTGCATTTTTAATCTTGCAGACAGCAAACACAGCAGGAATCAGTGGCCAGGAGCAGAAATAAAGAGAAATAGAGCCCTGTAATGTCCTAACTGCAAGGGTAATTAAACATGCAAACAGTTCAGTAGGGCAGCAGTGAAACTGAGGGAACCAAAATTACTTGGATGTTTAAAAGAAGATTAAATATCTTCCAAAAGGTCTGCTTTAAGCCAGTCTCCAAGAGGCTTTCTGTAGCATGTACATTCAAGAGGACAGGCTGAATTATCATAATGATCCTTCCTGGCTTGAGCATCCTTGAATTCGTGAACTGGAAATCCCTCTTCACAGCAAGAAAATTTTCTTGTATAAAYGTATACATTCACTTTCTAATTCTGAAAATGAAAAATAATAATAGTAAAAAAAAAAAAGATAACAAAAAACCCCTTAGGTTTTGTTACATTAGAGAAATGGCTTTAGCCAAAGAGTGCGGAACCAATTTTTAACAAAGTGTTCTGCCCTGAGACAGAGAGAGAAAAAGAAKCGTACCACATTCAATTTGATTTTTCTATTTCTGCAGTGGGTAATTTATAATCAAAGTCTCCTCTCCTGTTAAGAGTACAAAAACTAACTATTAAGCAAAGTCACAAAGTATGTACACTGCTTTTTCCCAAAAAGGTGTGGAGGGCAATTAACATTAACTGCTTCATCTTATTCTTGAATCACAACTGTTATTTAACAAACTAAAGCAATACATTTTACTTCATTTATAGCCTTTATACTTAAATGCAACAAATATTGACAATGCAGTAGTATCAGTATATCCACAGACAAATTAATTCTTTAGCTTTAGTCATTAGGTTAGGCAGTAAAATTGACACCATTTAGACAGTACATTTGAGAACCACCTCGTGAGCAAACAGGCATCATTCTCAAGAAATAATTCCAGAAAGACTTGAAGTGCTTGCTAGCACGCAGTGTACCTTAAAAATACGTCTGGGATCTGTTTCTGAAGGTGTCTGATTCCCAACTCCCCATCTATTTTTGTGATGTGGACGCCGTATCATATTTTTTTGCAAAGGAATGGAAGAATGGYGAGCAGAAGATCATTTTAATTAATAACATTAGAAAAGGTTATGCCATTTTGTAACAGAGAAGCGTTTCAAATTACATAAAAAAACATTTCTAAAAAAGCACAGTGAGAAAGAGTAGAGCGAGATAGAAAACTGAAAGTGCCAAACAGAGAAAAACTGTGTATTACAAAATTCTTCAGAATGCTATCAAGAAAATGAAGCACTGGACAGATTATTTGCTGTGTCAGAAAACAAGTGCTAAAAACCAAACAAAGCTATGAAATATGGGCTTAAATAATTACATAGTCTGGCTCTGACTCAGAACTACTTTTAAGTCTTTCAGGTATCTGATCTCGACTTAGAGAACTCTGGGGAGGAAAATCTGGGGAGGAAAATCTCTACAAACCTAACAAACTGAAAATGTAAACCAGAAACTCTCATCCCTCCTATCCAGAAGCACAATGCTACACATTTATTAATATTTTGAAATAATCTCTCCCATGGTAAATAAGACTTAAAGCATCACCTCTGCCCTTCTTGATCCTCCATTTCTTATTTGAACCAAGAGAATCAAAACCCCCTTCTCAGCATTTCGCTATTATTCTTCTAGACAAAGCATTTTATTTAAAAAAAAAAAAAAAAAACAACTGGCTTGGTTCTGCAAGAAYCAACCAATAAGAATGCAAATGATAAATTTGCAGCCAGACACCTTAAGCCAGGATTACAGCCACCTCAAGATGACCGCAGAGCAGCATATAAAAAGTACATTTCACAGCCACTTAAACAAGACAATGCTTCTCGAGAACGAGCACCAGAGATAAACGCATTGCCAGCACCAGTTACCACGCTCTGAATACATTTTAGGCACACACAAAGGCCATAYGCTGTGTCAGGCAAGGTTCTAGGCACTTCTCAGAACCCCATCGCTTCCAGAGGACTAACAAGGAGGGATTGAAGSCATTCTCTCTCACAGGAACAAGTCACGTTTTCCAGAAAACGAGTGGAGTCCCAATTTTTTTCCCTGTGAAATACAGGTGACTGTGTCTCATCATCTGCACGTGAGGCTCAGGACAAGTTTCACCCTATTTCTGCCATGGGTAAAAATAACCTGAGATACTAAACCCAACTTAAATCCATCTAAAAAGGAAGTTAATAACAACATTACGTGGAGAACTAAGGCCAGAGAAAGGTAGGGAAGCAACACTTGTAGATTTGTGTCTTATTGCAGAAAAATAAGACTGGAATAACAGAGGTTTGGTTTTGAATTCTCTTGCATATTTCAGTGAAAAGACTTACTGACTGCCCAGAACTTACAGACTCTGTTTACAGACCTGGCAGAGAGCTTCTTACATTATTAAAAGCCAGGCATTACACAACAGAAAAGCAATGTCTGTCTTGCATTTTTGTGTCACCCCTCCCCACCCTGGGAAAAAAAAAAAAAAAAAAAAGAAGAAACCAAAACACAAAAGAAGACTGATATGAAATATCCACTGACATTTTTAGGTCAACACCCTCACAGCATCTCTATAATATTCTGATACAACAAAAATAGTCAATCACTGTAATTTTCTGCCAGCAAAGCATGCTTTTCCAGAATGGCCAACTGTAATGGCTTCAATTACAATACAAATCACTAAATATAAGAGTATTTGGTTCTCAGTGTCTTTTTGAGGAATAGATGCTAATCACATCACTGGAAATGACAAATTCCACTCTCTGCATAAACATTTCATATACGAGTTCAAAAGTCTGCAGTGCCTTCCTCCCTCCACTAACAGTATACCTCTGAAATCAAAAACTCACATTTCAGACATAATATGCAAAAAAATATATCCCTGCAGTCATTATGAAGAGATGCCATCATAAAGCTGATTGCACTGACAATTACACTGAATGTGGAACATTACATGGCATAATATCAGAAGCTTTTAAAGTCAGTTTGCAACATTACACCAAATGCCTCTCAAAAAATCAGATTTCAAGTGTTAGCATCCCTGAAATGCACATGAAATTTGCTCCTGGACTGAAAGTGCCTCCTAAAGTTATGTACAGCTGTTAGTATAGCTGTATCTTAAAGATACCTGCAGTGCACGGGGGCACAGGCTCCGAGCTGTCAGTCAGGTCTCCTCTGTTTTTCACTCAGTGACACTCAAAAATCTGCTGCAGATTAAAGTTCCTATGAAATTCCTTCATTCCTTCCTTCCAGACCTGTGCTGCCCTGTTGGGAACATCCTCAGCAGACTTGGCTTAGGTACAGGATGTGTACACTTGGCTTAATTGTGCCTAACAATCCTTTTGGCCAGTGGAAGGCACTTTCAGAYGGGAGATGGGTGTGAACACCTGTTACACTTCCCTGTGCCTGCTTTTAACTGTTCCTTCACGGAGGAAGGCGTAAAAATAAAAACATTCATCTCCGCGGTGAAGAGACCATGCACTCACTTCAGTCAATCCAGCACAGAGTGTCAGTTAAAAATGGGGCTCGGAGAATCCTGCATGGATGGATTCCATCTCCTGTAGCAGCAGCGTTCCTGAGGTTTGAGTGGGTTTTAACAACTCATGCCTACAAAACAGAGTCACCCCAGGAGCCAGTGAAGACACTTCCCACTCTAAACTGACCACTGCTATAATGAATCAGATCCATCTTTCTCTTTCCTTACACAATGATCAGTTTCCAAGAATTTCTTTGGATCATCAACAATTTCAGGTAAGCTTTAGAAGCATTCAGAAGTAAATCCCTGCACACAACACTTGCCTTCCTTGTAGATCACTCTCAAATTCTGAACGGGTAAACAAACTTGGAAGYGCACTGAGTCATTTCTGCAACTGCACACTTGTTTTAAAAGGAATGGGAAACATCAGAACCGAGTTGATAGGGGAAGATCGAGCAGGAAGAACAATTTGCCAAAGACTGGCTGGTCTTTTAAGAACCGGGCCTAACCCCAAGTGCTGTGTTACTGTTAGCCTCAAATCCTCTTGTATTTAGACAGCAAAAAGTGAGACAGACATTTATGTTTTAAATGAAAAGAGAAGACAAAGGGAACATGGAAGATAGATTTTTAAGAGTTGAGTCACAGCCAGGTTGAGATAGTTTCAGGATTTCAAGTTGGCTTTTTTCTGGTTTTAGACATTATAAGGCCAAAAAAAGAGAAAAAACCACCAGAACCAGTATAGCTTGGTGTCTAGATACAAGATTTWAAAAAAAAAAAAGTAACAATCAAAATTGTAGTTTTATTCCTGTATTCCAGAAGAAGGGGTTGCTCCAGCTGCATTTCACTTCCCTCAGTGAGAGGAAGGCTGGTGCTGTGTTTTCCACGCTCATCCCAGAGCAGACTCTTGCGTGACTTGTCACAACAGAACACGTTAGATTGTTCATTCTCCTGGGTCTGTCTCAGGACGAGGTAGGAAAGATTCCTGCGCTTCCGAAAGGAACATTCCTTGGGATGAGGAGCAAACAGCGAAACCATGCTCTGCGGCACGGGCCTGAACAGACAGCTTTCCAACACAGAGCAGTTTCCAGGTACCACAAACTTAAAAACCACTTGGTAGTAATTAGTTGCTGCAAGTGCATACCAAAGTGTAAATTATTTAAGTATGGCTCAGCCTCCATAGAATCAAACTTGACTGAGATTCTGTCAACAATCCTCATGGCTTCCTTAAAAATGTGCATTTTCTGTTTTGTACACAAACAGTCATAATCCTCTTCCATCCTGGTGGTTTTTTTTGGATTTTGTTTTTGTGGTTTTTTTGGGGGGGTTTGATGGTTCTAAACAGTATTCATGGGGGAGTTGTTTGGGCTTTTTTTTTTTTTTAATAACTGAAGTGAAAATGTTTTATTCTAGCAGAGCATTGGAATATAGTTGTAGAGGTTTACTTTCTCTCTGTACCTCAACTGTTCACAAGATGAAAACTAATTTTAAAAAAATCATTCAAATAACGTTTTCCAGAACAATTCCAAGTCAAAGAAAACCTAGCAAAAGTGAGCTTATTTTGTTAAAAACAGGCTGTTCTGTATTTCTTGAAATATTAAAAAACTATCTCTAAAATCCTTTTGCACAGGCAAGATCTAATACATCAGAGAAACAAACAAAAAAATACTAAAAAGCTGGTCAAGCACTAAACCCACGCTCACAACAATAAACCCAACACAAGCCCTGTACACATAAAACACATATCCATAATATTCAGAGAATAAGGAACCGTTTTGCATAGAGGGTAAACACCTTCAAGCTTCCTTTCTGAGGCAGGTCCCATCTTACAGACTCGGTTCAGCATCCAAGGGAGCTGAAAAGTCCCCTGAGCTGCACTGACAGCCCCAAGTTATCTCCAGGGAGTAGCAAAGGACTTCTCAGGTTTGCTAATTCACTTAAGTCAGCATCACACTGAGGCAAGCAGGGAAATGGAGAATGATTCATTCTGTATTATTATCTACAGGATCACTCACAAATGCAGCAAGATGTGCTTTCCCTCACCTCTAGTCACCTTTTATTTCTCAGCTAAATGTCATCTTGCTTTTAACCAGCTACAGGGCTGCAGCTTTTAAAAAGCCTGACAGTGTTTTTTCTGAACCTGTGCTTATTATTCTCTTTGGAACACTCACCCATGCTTAGGTTCCGCTTTAACATAATCCTAAGATTTTCTCTAGAATGGAAGTAAAAATGTTTGGAAATTCCCTTTTTTTCTCTTTCTTGGTTTCAAGCGTCAATATGATTTGTTCTCAAAGCGTTTGAGACATGCTTGTATTCAGTTCCACTGTCAGGGAAAATRAAGACAGCTGATGTGTACCTGCACAGTGGCTGGGAACTCGCAGAGAAACCCTTGTATTTGCATTCTGGCTGCCACTCTCCTGCCTGGGTTGGATGCTTTGAAGTTTACATGTCTAAGATATCTGGAGATGCATTTTACTGAATTTGCCATATATTAAGATGGTACAGAGAAAGCACAGTATCACAGACATTTATCACAGTTCACCAATATATAAACAACCCATCATTTCCTCCTCTGGGACTTCTAAATGCTGCTAGTTAGCATACAGGAGGGCAGGACACGCTTTGGAATAATATGGCAAAGTGAGGACAGAGACRTAACAAAAGGGTACTTGCAGCTCTACAAGATGAAAAAGCCTTGGGATAATAAGCATTTCATCATCATTTTATTATCTCAGAATTAAAAAAAAAAAGCATAGTTCAAGATCAGTTCACTGCTTTGTGTACTTTTGGCTTTATCTTAATAAGATAAATAAGATGCTTTTATACGATACTTATCAATAAAGTCTGAATAGTATTTCCTTGATGAATAACATTTCCTTGAAATGCACCATGTTTTATTTGATTCAAGGCCCCAAATAAAATGAGAATATTAACCATTCTGACTCCTGACTATACAGGCAAGAGACTTTCTTATCAGTTGGTCAGAAATAAAACAATATGTAGATTTAAATWTAAAAAATTACATTCCTTCCTGATTTAATAAACCCATCAGAATGGGAGGATTAAGACCTTCTCCAAGCTCTCTAGCTCATGCATCTCTGYCCACTAGAGAAAGCAAAGGAACCAGGACATCAGAATTTACCCTAATCCACAATAACCTGCGTCTTGTGAAACACAACTAGAAAGTCTGACAYAGAAAATTTACCTGGATCAATTTCCGGTTTTCTATTTACAGTATTCATGACCTGCCACTACACTAAAAAAAACAAAATTGCCCAAATTATCTGTGAACCCTTTGGGTGCTCACAAACTTAAGGCAGATGTGATATCTCACTGGCAAATATCTGCCTGCTGTGGTTCCATCACTCTCAGGTAGTAATAGAGCAGTTCGAATGCAATCCCCAATTACTTCAGTTGAAAGTACTTACACTGAAAATTATTATGTCCCTACCATTTTTTTTGCCACAACCTGATCTACTGAAATAGACATTTCGTATGTTTTTGCAACACCCTCTTTGAAACGAGGTCTGAGCAAACAGTTACCTGCACACCTCAGTTAAAATAAGCAAGCAAGGAGACAGGCCAAAAGATGTATTTGAACTGGATTTCTAACATTAGCTCACGTAACACAAGATAACTTATCAGARGGTAAATAGGTGAAATATTCAAGCCAACTCCATTAAAATGATTGTTCTATATTTAGATGTACGAGCATATTTTTATATCAGTTGTGAATCATTGTACTGAAAGCGAAAGAACTTCAGAGTTGTATCTCCTGCCATAATCTGGCCATCAGAAGTTTTATTACTGATGATTATGCATGAGTCAGAAAAGAAAGAAAATGAGCTGAAAGTCCAGATCCTTGGAAACAGCAATATCAGCTTGCTGGCTTCTACTAGGAGAAGCCAAATTAAACAATCTGCTTTTACAGGGACTCCAAATCTTAAATCTTTGTCTTATTTAGGGGATGAAAGAATAAATAGAACTTACCCTAATGAAAGCTATGTCATCTCTAGAATTTTTTTTTCTGCAAGCTCAAATATCCTTGTACTTATTCCACTTAAAAACCCCTGCAGAAACTGCAGTCAGAAAGGCCCAGATTTACCCAGTTTTTGCCATACTAAAACACTCCATTGGAGTGTATTATCCAACACACAAGCCATAATTACAGATCATCATCTCTAAAAATCACTAACACTGATATTGCACACCAAAGTGGAAAAGGAAAAAAAAAACTCTGCCTGTTGGGTGTCAGATGAAACCTGACAGATGAAAAGAGCCCTGACTCTAACACAGCATGGCCCAAGCTGACAGAATCAGAGGTAACACGGTGTTGCCTGACTCATTTGAATTATGTCACCCATTGATTCCCGAAATAAAGGCCAGCGAGTCCACATTACGCAGAAGGGAGAGCAGAATAACCACTTGTTTCTTAGCTGGACTAAAACTAGAGAGGCTGTCCTTATTACAATTGTCTTTGTGGTCCATAGGAAATACACTGTGTTATTGCCCTTGCACATTCACTCACCAGGTATTTTATGGTATCTGCACTCATTAGTAAGAAATAAASGCAGGTTAAAAGAAAATAAACTCTTGCAACAGCAATAACCAAATACTTTCAAGCTGTCTGCAGCCTCTTGTGCAGCTGACAGGTTTCACTGACCATGCATATTGGCTGCACTGCTTGATCCATGGATGAGAAGGGAAAACAATTTAATCTGAAGTTGTCTGGGGCAGATCATCCCGAGTGCCACCGCGAGGCACATACAGGACAATGAAGCCATCGAGCCCAGCCACAGCAGCTTTAAGAAAGGCAGGTCCTGCTTGACTGAGCTGATCTCCTTGTAGGGTGACCTGCTTAGTGGATGAGGGAAAGGATATGGATGTGCCTACCTGGACTTTAGGAAAGCCTTTGACACCGTTTCCCACAGGACTGTCCTGGAGAAACTGGCTGCTCAGGGGTGCACTGTTCTCTGGGTGAAAAACTGGGTGATGGAATGGAATTACCTTCAGCCGGGGCTGGCCACCAGTGGGATTCCCCAGGGCTCAGCACCGGGGCCAGCTCTGTTTAATATCCTTATCCACGATCTGGACAAGGGGATTGAGTGCACCCTCAGTAAGTTCACGGATGACACCAAGCTGGGTGGGAGTGTGGATCTGCTGGAGGGCTCTGCAGAGGTGGCCAGGCTGGATGGGCTGAGAGCAGCAGCAGGAGGTTCGACAGGACCAAGGGTTGGGTCCTGCCCTTCGGCCACAAGCAGCCCCTGCAGCTGCAGTGTCTGGAAAGGGTCCCAGCAGGAAAAGCCCTGGGGGTGCCGAACAGGAGCCAGCGTGTGGCTTGTACCTGCTACAGTGTGGCCAGCAGGACCAGGCCAGTGACTGTCCCCCTGTGGTTGCCCCACCTCAAATCCTGGGTTCAGTCTTGGGCCCCTCAAGACAAGAAGGACATTGAGGGGCTGGAGCATGTCCAGGGAAGGGAATCGAATTTGGGAAGGGTCTGGAGCACCAGGAGTGGCTGAGGGAGCTGGGGGGGCTCATCCTGGAGAAAAGGAGGCTCAGGGGGACCTTCTTGTTCTCTACAAAATCTTGGCAGGAGGTTGCAGCCAGGTGGGGGCCGGGCTCTGCTCCCAAGCAACAGACCAAGAGGAAATGGCCTCAAGTTGTACCAGGGGAGATTTAAATTGGATGTTAGAAAGGAGTTGTCGAGCACTGGAACAGGCTGCCCAGGGAAATGGTTGAATCATCATTCCTGGAGGTGTTTAAAAAGGGTAAATGAAAAATGAAGCGTAGATGTGGCACTCACGGACATGGATTAATGTTGGACTTGGCAGTGCTGGGTTAACAGTCAGACTTGATAATCTTACAGGTCTTTTCCAAGAAACAATTCTATGATTTCCAGACATTTAAACACTGTTTACAAAAATTTTCAGTTATCAAAGTAATACAGACTATACTCATCACTAACACCACCACTTTACGTCTGTTAAAAGCACTTTTGTTACAAAAGGGAGAAAAACTTTGCAACTCTCAGACTGAGAGAAGAAATGTTAGATATGCTCTCTCAAAACCAAAACAAGATACACACTCAGATGAAAAGTGATTGCAAYAGTAAAACATATTCATCCTCCACTCACAAAGCACTGGGAGTACAGGACTAGTAACAGGAGAGACAGAACAACACAATCAAGCCAGAATAAATCTGCATTTAAGCTAAATCATCTTCTTACTGCATTTCAAAGAGGCAATTCAGCCAATGTAAACAGAAATTACACTCTGCTTTCCACTAGATTGTAATCTAAAACCAACAGACACAGCCATGCACCACTTCAGCCAACACTGGAAGAATTAAACCCTCTCGTTGCTGTTTCAAATGTATTATTCAACTAAAACCTACTAAATTACAAAAGCCTTTTTCATGTAAGGTGCCACAACAGATCCACAACATTTCCCGAGACTGGATTGCCAGAAAGCGAGYGGGACTTTGCAGGTAGCCTAACGCACTAACACCTCCAAGTATCCAGAATGTACTCACTGCTAGCACTTCCCAACACGGCACTAAAACAAGGATTTTCCAGATGGGTGAAGTGATGGCACTGTGATGAAGTCTGCACCACTACTTTTCACAGCATATTCTAGGCAATTCTCTCAGCCCTAAAATAAAATGGAACAGTCTCCAGATTACCACTTTTTCAGCTGTCAGTCAAACACATAACCAGTTATGGAAAATCAGATGCACAGAAAAAAAGAAATCTAACTATCTTAAGAGTAATCTAAGCTTAAGAATGATGTACTCAAAGGTACAGTAATTCCCAATTTATTGAAATAATTAATCAACAGCCTACTTCCTAATTTTCTTCTCCAACCCTCCCCTTTACTACCACATAAATAAATAAGCAAATAAAAGCAGAAAAAAATAAATTTAGCTTAGTCAGCTGAAGTMTTTAGCAATGAACACAAGCTTGAAGCCTCAGAACTCTTAGAGCTTTCCTGGTCACTATGTTAAAATAAAAGCAGACTTTAAAAAATACTGACCAAAAATACTGACCGTATTCAGAAATAATGCCATCTTTATTGTCTTCAAAACTAAGTAGCACATTTCCTATTAAATGGAACTGCCTCTGTATTTAGAGTTTTCCAATAGTTTACTGAAAAGCCTACGCAATTTCAACTTTAATAATTTTATAATAACGCCTATGAACTCCTCTTTCTCTGCTAAATGGAAATTGAGCCACCTAAACCAGCCACAAAATTAATAATTTAACATTCATTATTAAAACGTCATATATCGCATGTAAGTTTTCAAAATATTTTATCATAAACCTAACATTCCAAGCAACCAGAGCAATTGCAAAGATTTTATATACCTGAAACACTCCGAGCCATGAAAGATGGAGCTAGCATGACCTCTCAGATATTATTTACTGAAACATACTATTCTCTGAATAGTTTTTTTGATGCTGCACTTTGTAATGTAACGATAAGTGGAGCTCGGTGTCATGTTTATTCTGAGAACTGGCAGGAAGGCACAGGAGCCACTCAGTGTGACAGTGGGGCCACGCTCCACACCCCTGGCCAAGGCAGATGGACCTTGCCATGCACCACCCGCCTGGCCCCGCTGCTTATCCGGACATAAGGGCTCCCCCATGGGAATCAAATGGCTGAACGGGCATGGGAACCAAGGGCAGCATAAGAAATCTCTTACTGGATTGACACTTAATCCTAGATGGCACTTGTTTCATTTCCCTTGCCAGGAAAAGCAGCAGGATGGTTTTGACACAACCAGGACCTTGCTGCCCCCAGCACATGCAGTGCCTGCACTGCAGCCCCTGCCTGGTCCTCKTGGCAGCAGAGCTGTGACAGCCCAGGAAGCCACCAGGAGGTCTTTTGTGCCAAGGCAGAAAACATCTCCCCACCCACAGGAGGCATAAAACCATTTATGCATTATTTGTACTTTCATGTGATTTTTTTCTTTCTGCCCTCAAACAGCTTTATCCAGGAGAAGGAAGGAAGGAAGAGGAAAAGCTATTTCTCATATAAAACTGTGTTAATAAGTCATAGGCCATCAKTCTAATATTTTTAAGGTATATTTACTTATTGGAAAATAAAACTAAGTTTGCAACTACATTTAGCATAATTTGATACATGTCAACATCTCTGTAACCCTGGAACTTCTCTCTCTCGCCAAGAACACAAGCATTTCACTTTTAATCATCTCACTCAAACATATAATCTCAGTAACAGGAATACAAATCTCCCCGACAGAATACATGCAATGAGGAAAAGGCACATGGCTATGGCTGCTCATATAAGTTGTGTCCAGAGATGTACCCACAGTATCCACCCTTTTTTGTTTGTCCCAGGTTTCACACATTCCACTGCTCCATAACAAGAGGGTGTGACAAAAGCAAGCAGAGCATCTATGACAGAGGTTACTGATGAATTTAGGAGGAGGGGCTGGACCAGGCTGCACGTGCACAGCCTAAAGTAAAATAATATGCACTGAGTGAAGGTGCAGAACCTCTGAAGACTAATACTGCTCCACAGAGATTTGAGCTCCCTCTTGCTCAACCATGCAACACAAAACACAAAAAAAACCCAAAATAGTCCCCCAAATCTCTAAGGAATACTCTACACTGCTTTCATATGCAATCTTGGAAAAAAACCAATTGGAAAACATGGGGAATCCCTGGGCAGATTTCTACTTTCTGTAGAAATCCATGCAAATAAATAAACTGCCATCTTATAAGCCTATAAAATGTTAAAACTGCCTCATATTCAAAAATAGTTCAGGGTTGTGGTTCTCAACCTGCAACCCAGAAAAAAACATTTACATAATCAGTTTATCAAGGCATATTTTTGAAGAAAATTTCCATTGAAGTTCTGAATGTTATGTAATTACTGCTTAGAAGAGGATGATATAAATATTCCTATCAAACGTCCTTTGCATTATTTATTTTAGATACTTAGATTTACTCTAAGAGAAAAACAGTAAGCATTCTAGAGTCATAAGCTGACCGGAGATACTGTAAATGCAGGTAAAATCTTGGGGGAGAAATTGGTCAAACCATTTCACGCTGTAGCTCCCTCACTAAGACAATAACTCAAACATGTGCTTTGTTTCCAAAATGCCACTTTCAGATTTGACATCAGGGAGGGAGAGAGATAGAACAAGACTAGAGAAGGATTCCTATGAAGAGCACTTTTCAACTGCACCTGTAATATGTTTGGGGTTTTTTTCAGCAGTTCTTATTACTTGACTATTTTAGATCTATGCTAAAGGAGCAGCATAGGCCTGGATTTATCTTTTCAAGGAAGGAATGAAGAGGAAAAAGATTGAAATAAAGCATCCCAAATTTTCAAAGGGCCCTTTCTTCTAATCTATCTGCTTGGATAATGCGTCCAGAGTGGCATTTTGTAATGACAGCAACTTTCCAACAAATCAATAGTTATTTAATTCCCAACAAGCTCTCGAGTCCATTAAACCTGATTACATTCACCCATTTCAGTTGGGTGCAGTTATTTTTCCTACACCGGCACTTAATCTATAACAGGAACTTATGAGAACTTTCAAAAGCAATTTCAACATCAATCAGCATAGAGTGAAAGGCACGATTTGCTTGTAATTATTTATTGGACAGGATGGCAGAGGGTCTGACTGAGCTCCAGCGTCCGACCTTCACCCCCAAATTCTAATGGATGTGGAGGCCTGCTTGATGTGTCTCACTGCATAAAAAATAGCCTCAGCTTGCATGTCCCACAGGACACAGCTTTTCAATACCTGATAATGGCCACTGTGCAATGCTATATTTCTATTTTAGACATATGTGTCTGATATTAAGCCTGAAGTGAAGAACACAACTCACAGTCTTCTATTACTGAAGGGACCTATATGGAAAACCACCTGTTCCGTGCTGTGATTGTCCCTCCATGTCAGCAAACTGTTGGAGTAAAGGAGTATAATGAAAATTTCCCTCTCCCTCACAGTTAATTTGATTCATCACTAGCACAGCACAGAAATGCCCTAACACACACACGTGTGTGTCCTGACCCTGTTAATGCATAATATCCAACTAAGTGCACTTAGAGGCTGCACTTTTTTCATTTTGTCAGTGCTTAGAAATGTTATTTGAATTCTTTCTGAATGTCTTCCAATACTGTAAACAACAGGATAGTTATTGCTTAATTAGCACCTACATGATCTATTAAAAAACAGGCCTAACAGAAGAAACTTCAGTAGCCATTTTTTGATAAAAATCAAATAAAAGCAAAGGCAGAAACAACAACAACAATCTAGTAGYTGCCAGTTGGCTCCTAAAATCCACGACTCTTGCCCTGCAGCAAGATCTTACGCYTTGAGGGCTCAAAGGAATTAATAGSAAGTGTATAAATATTCTTTGCAGGTGATATATTTCTTAACAGACAAAACCACAAACCCTTATTCATTCCGCGTGACRCGTCACATACGAATTAATGCATATTTAACACTATTCCTATTTGCTGTGCTAAAACACTTAACCTAAACACATCATGGTAAGTTACTTTGTCTTATGACCTGCCGTGGGAATGCTGACTCCCTCAGAAACCTGGAACGGATAGCAAATCCTCTGCCCTGTGGTCAACCTCGTGAAGCAAAGGCATGAATGTTAAACAGCAGACAAATCAATACAAGCAAATATAGCTCAACTACACCATTTATTCAGCCATGAGAGATGTCAATACACAGATTAGGGTGATCCATCTTTTTGATTTCCTACTGTCTTCTCACTGACTACACGAGAGCTTTTGCCTGTATTAAAAGTGTTTGCTTTCTCAACCATAAAAATTCCAATTATTGCTCTAAGTGCACTAGAGTTAAGTTGCTTGTTGGAAGCGGCCTTGCATTACCTGAACAAGTCCAGCGAAGTATGGTGCTGCCGGCAGAATCATTGGCACTCCATAGGGATGTAGCAAAACTCCTTGAGACGACAACATGGTTTAAGTGATAGTATTACTCCCACTAAAGCTAAACACATCAATTGAAAGTTAGGGGAAAATCTATATACCAACTTCTTCCAAACTCAGAGCTAGAACCAAATAACTTCTGTCAGGGGCAAAGCCCACATCAGCTGTAAAAAAAAGAAAAAAATTGACGTCAGCAACACTTAATGTTAAAATTTTCTTCAGAGACAACAGATAGAGACAACAGCTGCAAACCTAACTCTACCCAAAGAGGAAGGTGCTATTTTGGGACCAGCTTAAGTAACATGACTAGCCAACTACTCTTCATCAGTTCAGATTTTTAAGTACTACACACATAGAGATCAAATTCTGTACAGATCTACTGATTAGAAATAATTTTCCTATCAGTTCTGGCATACACATGACAACAGTTACTATGAGAAGCCATTTTCAAAATAATCAGATTTATCATGATTGCATAATTAGACATTTCCCTGTATTTATCAGCTATTAAACAATATTCATGTCAGTGTTTAAACTTCAGTCTGTTAAACTGGGTGCATACTCTGTTTTGATTCATTGTATTTTTCTTGTTTGTTTTGAACATTTGAGCTAACTAATTCAAGCTAACTACTTCTATTAGTGTAAATTATATTTTAATGCCTTTTCTAACCTTTCACAACATCTATGTTGTTAAATTGGTCATAAGTATTTTAAAAAGAACACATTTTCCCATTAGAGTATTTCAAATCTGTTCTCCAAATCAGCTTACACTAAGAGACAAAAGAGTGAAATTTAGGCTGTTTTCCTCCCTAAACAAAACAGATTTGAGTTTAAATGCACTACTTACAAGACATTCTCTTCCACAGCTCATTTTTACTTTAGACAAAACCAACTTAGCCATTAACACCTGTTTTATGTGCTATGTATCTTCTATTGCAAATATAACTAACAACAAGAATCACAATCGAGGAAGACTTTTTTATTTCAATAAAGAATTAGTTAGGTACTTACAACTTTATGTTACAATTTAAAAAAAAACCAAAAAAACTCCTACAATCTTTGAATAATCAGGGTGCTTCACACCACTAATTTCAGCTACTCGATTTTGTTGCATAATTACTTTTCCAGATAACTAATTGCAGACAAGATTTGATGTGATCCTCAATTATTTCATGTCACATTTTGACCACGGTGGAAGGTTTGCAGTAATTGATTCCCGTGTATCCCGGCAGTGGCGTTGCAGGATTTAGCCATCTCCCCCAGCAGCTGCCTGCTGGCCCTCAGCACCCTCAGCCCACTGCTAACTTTAGACATGGAATTGTGACCCTCGGTGATGCTCTCTGGAGAAGCTGCCAATGAGGCCAGCAATTGTCACATGATGAAGTGATGTTTACCCAACTCCAGCTCCTGTTACAGAATCCCTTCACTGTTCTGCTGGGGATGATGCTGTCTGCACTGGTGATCTGTCTATGCTTAGCTATAAATCCTATTTCTTGCTCTTTTCTTATTAAGGAAGAGAACTCTGCAGTTTAATTATTGAACAGGCAGTACGCCGACACATCATGGATTTTTTTTCAAAAGATTTTCATAAATTCCAATACAAAACCAGGCACTAACTTTCACACAGAAATATATAAACAAAAGGCATATGTGAGAAAGCAAGCTGCAGTCACAACCAGCTTAAAAGTACCTAATGCCTAAAAAAAAAAAGTTCATTTTAAGTATTGTCTATTTGTTTCATCTAGCAGAGTGAGCTGCATTTGAAGAGAAAGTAGATTTCTTTCACCCAGGAATGGAGATTATAAAATGGATTCTGCAAGCTTTACTCAAATGACTCCAGTGGGACAACTGACATAAATAAAGACTGTTCAATTGCTCTCTAAAATACCTGGAAGGTTTTTTGTTTCAGCATGTATGCATTTGATAGGATGCTAGAAAACCTAAAGAGGAGGATTTGTACAGGGAAGCGCAGGCTCAAGGGAAGCTTCGCTGTGATCTATTTTGGGACAGAATTTTTTTTCACATTTTCTTTAATTATTTTGGCACAAGGCAACATGCTGATGAAATTTCCTGATGACACAAAGTTGGAAGGTACTGTCAAGACTGAAAAGGATATTACATAGAAACAACTGCTAAATCTTACGGGCTGCATTGATAGAAATGGGATGGAATTCAATAATACAGAATGCAAGATCATGCTTCTGCTAATAAGAAACTTCAGATCTCAGCTCAGGAGGAAGGAAAGCAGGATCTGATTGCATCTGTTTAAAGACTTTGAGATGCAAATACAAAAAGGAAAATTAGCAGCATTTCTTAATTTTATTTCGTAATTAATTCCTTGATTTCTTAGAGGTACTTTCAATAGTATACAGTTCTCTTATTCCACATTAAACAAAAAAAAAAGGTCAAATTCAAATACAACCACTGTAGAGAAATTCCTTTTTGTGTTCAGGGGAATTGAATAACTATGTTGCAACAGGAACCTAAATTTGATTTGTTTATCCCAGCAAAGCAACCTGTGAATAGGGAAGAAAACAGTAGGAGGAAGAGACTCTTTAAGCTAAGGACAAGCCTGACACTCTAAAAATCAAGAAAAACCTAGTTATGAATAAATTTAGGCTGAAAATATTTTTTCAAGGTTTTTTTTTTTTTCTTTGAACTATTTTGGTCTTGGCTAGTGAGGGTCTAGAACAGCCTTCCAAATCCACAGTAACAAAAAAGGGTGGCTCATAACAGGCAATTACATGATGCCAACAGTAGTGGTACTCTGAACTCAGCAACTTAACAGAAGGACCCTTCCAGTCCTTTGCAAGCAGCACAAACATTCAAGAATAATGAAAACATCAAGTGTCTAAAAAGCATTTACATTTTCCACATTGCAGATTGTGACACACAAACACAAACTTGGAAAATAAACTGTAATTACCTGTTTTAACGCAAGGACGCTTTGCTTGCCTCACTATAACAACATGCTTCTAAGTGTATAGGTGTGTGGCACTCCAAATCCAAGCTCTGACTTGGTGGCTGGGCTCTGTGGTGATGTCCCATGTGTGCACCAGCTACCTAAGTTCGCACAAACCTCTGCGAATCAAAACCACAGAAGCACAACAGAGCTTTACTCGCGTCTGCGCCCCGTGCCGAGCCCTGAGCTCACGCCAACGCCACCACATCGGCTCCACCACCTCACACCAACACAGCTCTTCTCCCTCCCAGCCACACAAAAAGGAAATTCGACTGAAGTTTTTACAGTTTCACTCTTAGTTGCATTAATGGTCACTCCCGTTTCGCGAGAGTATATTGGATAAATTAACTCTGACCACAGAGAGTGCTGAGGATTGAGAAAACGAGCCAGAAAAGTGTTAATTAATTTTGTTTCACTCGAGCAGGACCTTTAGCACGGTTAAGGTCAAGCATGGACCTGAACACTTTTGGTAGGACAAAGCCAGACTGGTCAGCACCATGCACGTCAACCACCTCTCTGATGCCACCGGCGGTGACAGCGCTTCCTGCCTACTCCAGGGTTCCTCCTCCCTGCAAAAATTATGTATGTGTGTGGGTGGAAAAGGGGAGATCATCTATTTTAAACAACTCCACAGCTTTCACTTCCATTACGTTCTAGAAAATTATAATGCTGTTAGGAAAAAAAATGACATGCTAAGCCATTTTCAGTACGCTCATGGAGGGCATGTTGCTTTCAGCTATTCCCAAACCCTGGTTTGTTTGGGTTTTTTTTCGTTAAAAATTTTCCATGGATTTTCTGAAAATTGATTTCAACAATGAGAGAGAAAGAACAAGGAAAATCACGCTATCTTTATATAGAAAATATATATACACAATCTTATTTGCTTCATTTATGCAGAATTTTGCTAAAAGACAGGTATTATTTAAGAAAAGCTGGTTTTAAACGTGAAGACCACAGGTTAAACAAGCTGAGGTAGCAGTAGAAGGTCACAAAATACACAAGTATTTCAGGCCCAGCAGTCTAATACCACAATCTCATGTTTTAGCACAGAACTGAAGCTACTGACAGGAGTGCTCTAGCAGCAGTTTCATTGAAGACTTGCTGAAAAGCCATTTAAAACGGGAAGGAAGTGGAAACTGCTGTACAGTACAGATGCACAGAAATACAGCTAGAAGTATGCCTGAAAACTGGGCTACACATTCAGGGAGAACAAGAAAAATGAAAATTATACAAGAAAGGCCAGAGTTCTGATCCCACCTGCATATAAGATGCAAATGGCATATTAGAAAATGACCAAAATACTTCCCTAGGCAAAAACAGATGCCTCAATTTTGCTATGGTATAAGGTTAAAAAAAAAAAAAAAAAAATACTTTAGCAACTTCCCTGGGGCCACAATTCCTGTAAAAAGCAGATCCCTGCAATGCAGTCATCAGCCAATCAATGATGTATGCTTTAATCAGATTCTGACAGAAGTAATCTATTTAGACCATCTTTCTGCCAAATAATTAATTCTTCTTAATGCCTCTATCTAGTTCAAAATACCACAAACAATAGTTCTTCCAAATGCTGCACAACACCGATGAACTTCAAACAATTTCTAGTTCCTTCCACAACTGGCCTAACTCCCCCATCTCTCAGATCATAAATAATTCAGGTACCACTTTGGCACCTTCTTCATAACTTACGCTATGTCATATTTGATTCTTTCAAGTTCCTCTCCAAGCCTCTCATTTCGGGCCACACCTTTTCTACTCTCCAAATGCGCACTGTTTTCTCTTGAAGGTTTCTCAGTGGTTTTCTGGTAAAGGAAGCCCCAAAACTGAAAGGATAAACTGGTTTCCGAGTCTCCAGGTAATTTTCCTCATCCACAGCAACCTGAGATGACTGTCTCTGAGAAAGGATTACCAGGCAGCAGCAGCATGCATGCTTTGAAGGAGAAGGTGAGCTGCTGCTGATCAGCATTGCCTGAGGTGATTGACCCTGGCGTGAAAGGAAATGTTGACAGGATGAAAAAGCTGTCCTGCACATCTTCCCCCACCCTCCCCAGCACGACTGCAGACACGTTTATGACTGCTGCACTCGTCTTCCAAAGACTATCTCCACCTTCCAGCAAAAGCCATTCAGGGCCAAAGGCTTTTCAAGTGCACCAGGAGCACCACCCAGCCTTGCCCCCTGTCCTCAGCTGCTCACTGTTCCACTCTCCCACGCAAGAATTACGTGTAGGAGCTGTTCATGCCAGGTACCCATTCCCCAGCCAATTCCCCTCGTACCCAACAGCAGAACCAAAACACAGCACGGATATTTTACTGCCTTCTGAAGGAGAAAATGGCACACACACAAATCAAAGACACCTGCTGCTCTCATACTGCTAACAAGCACGGTGGATGCGTCAGAGTTGAGTTTATTAAGCATCTCAGTTTATACTACAGAACAGGGCAAGGTTATAGAGACTTGAAAACTGGGAGAAACCATCTTTTTCAAGCATGTGGGATACAGCAGCTTTGGAATGAACACATTTTTCTTCTCAACTTGAAGTTTCCATTTAAAAATTACATTATCATCGACCAATTACGTCAGCTCCTAGGAGCAYATTAAAAACTAGCAGCAGGTCAAGACGAACCCCGCCGAACCTTCCATCAGAAACCAGCAATGATTCACTACTACTGAAGTTTGAATCTTAGCGTTTTTCTTCTAAATATACAATGATGGTGAGTTTGGAGATTTCAAAGAGAAATATGAAGAAAAATAATTACAGTACCGCTGAATAGAAGAGCTTCAGACAGAAGCAAAAACTTGGGAAACATATTTGGGAAACTACTTGTAGCCCTAGAAAAAAATGAAGGCTTTCACCCTGTAGGCCAATTGGCCTTGCAACATTTGAAGTGCAATGTTTCAGCTAAGGTTGGCCTCCAAGTACATAGCCAATCTTCTTTTCTCTGGTTTCACTAACTCCAAACTTTCTTTTTTTATTGTCAGTGCTGTGTATCAACTCATGGGCTGCTCTAGTATCTCACTGGCTAAAGAATAGCATGTTTAATTTGCATTTCTTTTGGAATGCTCCCACAAAGATCACTTCTCCCTTCCCTCCCTGCATTGCCTCTATACACATCCTTTAACTACCTTTATACAGTACTTGTCATCAGCTATCACCAACCATCAGCACCCTCAAAGGCTCACTTCAGCCCATCCCTACCCAAGATACTACTGCCAACAACTGAAAGATCAATATCCTCTTGGTTTTGCCTTGAATATTGTGCTCCTTCACCTCCTAACCAAACTCCTTTCTCCTGAAACTGCCTGATGCTAGGTAAGGGTCTCTATAAACATCTATGAACGTTCTCTTTCAGCCCATAAAACCTCCTCTTGCCACAACACTACACTAAAACATTGACTGAGGGACGAACTGACCGTCCAGTGGTATAATGACCTGTGACAGCAATATAAAAGAACACACACTCACACTTGAAATGCATACATCTACTTAGCTTCACTTTTTCCAGAACTCCTGAAGGCAAACCTTGCCCTCTGCTACATCCTTGGAAACCTTCAGTTCCTGCTCAGACTGGGTTGCTAAAGATAAGTATTTGTCGCCTGACAGCAGGGAGAGTGATTTACCCTTCAGTGAGTCGCAAGACACATTCACTTACATAGGTGATAAATGCAATCTAGAGAGAAGCAGCAGGTTAAAAATGGACTTAAGGGATCCCTCTGTGGCTGGACTTCCCCTTGGCTACCACAGAAACGTAAGGACCTGTCATCATCCCTACGTTTCATGGCACAGAAGCGGAGAACAATCTGAACAGCTACTGTCTGAAAAAAACTCTTTTGACTTAGCTGCAGCTTAATACCAATAAGAAAGATTCTGAATCACAACCAGATTTTTATGCCAACATTTGTGTCAAAATTAAAGCAGGATGAATCCGGAAACTCCAGTTATTTAACGTGCTGTACGCTGCACTGGGGAGAAGGATGACATTGGACTGCAAGGTGCCACACAGAAAATAGTCTCCTAACGCTACAAAAAGTGATGGGACACACCTCCACGGGCCTGTACAATTCTATTTGAGAAGGAGGCTTCTCTGTGTGCCTCTGATTGTCCTGGATCACTCAGAAAACTTAGCTCTAAGACTGGAGGAAAATACTATTGCTTGAAGTACCAAGAGTCGATTTTGACACGCAGACATCACTATTTATTCACAACGCTGAAGATGTGTTACAAAGTTCTGCACTTTGTTTCTTCTGCCTTAGTGAGCACTGCATTGCTCTCCTTCCCTTACAGAGTTCCATACTGGCTTTTATTGCATAACTCTTATCAGCTGGATAGCTGTACCAAATCAGTTGAATTTTGCCTGTTGGCCTCTTTGAGAACAAACTCTCTCCCATCTCCAGGCTACTTCAGATATCTTGCACTGCTCTGCTCTTGAGATTATCTGCATTTCCTAAACCAGTTGAGATTAGCCTCCAATCTATGAGAAGTTAAGCAGCTTAGAAAATTTTGTATGAAACACAGAACACGTTCAGGGTCTCATGCTTGTTTGATATCATGCAGTTACAGAGACTAACTACTGAAAATTATGGACATCTTCCACTTTCACAAATGATAAGCAGTATCACATACATCTTTAATAAAGTGCCAGGCTGTATGTATATGTATTTCACAAAATATGTATTACAATCATACTTTCAAATATCTTCCTTAATCTCTTTCATTTATTCTTCTCTTTTGTGTGCTGACCAAGAAATATGTATTTTTGCATGTATTTTGTCAGCAGGTAAGAACAGGCTGTAATCTTCCCCTTAGGGCACATTCATTTGCAAATACAGACCAGCAGCAAAAAAATACATTTTTTCCTTGCAAATCAGGAGCAGACTGACTCTAATCAATGATGAATCCTAGTGATATACCCAAGCCATGCCATGAGAGATCATCATCCATTCCACACAGGGTTTTTGGCAACACTTGAGCACTCAACCAGTCTCAGCATCAACTCAGGGCCATATTCTTATTGTCACCAGCATGCCTAGAAGAGGATCCCAGGATTACAACCCTGTATTGTAGCAGAGATAAAGCACCTGCCCGTCACCGTCAGGCACCAGGCTTTAGTCGTGTGGACATGACAGAGATGACAGACACTCACATATTTTCATTGCCAAATCTGGTCAAACAGGCTTCTCTGTATTGCTGTAGTCAGGCTACTCTAACTACTGTATCACAGGAAGCTATGACTTCTTCTTGACCCCAATTAGCACATTCATTATTCATCAAAGTACGGTTTTCATTTGCTTCCCTTGGGAACAGCAGAGTATCACTGTGAGGATCTTTCAATACAACTTCACCCCCTTAATACACTCAGGATTTGCTGACAAGTAACAGCTACTTATTCCCCCGAGTCAAGTTCATATTAATAGGACTGCATAGTGAATCATGAGATGGTATTAAACCCTGCCTCCTGCCTGTATAAATACATCATTCAAGCACCCTACCATGCCAAGTGCAATGGTTTGATTGCACAAACCAGCAGAGGGTAGATATCCTGAGTGAGCAGGGTGCCTTGGAGAAACAACCAATTCAAACCCCAAAATAATAAAGACCCTATAGGTCTTTAAAGGGATCAGAGGGAATTTCTGTTCACAACTGACAAGCTTCATATTTTCAAGAGATAAAACGTCGAGACTTGAAGGCATTAGATGTAATGTAAGCCATAATTCAGCTCTATTCAAGACACTGGCAATAGTTTAAGTGCTGAAGTTTAGCCAAGAGCTACAAGCAAGGAGCATCTAAGGCAGGCAGGATTTGGCTGAAAGCATTAGAAAGCTCAGTTGATCAGAACTTTGCCTCCAAATCTAAATGGCACAAAGTTAAGAAAGCTTTTTCAACTTCATTGCTACTTTATGTCAAGTCAGTTCAGTCTTGTAAATGTTTCCTAATGCAAATGTTTGGAGGCACACTTAGGCCCATGTTCAGCAATTCCAGCACCACTCCTAAATTCAGTGTGGGGTCTCACACTCAGCCTATCCAGGCCAAGCTTACACCTGCCTTTTCCTGGGGTGGGTCACATCTCTTCAGCCCACAGTCTGAGGGTGTGTGACTGAAGCCAGATCAGTGTCAATGGGATTGCTCTGGTACTCTCTGCAGGCACCTCTGTGTCAAGATCTAGTACACAGGAGAACAAATTTGAAAGACCAAAATTCCCTGGATTAAGCTTCAAGAAAACCTCCTGGTAACACAGTAAACAGACCTGCCCTGAAACAACCACATCTTGTGTTCGTTTTTCTCCTCTCCCCTAAGACCTATTAAAAATATTCTATTTATTCATTACACATTCCAGTCCTAAATGTTCTTGAGCAATCACAGTGGGTACTGAATTCATGGGACTAATTGATTTCTAATGTTCTCTCTCACAACTTTCTCAGGACAACATAAACCTCTGAGGCTCATGCTACTGCTCAGAATAACAGAAGAGCAGAGAGAGCACCTAAGATCAGAAAACCATAACACCGTTGTAGCAGTGCCAAATGATAAAAGCCTTTCCTGTCACCCACTTTTTAACTTTTTTTTACTTTTGGTTAATTCCATTTGATATTAGAAGGGAACAGAGAAAGAATGCCCTTTTTAATCTCACCTTCATTTAGGTTTTTTAGGTGTCCATGCCCTTGGGGCAGACCAGCAAAGGACTGGGATAAATTTGTGCAGAGAAGGACAGCAGAAGAGGATTATTTCTATTTTTATTGAAATCAGTACTTTAGTGTATACTAAAATTCTTAGTTGGATATTAGTAAGAGTTTTATTGCTGCAAGAAGTAAGACAAAGGGTAAGTAGCCTCCTTCTAAGACCTCAGGTGTTGTCAATTCTCCTGCAGCGCAACATCAGGGGATCAGTCACCAAAAACTGAACTCGAACTCTTGGACTGAGAGCATCTTCCCTTCTCTCAACATTTTTTCATAAATGATTTGTCCCTAACCAGAAGAAATGAAATATCTGATACTATTTACTAAAGTAGTAAAACACCAAAATACATGTTACTGAACACCAGGAACAAATAAAATCAAGAAATGTAATATCGCCCTACAAGTGTTAATTTGAGTTGCTCAGCAAACATGGACTGTACAAGAAGTTCATAAGACAAACCTGATTGCTGCACATCTGGATTATAAATGCTATTATTGGAACATCTCTCTGGCACTGCACTGACAGAAAAGCACTACATAGCTGCTTCTACAGAACTGTCAGATTTCAGGATAATTAATGAGTCAACTGGGACTAGTGAATACTTACAGAAATTATTTCCAAAGGTTTTTATAATAACCTTAGTTTTTTCTTATTGATAAGGTCTCCTTTACAACCTCCTTTCTTGGATGCTTGTGTGATCTAGTACTACTGCCTAAAAATGTTCGTTGTTGTCCACTGATCTAGTTGGCCATTTGTGGTAAAAGAGCTAAATTTCCTGATTTTTTATCCTCAACTCTTCAGCCCTAATTAGCCCTTTAAGATCATACGAAGACAACACTGAAACATTTTGTGCTCCACAACCCTAATTCCTTGGGAAGCTGTGAAAGCAACCAGTGCCCATCACTATCACAGGTCAGATGCTGCCTGCTGTAACTCAGCTTCCTTAATAAAGTTGAAAATAGCTTTCCCTTGGAGTTTTCATAAAGCAGTTTCCAAGTTCATGTTCTTCTGGAAACAGGCACACACTACTTGTACAATTTCAGTGCGAATAAACACTTGAAACTATTCTATATACAAGATGATGACAGAAAACGCACACACACTGTACAACGCATAAATTTCACAGCAAAGCCCAGGATAGCATCCTCAGTGGAAGTCAATAAACTCATCTACCCCAGCAGAAATTCTAATCCTGCTTTTCTCACCCAGGAAACTCCATCCCTGCGCCGCATGCCAGAAGAAAGCCCGTGAGCGCTCCGTTCCCACGCACGCATTGGGGGACGCCTGCCTGGCTTCTTTGGTCGCACACAAACACATATGTTTGTTTATAACGAGCAGCGCCCAACAAACACACCCCACCACATTCAGTAATAGGCTTTATAGGGAAAAAAAAAAACCCCAAACGACCAACAAACAAACCCGTAGTTCCTCCCCCCTCCACAGCGGGTTTCTGGAAACACCTTGAAAACCAAGCTCTCTACAAACAGCAGAACCATGGCATTCCCTCGTTTCTTAGAAAACTGTAGTTAGAAGTTCCTGTTTGAGTTTCTATTTGTCAAAACTGCAAGTGTAATTCTCCACATCTGTTGAGGAGCATTTACTGACATTTGAAGGAACAGACTTGAAATCTCTCTTTTGCTTTTGCATCTTTTGCTGCTGATGCACATGGATAGGTGAGAGGGAGATTGTGAAGTACTTCTGGCAAGCACTTGCATGAAAAAGTGAAGAATTTTCGTTCTATGCTGAAAACATTATAGCCATTTTGCAAAGTGACATTTCAACAAGTACCTGGAACACCAGTCCTACCTGTTAGCAATGCATACTGTTCCAACTAAACTGTGCTTTTTACACATTTCTTCCCTCGAATAAAGTTCTTTATGTACATACAAGCGATAGTTTAGTTCATAGAATGATTCGGCTTGGAAGGGACCTTAAAGGTCATCCAGTTCCAACCCCCCTGCCACAGGCAGGGTCACTTTCCACTAGAACAGGTTGCTCAGAGCTCCATCCAGCCTCAGACACTTGCGGGGATGGGGCATCCACAGCTTCTCTGGACAACCTGTGCCAGCATCTCACAACCCTCATGGTAGAAAATTTCTTCCTAACATCTCCTCTAATCCCACTCTCTGTCAGTTTAAAACTATTCCCCCTTGTCCTATTACTCCATGCCCTTGCAAAAAGTCTCTCTCCATCTTTCTTGTAGGCTCCCTTCMGGCAYTGGAAKGCCACAATTATGTCACCCCAAAGCCTTCKTTTGTTCAGGCTGAACAATTCCCATTCTCTCAGCCTTTCCTCGCAGGAGAGATGCTTCATCCCTCTGGTCATCTTRGTGCCTCCTCTGGACTCACTCCAACAGAATCCCAGACCTGGTCAGGCTGCAAGGGACCACAGTGGGTCATTTGCTCCAGAACAGTCATCCCAGAGGACAGGATTGTGTCCAGATGGTTCTGGGATATCTCCAGAGAGAGACTCCACACCCTCTCTGGGCAATCTGATCCAGAGTTGGATGTAGAATTCCAGGTGAGGTCTCACCAGAGAGGAGCTCTGGTTAAAAGGATTTTGAATTTTAGGATTTTCCACTTTATTCCAATGGAAAACCTGTGTGCCTAAGTCAGGCTCATGACATGAACAACATTTCCAAGGCCTCGAAGTCCAGCTGTCAGGAGCAGCCCCAGCAGGCTGCAGCTCTAGAACCGTGGGCAGCAGCAGCTCAGGAGCCGCGAAAATATTACAGACTCATGTTCTCAAACATTTTTAATAGGTGACTTTCCGCAATGATAAAAGCTACAGAAAGTCTAATTTTAGGATCTGTTCATCATTTGTGTCTGGAACATTTTCTTCCACATTTTATTTTGAGGCAAAAACAAATCACATGCTGTGTAGTTGCAATCTTACAGTGATTTGCTTTAATGCATCCAGATACAGTGTAATGGATATCAGTGTTACATAAAGAAACTCAAAGCTGTTGACAGGTACATTAAAGCAAAACAAAATTAAAAGCAGATAATAAACAAGCACTTTTCCATCAGGAAATCCACTTGCACAAGAGTCAAGTTCTACAGAGTCCTCTCCCTGCTCGTACAGGACAACTTCTCTTGCCTGGGGAGTACTGAGGGRTGTTCTGTCCTGGGTAAGGTCTGACAGTAAAAGCAGTTTGAACCTTGCTTTCCCCAACTCACGCTCTGGTAACAGCTCAAACTTTGACTCAAAAATAGTTCAAGCTAACTAATGATGTTTCTGTAGTAATAGTTTGTCAGTAGCTGTTTCAGTAATAAATGAAAACTAATGCACATTTCTAATTTCTGTATTAACATTCCCACCTCAAATGCATTATTTCAATATAAAATGTATGGTGAAATCAAATTAGTAGTGGGAAAATCAACTCAACCCATAGAGAAACTAAAAAATCACTATTAAATAAAAACTGCCAAGGATCATCCGTTTTTTTTTTTGCCGGAATAGAACATATTCAACTAAAATAAAAGATTAGTGTGCACATACTAGACAACTAATTACATAATGTACCTTTTCAAAATTACATAATATGGGTGCAGCTTATTTCCCTGTTTGCTGTTTGAAAAATAGATTGTTTAATAACCCATCAAAGCTATCTGTAAACCACGGAAACAATAGAGCAGATGTTGACTGTTGTCTTGTGCCTCACAGACATAATTAAATACAATGAAACACTCACGCACCCAAATAATGGAGGACAAACAAACACAGCAACGGTGCTCTACAAACACAAACCTCATTTGCTGGGCACCTGCCTTATATTAATCTGTGGTATTTAAAGCAGTGAGGAAAAACTGAAAGGAAGGTGTTTATTTGCCTTCAGACCACAAACACTACAAACAAAGAATTCCTCTCAGTGTTAAAGCAGCTGTAACTCCTGCACTACTGATCCTCACGTTGTTGACTTCCATAAAGCTCAGAGGGAACAACRTTTTCTGTTGTGACAAATCCAGGACAGGACAGCTGCACTTTCTGTAAGCAAAGGCTACAAGAATCTATGACTSTGAATGATCCAGACAGACTAAAAACATTGTGCCTGCTGTGCAATACAAAGTCTTAAGTTTCCCCTGGAAAACCAGGTTCCCTTTAATTGCAAACCACATTCCCCGATATTATTTTCTACTCCCTCTCCCAGTCTTCTTTTAAAGAGGTAATGGAAGCCAAAGATTAGATTCCGTAACTATCAAACCRAGTGGGTTTTTCCTAGGACAATGTCCCATAACATTATTTAACACCCTGGTTCCCATCAAAATTTCAGAGCTTTTTTTAAAGCCATCCTTCCTTGTCTTCATTTCTATTATCWAAAGTAGATACATATTTTCTTTCATCATATCAATATTGATCCATTATTTGAAAAGGATAACTGTGCACATCAATACAAAATTAAGTACCCAATCCTGCAGTTGCTGTTAGGAAACAAAGTTTCCAGACAAAAAAGCAACTTGAAAAATTATCACTCACGTGTATTGTAAAAGAACATCGAGGCATATTTTTGATAATAAAAAAATTATTTTGATTTAAAAATGATAATGATTTAATAAGTTTTATTATTTTATTAATTTTAGGCAAAGAATATAAAACTGGTTTGTTTAGTGCAAATGTATTTTGCCTTTATATTTCATTTAGTTATTTCTAAGAAACAAGACTGAATATAATGTGATCCGCATCTCCTTATGTTAATAAAACCATGCTAGTCTCTTTCCACAGACAACACCATAAAGCATAAATCCAAATGGAAAACAAATGGAAGTATAATGCCACTGTGAAGCAAACCAATCAACCCTAAAACAGCTGAGATAGATCTCATCCAGTAGTTCATTCATTCTTTATAGAAAAGAAATGAAAATATTCCTAGGTGTATCAGATTAAAAAAAGGAAAAAAAAAAACCAACCACCCTCAGCAGCTCTGAAAGGTTGTAAAGCACTAAATTCCTTTGATTTATGAAGGCAGCATCCACCGCACCGAGCAAAACAACTCAGCATGCCAGGACCCTTTTCCCTGAAATTCCTTTATTAACACAGCCCGGCTCTGCCAGTGAACAAAAGCAGTGGTGCGGGGTGTATAAATCATTAATACTCCGCCGTGCAATGGCTGAATTTCCTGTGTGAGCTGGAGAGCCTTCCTGCACAACAGGGATTTGGGGCTTGGAATTGGCTGCTATGAAATGTACTTCATCACTCGCCGTGTTTGACGCTTCCCAATAGCTTTGTACTTTTCCTCTCCTTTTTCTCCCCCAAGCCCAGCAACCGCAATAGAAATTTATTGGATTTTATGTCTGCAAATAAAAGGAAGAGGAAAGCAGGAAAGAAGCAAGCAAGCCCATTCAGGAGCAGAATCCTTTTCCCTTCATTTAAGGAAAGGTTGCGTTCAAATAAAATCCAGTACTAATGAATGAATTCGTCATTTTAATAGTTTTGAGTTTACCACTCTAAACTGAAAAAGAAATATTTTTTAAAAATCTACTAAAAGAGGGGTTACCTTTTAAAAAAAATAAATCAACTATCACTAAAAAGGTGACTCTTCTTTCCAAATGAAGTAATTTTCCATTGGAACGCTTATTTATTAATTTATTTATTTTTAGGAGCAGGCAGGAAGAAGGACACAGGAATTCCTGAAGTCTGCTGTTTTTACTTTCGGTGTACCAAAAAGCTTTCCAAAGAGCAACAGGCAATTTCACGTGCACATGCCAAGCCTGGTACTCCAAGTGCAGCTGGGAGAGATGGTATCAAAGGAAAAGGAAAAAAACATACCAAAACCCTTGGAAGTGCTGTTTCTGCACACTCCTGTACTTTTGCAGCAAGACACACTGAACTCGGAGAGGGAACATCAAAACTACTTATCTTGCCTCTGAAGTACGTGCAACACAACAACAGCAAAGCTGAATGCTTTTGCAAACTTTGAGATGAAATAGCGAGTAATCTTTATAAAACATTCGGCACTAAAATATTCCTTTTGGGGCTAGACTTGGGAAAACGAAAGGGYGTGACAGACAGAGGAATGCTGAAAAAGCAGTCTCAAACCATATGCTACCCATCAGGGAAAATGACACGCATTGGAAAGGTAGCTGAGGGTGCAATCAGTCTCCCAGCCAGGCCAGAGCACGATTCCAAAGGTATCCGGCATCAGCACCACCGACAAACGGATTTATCGCCATCTAAGCAGTAAATATTCAAGACACTTGGAATGCTGCTTTGCAAAAGGGAACAAGCTGAAGTCAGAACAGGGAAACATTCCAGTGGGCCATTTTACACTTCTGCAGCCATCCAGCAGTCTCCAGATTACAGGAATAAGCCTGCAATGCATGCAGDAGTCCCTCTGCATTACACAATAATGACATTCTGAACGGAAATAAATGAAGCCCCTGCAGTGCTATTCTGTCAGCTTTTGAAAGTAAATAACTTCACTTCTGACAAGACAGAGACATTTTTTTCCTCCTCCTGCCACAGAGCATTAATTGAGCCATGCAGCCATGTAACATCCCAGAGACAGGACTGATACACRACAAGGAAAAATGCTTAAGCAGGGGACACTCACTGAATATATGGGGCTGCCTAACTTCTATTCACCCCCAAATTTTCACACTAGCTCTGTTTTGTACAAGATCTTGTTCCCAGGAACAACTTTTAACAGTTTTTTTGCCTCCCCTTGCAATGCTTACTGAAACTTATTTAAAACAAACACTTAAATTTCACACTGCCTCATGAAAAACGGGCCACTATGAAATCATAACCTTATATTTTAAAATGTCTCATATTTCCTTGTTTGTAAATGAAGCTTCATGCCTATAATCAATATCTGTAATTAACTATTTCATGTATAGAAGACTTGCTGTCCACAATAGAGATAATGAAGATAGCTATAAACGAAAAGACTGAGAAGCAAGACCAAAGAAGCAGTCTTCAATACTACATAATAATAAATACTAGTGCAAGTCAGTAAGGAATTGAGGCAAGGTATAAGTATATACACAAACCACAGATATATATGAGATGATAGTATAGAATCTATGCAGTTACAAAAAAAAATATTCAAGACGCCACAGTTAGAGCAACATTTTTTGGTGCATTTTGATATAAAGGGTTAAAAGGTAAATTTCAAGATGGTCTAAGATGAAAGCACACGCATTCTTATTCATGAGTATCTCAACATCTTAAGTATTTCCATTTTGAAGTACCACAGGCTTTCTTGCCATATCTGGAGGAAAAAGTAAAAATCAGTGACTCRCTGTGAACAAAAAATAATTCACTGAACGCTTCAGTTCTTACTACAGTATCTAATTTTGATTCTGCCTGTGTTCAACACAACGAGGAAGAGCAGGATCAAAACACTGCGAGATCCCTCCACAGCTGGAGCCTGCTATAGTGCAAAAGACCAAAGGCCCAACTCCAGCCAGYCAGGATAGCACAGACATTAGATATGCTATTTTCTCTAATTAAATTCACTGGGCTGCTGCACTGACAGAGTGGGAGGGGAAGCAAAATGTAAGAGAAGTCAATGGCGCTGCACCAGGCAACTCCGGGGTGAACGAGCAACGCCAGCGCAGAAATGACAGCAGCTTCTCAGGAGAGCCCTTGCACTACACATCACCCTTTAAAACTGATAAATCAATCGCACACGCACCTTTAAAAGGCAGGAARGCTTGAAGGATTCTTAGAGGGTGTTGACTTCTCCTTTCCACTAACATTATTCTAACTCTATAAAGCAAGGTGATAAGTTCTGGCGTCAYGATTTTTATGGCTTTCATTGATCCCAACTATTAAATACCTCACAAGTATTTTAAGCAGAATTAATATTAACACGACCACAGTATTTATTTGCCGACTCGGAAATACACACATTGAAAACCAAAACAATTCATAGTCCAGTTTTGCATGGTTATGGTCAAAAACATCTAAACAAACTGAAAGATCTACTGGCTGCCCTGAGAAAAACCCCTGCTTACATAACCACCACATGCTTTCCTTGGCATAAAATACCACACCACATTTTTTTTTTTTTTCCCCAGAAAATAACCATCCATACACATATTTAGCAAATATCAATGAACAGGGACAACTTACAGATAGTTCACCACAAAATATCCAGCCATCCCTTCAGATAAAGTGTTTTAAAATGTTCAAAGAGCTCACTTAGGAAAACAGTGGTTCTAAGCCAAAAATATTCACCTGCTGCTGTCACATGGAAGCTCCTTTGCAACTGCTCTTGCTCTTATAGTCCAAAGCAGCAAGCAACCTTCTTAACTGATTCTTCTGGTTCGTTGAGAGGTTTTTGTGTTTGGAGTTGGTTTTCTTTTTTTTTTTTTTTTTTGCTTGGTTTTTTTTTTCTTTTTCCCTCCTCCTTCTAGTATTTAAAGAGGGGAGTACTTCACTAAAGCACCTCCTCTCTCTTTTGTAAGAGACTGACCTTGTTTGACAACAAGCTGGAGCTAAATGCCCCAAACCAGCTCTTATTCAAAACGAGAGCTGCTACAGCACTTGATCTCTAAGCCACTTCTCATTAGCCTCTGGAAAACAACAAAGCAGCTCTTGGGAGATAAAAGATAWGTAAACATGGAAACTGGGCTTGAGTCACAGGTGGAGTCTCAAATACCAGCTGCGAGGTTTATTGGTGAATACCAACCGACCTTATTTACCCCGATTAGGATAAACAGCACATCAAGACCTCACTCCTCAAACCCACATTAACAGCACTTCTGGATGCAACAACTACACTCCCACCTTTTGAGCTCTGTTTCATTCACACACTAAAATTCCCTAAGAGTGCCACAGTGCCCCCTTAGGTACAAATGCATCCACAGGATATTGTTTGTAGCATRGCAGTTCCTTTTTTTTGTTTTAAACAGAGCACCATAATTCGTCTGACATAGCCCAGGCTTTTACTCTATGCATATGAATAAACAAGCACTRTGTTTCTCTTGGGGCACTGAGGCCGGTTAAATGAATCAGAAAACCCTGAAAATATTGCCTACCCCCAGTCCATCAGCTACTGGACAATTATTCAAGGCCCAGCTGTAAGAAAAGCAGATGGCGAGTGAGCATTAGTACAGGGGACTTCTTTGCACTCAYGCAGTCATGAGCAGAGGTTGCACGTTCTCACATGAAAATTGCCATGAAATAGCAGGGAGAGGAACAAAATCGTGCAAAGRCTCCAATTTGTAAGCTAACAGAGGCTTAAAATTTTCAAGAAGTAAAGTCAGATTAACTGATTTTACAGGAGAGCCAGAGAGAGAGTGAGTATTATAAATGGACTAGGCAAAGAAAGGCAGCGTTCTCATGATTGGTTTAAATAGCGTCACCATAAAACATCAGTTATTGAATTCAACTGACATACCTGAACCTTTGAAGTCACCCAAGTATTAAATGCAAAAACCAGCAACTTAGAACTGTAACTGCAATGGTGGCATTCAGCAATTGATGTGCTTTTGCTCTATGAAAAAAAGTTAAACTGTATCCAGGAATTGTTTGAATTGTTCATCCATTTCAATTCTTTACACAATTTTAGCACAAAAATAATCTGTTCTAATCCTTATTCCATTATTGACACTATTGACTACATCAATTGAAAATGCTACCAAATAAATCAACATTGAATTAAGCCATGAAGAAAGAATGTGATAAAAAGTCTTTCAGACTCCTATAAATCATCAGATCCAGAAGCATGACATAAGTAACTGAGTGGGGAATTCAGCTTTTCTCCATAGTCATAATGCTTAAGGCCCAAATAAAATTACACTAATTTACCATGTAAGCAGTAATGGAATAGCTGGGGTGGAGATGGAGGGTTTGTTGGTTTCTGCTTTGTTTTCATGGTGGATTCTTTTCATCAATGATATGAGAGCTGTACCATGAACTACTTTGTTAAAGACAGAAAAGGTTGATATTGAAGTTTCAGTTCAATTGTTTTCGATCCGTGAATGTCCACTATGAGCAATTGCTCCATTTAAGAGGAATTACCCTTTGTACAAACCACTTCACTATTTAAAACAAAGCACATCTATCATCATTAAACAGAAAAAAAAAATTACCAATTTTAAAATAATGACAGCAGCACTGTACACTACGACATGGAATATTATGTGATGTTTCAAAACAACAGTTCATTTCGTTACTTCACTCAGAAAATACCAACTRAACAACCCTATGTCCAGGAAAACACAGACTGTAGGAAAATGCCAGTTAACAGAACTAAGAGTCCATTAATATACCCTAAATCCCAATTTACCAGTGGTCAACATTCTGTTACAAAATTCAGGCCAGCACTCAATGTAAGCTTGTGGTCAGAAATCGTTTTTTGTGTCATATTAAAGAGAAGAAGACAAAATAGATGCATGCAGCCATTTCTAATGCCATAAAACATTACCAAATGATGGGGTGCACTGCAAATCCAAGTTCCCTTTCCCTGTACCTTTAAATATTGACACCAGGGAAAATCCTACCCCAAACGCATCCACACTCTCCCAGTTGACCCTGTCCCTGCAGCGACACAGTAAAAACTTCCAAGGCAAAACCACACATTCTCCTCCTGATCCTTACTGCCACTGGCACAGTCATTTTGGTTGTGATGACATTCCAAAACTCACTCTGGATTTCCACAGTTAGGAGCGTCTTATTAAGAGAAGGTCCACATAATTTCAGGCCATTTCAAATAGCTTAACAGAGAAACATGCTTCAGTTTCTGTTGGCTTTTTCAAGTGAATATCTTATTGGCAGCYAATCTATAACATGACCCAGGCCTCCGTTCTTTATTTATTTTCAACTTTATTTTCAACAGTTACGCTCAAAATATTTTTAGGTCAATCATCCTCCATGCATAAACTGTTTTAAAAAACAAATCAGTTCCTCACTTAGCTCTTAAAACATTACACACTGAAAGATATCAGAGCAAATACTCAAGTTTCTAACCCTGGAAAAAGTAGTAGAGCACTTCTGTGGTAGACTGTGAAAAACAATTCACCCTTTTATACTAAACAAACTGACCGAGCGATGTCACTTTCCCAAACAAATAATGGCCAAATTTAAATGATTGCCAAAACACAGATTTCCCCAAGTGATTGATACAGCTCCACAGAAAACAACCATCCTCATGGCTATGGGGATAAATAAATATTTACTGCCAGAAAGACTGGCTTGCCCATCTTGAGAAGGACGTAGTGCCTTCCACAGTCTTTCAAGACAGACATCCAATTATAAAACTTACACAGGACAGAATAGCAGTGTATTTAGCAGATACACACAAAAATAAGAATAATCCTTTCCATAAGTTCTAAATAAGCAGCAAAGCTTAACAACTGTGACAAAGCTCAGTTGTAATACAGATGTCTGAGTTCATTTTAATTGAGGTGCAAGTCAGCAGATATATCTGAAGTGCCATTTTTAGAGAGAAAAAAAAATACTTGATAGCTTCACATAATGTCAATTTACTGCTGGCCACAGGTTGCACGGGCAAGGGGGATTCACTAGTTATTAAGTTGCCACACAAAGATTTTAGGTTACCTGTATTTAAGATCAATAGACAACTTGATAGAAAAACATTTACAGTTTCACTAAAACAGTGRTATTTGCACTAGAGATACAAAACAGGTATTTTTGTAGGTTGTTATAAACTGTCAGATATGAGAAGAATAGAAAAAAAAACCCAAGTAGACTGTCAYGGTAAAAGTTTATTAATGTTTTTCAAAAACATAAACCACTTCTTATCCTTTAGTGTTTAAAACCAGAACCATGTTACGTTGGCTTTGCAGGTGATGTCAACTCCATTCTCTCTGCCTGAATCATTTTGAGATAAAGTAGCATTGTTTCTAAAGAAATACTTAACCAAATACATAAAATAATAGATCATATCTGAATTAAGAAGATGATTATCTGACTCTCTARGAATTCAGAATAACTAAAATGCCAACCAGCAACCAACAGAAGCAACAAGCACAGAATTTTGAACCTGCCACGATTTTTCACCACAAATTTAGGAGACTTTTTAACCTATTATATAATTGTGATTAGTACAGGCAGAACGATTCTAAACTTACAAYAGGATTAAGGAGATGAGAAAGCAAACACTTTAAAAAAAAAATACTTTCAGCGTGGCAGCTAATCCACTTAAAGAGTTAAAAATTATCCGCTAGATATAGCGCTTTGTAAAGTGCATTAGCAATCACTTCTCATCTTTCCCTCGAATGGAAGAGATGCAATTGAATTCCCTGTTTTAAAGTGTTCATTATAGTTGCACAGTTTCCTAAACCTCAGAGCAGTGCCATGCTATAGATGTGTTTGCATAATGATACTGCAATATCTCACTGAGGAAGGTTATTCCAGCACCCAGCCTCATCTTTATGTTATCCTTTATCAGCTCCTTGTGTGGCCATGTTGACCTCTCACCTTAAATCCCATTTTTCCTTTCAAAAGCTCTATCTTTAACATACAAATTGTTGTTTGACAAACTCGAAAGAACAAATCCAGAACAAAACACCCGAGTACATTTTGTATCTAACCACTGAGTGCACGAGTCACGCYGGATCATTGAAGCTGATCTATAAATGCCATTTCCAAAACATATCCGGAAKACAGGACTACCAAGAACATGCATTTTTAGTTATGGCATGCAAATTAGTGAAATTTAAATACATCATATTTATCKGATGCAAATTTTAATTGCAGACATATGAATCCCTCCCACATACAKGGATAATCTAGGGCGCATGCAGGAATCTGTTATTATGCACTCCTAAGCTGGAAGTCAGAAATGGTTTATACTACACTACACAAGGAAAAAAAAAAAAGCTACAGAAGGGTTTATATCCTGAAAATACTGGAGTTCTGTTCTTTCGGCAGTAACAGAAAAACAAATGTTCTGAGATAAAAATAAGCCTTAAATCTATTTTATCTCATCCTTAGGAACAGAAAGAAATACCGTAAAACATCTTCCAGGCATTTCTGAATACAGAAATAAAGTTAGAGGCTTTCAGGGGAGTCAATATGCACATTAACTCTTGTAGTGGAAGTTGGAAGAAATGCCCCTATTCGTTACAGTAGGCACAAGAATTTTTTTCCCCCCTGAAGTTTCAACAGAAGTAACAGAATTACCAGGATTATTCATTTTTGCATGATAACACATTTCTGTCTTGGCTCTACACACTTACTAGATGACTCTGTAATGGTGGACTCAGTTATAAAATAGAGTAGAATACAAAGCTGATTCCAAAATACTAGTTTAAAAAAAAAAAAAAATCTATTATCCAGTTATTTCACATTATAGCAGAGAGGGGGGTACCAAATATTAAATAATTTAGGAAGGAGGGGGGAAACACTTAAAAAAAAAGACCCCCTAAGCAAAAATGAAATTAGATTTTAAAAAAATATTTTAAAATGGACTAGAAATTGGCATGGTTTTGCTGATACCCAAACATTTTTTCAAACCCAGTCCAATATACTTCAGTGGTAGAAGTATCATTTCTGCACAGATATAGCTTTATAAATCAGGTTTTTTCCCTGCGAACTAAAAATCAGCTTGGCTTTAATCAGCAGCATGTTTCAACACAGCCTTAAAATTCCTGTCTTCAAAGAAGGCTTAAACAAAATTGCCAGTGGGCACATTTACATTAGAAGTATAATTTATGCCTGCAAGTGAATAAAGAGCAGTCCTTTATGGCTGAAACTCTGCTACAGTATCCACGAGAAACGCAGACCTAGTACCGTGTTAAACATCTATAAACAGCATCGATACAGACAGCGCAAGAAATAAAATAAAAACAACCCCAAAACCCAAAACGAGATGCGAAGGCTCGATGCTCTGTTAAAACATATTTTCTACTCACTCTCACATTCTCAAGTGCAGGCACAAACACTCGCTCCACACGCCGGGAGACATTTATACAGTCTCTTCACACAAAAAAAAATACCTCCCCGCTCGCAAATCCCCCGAACGACGCCGACAAAGCAAGCACTGGAGGAAAGGAAAAAGTTAAGCAAACTTACCTGCTGTAAGTACATAAAAGTCAAGGCACAGGAGAGCTGGGGACACATGCCCACATTCGGCAGTGCCACGCAGGTTGCACCCGTAAGGGGATGCTGCATGGTGTTGCTCTGAAGTCTACGTAGAACAAGTGAGGGGGCTTGCATGCAAGCACGTTTGCCCTATCTTGTCACTACGGGCTTTTTTTTTTTTTTTTTTTCCCCTTTTGATTATTTAAATAAGAAACGGTGTTGCTCGAATGCCTTTTTTTTCCCCCCGGCGCTAAGCCCCTACATTCGTTTGTCAGCTAAGGCAACTTGGTAGGTTTAAACTACGGGTTTTTAACAGGGAGGAAAAAAAGACACAGCCTGCAGCCTATTGATGAGCAAATGGAACTTCCTCAATGACAGAGAGCTGAAGCTTGTCTCACAACAGTAGCTGCTGACTAGGAGAGAGAGAGAGAGACTCAGTGAGGCTCAGTCGGCTGGTGCTGATGCTGCACAGCTTCTCATTTGTCAAATGGGTCCTAGGGCAGGGTCTTTACCACTCACCAAAATTCAAATACTGCATTTTAAAAATCCCTGGAGAGGATAGGGAAGGAGAGCAAGCGAGCACGCTGCATCACAGGCATCCATGAGATGTGGGCAATTAGTGTCATTGCCCAGCTGGGACCGAGTGCCTGTTGTGATTCTGCACGCACACAGACACACTCGCACACTTTCCCCCCTCCCAGGACTCACACCTGACACAAAAAGGGCTTTCCCCTTCTAAGAACAGGAGTATGAAGCACAAAGTAGGATAGGGAAAGAATCTTGGCTAGTCAAGAGGATTCCAGCAAATATTCAGCGCTATCAGCAAATGAGCGTTTTTAAAATACAAATTAATTTTGTATCCACATTTCATTCACTCTCTAGTTTCTCAGAGAAGCCTATAAAAGCATTACAGTGAAACTGTGCACGACTGTGAAACCACTGCAGCAGAAACACTGGGAATGAAACAAAATTCTGTGGCATACTGTGTCTACTTTACTGGGGGAGGGGAGCACACTTGGATAAAGACTGTATCTTAAAATTGGTCTAAAGCCCATCTCATCTAAAATTACAAATTTATTTGACAGCTAGTCAATCTATTATCAAGGACTGCCCTATCAGGTTACATGGAAAAATTACATTTGCAATTTTCAGAATTTAATGTTTACTTTTTACTTTGAGAATGATACCTCAAAATTAGTATTCCACTCTTGCCAGCTTTTTATTCACCCCCCCCCCCCTTTATTTTATGGAGTAATAATTATTCATTAGTAGATCTAGTTAGTCTTTATGTAATAAAGTAGGATGTGACCTGCAAATCAAATAATTTATACTACAGCTTGTCCTTGAGGTCCTATATTACAGGTCCTTTTTTTCCTTAGATACAACTCAAGTATAACAGAAGATATTACTATTTTTAATTAGAATTTGACAAATGAATTAAATATTAATTCTTCAGGAAAGAAGGTCAAACCTCAAAGAACCACCTGAGGTTCTGAAGGGGTTCCTTTTAAAAGGACTCTGCAGAAGATTTTAAAATCACCTATTTTATAGGATTTCTCATTCCCACGAAAGCACGTCTGAGACCAAGGGTTTAATGCTAACAACAATAAACAAATAACCCACATACAAAAGAAGCCTATTTCAACAATAGCATAACTGGTCTAAGATCTACCCTTAAAAACAAATAACAGTCCCTACTTAACTGGAAACAGAATCAAAACATGTCACTGCAGCTCAGGTGCTACATTAAAAAAAAAGTCATTTCTTTTCCATTCTACATGTGCGCACACATACCTGCACCCACACAAGCCTCAGACACTGATTTAGAGCCACTAAGTCTTCCTCAGGCAAAACTGACAATTTTCCAGCAGAATCAGTTATTTCRTAGTTTCCTTTCTCAAAAGCAGTCAATGCAATAAAACCAAAGTATTCACAACTCGGTCATCAGCACCAAAACAACCATGCACAAACTTACAATACAGGCATTGGCTTTGGCTTAGGAAACATCCATGCTTTTGCAGTTTGTCATGGACTCGTCTACCAGAACAGSCCAGATTACTTAATCACCAAAAAAACCCAAACAAAACCCCCAAACCACCAAGCAAAAGAACCCACACGCCACAGAGCAAGAGCGAGTGAGGAGGAGGAGAAATGAACCCTCTCTGTGCCCTTTCTCCTTTTTTCATTCTTTCTCCCTGCCTTAAGCAGTCTCCTGTTCTGACAGGAGTATGTCATGCTTTCTTTCATTCCTTTTATTTTTTTCTAGCACAGAAAGGCTGTTATTCTGCAAATGCCCTAAGCTGAGAGAAGTTTCCCCTCAGTTCAGTTTCATATGAAACACCATAAATAATACATGGTACTTTAATGAGACCTTATCAGTATGTTTAATGAAAAACAAATATGTTATGTAAGGTAACCAACTCCTTCCCCATTATGTCAAAATCAAAGGCAGCAGGCTTCCTAGCCAAACAGTTTGGAACTATGTAAGTCTATCCAATTTCCCAAAGTGAAGTTCTGGAACATGGTGATGGTCAAGCAAAGCTTCTTCTGTCTACTGCACTATTTTACAGCTAAAAGGACATCCATAAAACAGATTAAATTCTTAAAAGCAGTGTGTTGAACAATTACTTCAGGAGAATTTAGCACTGTAAGTGTAGCTAATAGTAATTGTAAAAGTAAATTTCTCACTGGCCTTCTATCCTTAATTTTCACACAATTCGAAGTCAGAAAAACATGACCCACAAATACTATGGATTCCTGACATTTACATAATTACATTATTAAAACAAGAACAGCAATGTTTTGACTATCCAAATCATCTATACACAGAGAAACAATAAACATACATAATTCAGTAGTGCAAGAGACCCAAAAAAGAAACACAATTCTTTAGCCTGATATATGCTACTTCAAGGGATGCAGGGGGAAGCCATTACCAATTTTCATCCCTTCCAAGGATAACTCGTCATTATGTCTAAAAAGAAAAAAAGGTAACAAAATGTGTTTTTGTTTTTATAAATATAAAATCAATGTCTCTTCTTTAAAGCCATTTCCTTGTTTATACCCACTTTTGTACCTAACCCAGGCCATTAATCACAGCCACGGCCCCAGTTATGGCTATATATACCATAAGCACCAGCACAAATGTGCCAAAGGGACATGAATGACTGTACACGAGCTGACCTTCCATCCCCGTGCCCAGGGACAGCCTCCCTGGAACAACCACCACGCAGTTCCAGGGAGCAGCACGTACCCCATCAATATCTCATCTGCAAATCATCAACAGCTTCGTTTTTCCTTTATTCTACAACAATCAGTGTGTGCAACTGCAAAGGCCACTTCACCTACAGCACATGACATTTTCCAGTCGCCTCAGTTCTGCCCTGTCGGGTCAGGAACTGAACTCATCCCACCCTCAGCTGCTGATATTATCGAGTACATATCAATTAACGACAAATACCAACGTTTTTCAAAACAAAAAGAGGCCACGTATCTACACTGCCCACATCAGCCTCTGTGGGAGTTCAACTAGGAACATTCCAGGAAGTAAAACCTTCTCCACACTAATAAAGGATCCCTCTGAGATGCAATGCCTACTGTACCACAAGAGGCAACACTCCCACCCTCTTTGGGTTGTCCATGCCATGGTTTATGGCACAGACAGAGAACTTGCAGATAGACACCTTCTCCCCACATTCTCTGACAATACCATTCAAAAAATGCCAACAGCAAAGTTTTGATCAATCTTGAATATGCAAATAAAAACATGGAATCAAAGAAGCTSTGAAACAAAGCCAAAAGAACCAACAGCGTTTCTCACACAGCTGACTTACAAATCCAAACCCACTCACATTTGCAATGCATTTGTTTATCTAACATAAAATATTCCATTTAAAATCAACCCACGAGTTTGTGGTGACCTGGCAGCTCCACTTAAAACTTAAGTTCAAAGTTCTCATTTCCAAACCTTTGACCTAGAAGCTAACCTTTGGAATTACCACAGCAGACTGTCTACTCAAACCATTTCCATCAAGTAAAAGCAGGATCTGAAACACATCACCTGCAACACCACACACCATTTTACACTTCAGACTTGTCTCAGTAGTACCCTACACTAAAAAAAGTTCACACACAGAAGCATGCAGTATTATAAATATTGCATGCCTCCAGACATCAAGCATTAAAAAAAAAAAAAAAAAAAAAAATCACTACATCACGACTGCATATTAATCCATGTGAAGAATGTATTTTCTTCTCAACTTTATGAAGTGGTTGATGCAGTACAAAAACAGTTCAGGCAAGTGGTATAAAATCTAATAGCAGTGCTTTAGAGTTTCTCTAAACCCTCCTTATCCAACACCACATGAAAAAATAGTTCCCAGGACTTGAAACCAGGAGAAGCAGCATATTATAAAATCGAATAAGCCAGTAACGTATTTTGATAAATTACTGTCAATTATCAATATCCCTGCCAGTATTTCACATAGTATTCTATTTTCTGTAGATGTCCTATGTCTTTTTAAAATAAAATGGGGAAATATCACAGAGTTTTTAGTAATTTGTTTTGTCAAAAAGATTAAATAAAAGGCTTTCCCCTCTATCCTTATAAATTAATAGGCAACATCTCATCCTTCCAGTGATATTTTCTTGTCATGAATATCCCTCTTTCTAATATCAGGTTTATGTTAAGATTGCTCTCCTTTACTAGGTCTTTGCACAAAGATCAGGACATTACAGAGGCTCGTGCTTACCTCAGGCAAGTAAGGATCACTAATTTTCTGTTTCTATTAAGCAMGGTGTTACATCCATTGACTTCTCCAGTATTTCATACCCAATCTCTCCAAAGCCTCTGTAGCACACAGTTAACCTCTTCAGCACCACCTAACACACGCTCCACAAGCATTAACTCCCCAAAATTTTCACAACACAAGCAGCCAGGAGCCCTTATTCCCACCAGTGTGCCCGGGGCGGGGGAAGGCAACAAAATAAACGGGAGTGTTCAGCCCTGACACAGCTGGGGACAGCTCCGAGCAGAACGCGTGTGTCCCTTGGCACGTGTGGTTTCCCTGGCCTGGGGACACCGTGGAACGCCGGGGGGATGGCAAGGAGCCCGGGTTAAGAGCCTGGCGGGGCTTCGGCGGCGTGCGGGTCCCGCAGCGGGGCCGGGCGAGCGCGGCCGGGAGCGCTCCCGCTCCGCCGTTCCGGGCGCTCCATCTAGCGGAGACACGGCTCATTCCAGCGGGGACACGGCTCATTCCAGCGGGGACACGGCTCATTCCAGCGCCCGGACGGACCCTCCTGCTCCCCACCCCGCGGGGAGCAAACCAGCATCCCCCGAGGACACCGCTGTCCCCAAAGCGTGAGCCGCAACTGCGCGCCTCAAATTCCCTCGGGATCGCCCTGCTCTCTTCTGCGTGTTCCCGTCCGCTGTTTGCGCTACACCGGCACCAGGGCTATCGGTGGGCAGACACCGGGAAGGCAGCGTGGCCGATGCCTGAAGTTGCAAAAGGTCTGGGAAAGCGCTGCTCTGCCGGTGGCACCGGAACCGGGACAAGGGAAGGGCTGCGCTGGGCACACCGGGAGCAGCAGCACTGACTTAGGAAAGTTTAAGATGATGGGCAATCACGTGGCCAGGAAAAAAAATAATTTAAAAATACCCAAACAGCTTGATCTAAACTGTTAGCTCCAAACTCCAGACTTGGGAAGCAGGGGAATGGGCAGAACCAAGAAGGTGAAACGGACATGGAGGCAGCAAAAATCCTCTGCCAATCCCAGTCCCACCTCCCTTAGCTCAAAGGACACTACAACATTTCGTTTTGAGCAGCACAGGGTGCTCACACCCACCGTGCACTACTGTCACAAAGTAAACTTTTTCAAACTGGCATGCAGAGAAATCCTTTAAGTCTAACACATTGGTACAAGCCTGCAACACAAAAGAACYCCTCGGACACAGGTGTCCAGCTTAATAATTACCATTTAGGTTATTCTTTATATCMCAGTGTTTGCAAAAAGACAAGTGTGCCATGTGTAGTCTTGCCCTATAAGGTTTTTCCATAATTCAAGATGAGAAGACATGACACGACCCTTAAAAAAACCCCTCCAAATGAAATTTAAAAACTCAGGATTTAAAAAAAAAAGTAATATAAATAAATTATTAACTACAGAATTCTGTGTACAGCTTGTTAAGCAGCCTAAAAGCTTCAGTTCATAGGATGGGAGGGCTACAAACTACTCAGGAAAAAAGAGAGGCGTAGAGTTGGACCTGAAGTGACAAAGCCTACCTTAGCCTGCTGTCACTTGTGGCAGTTTATCAAACATCAGAGAGGAGAAGAAGAAACATTTGAATAGTAAGGACACAGTACGTATGTTTCWCTTGGATTTGTTTTCATACAAAATTCTGTTTTCTTGTTTTATACAGACAGAAGTCACTTGCAGTACTACGATCTCTATTTTGTTCACGTATAATACACTTATTTTAAACTAAAATTTTCCACACAAACTCATTAATCCACAGAAGTTTGCCCCCTTTTTTTTTCTCCTTAATTTGCACCACCACATCTCGCATTTTGCTGCAGTTATTAAGTCACAAGGAAAGAATTTAACTTGGAGGGCAAAACGAGCAGCAGGAGCACATGAATTTAGAGCTTGTTCCCATGTGACAGTAATGAAAGTTAAAAAAAAACCCAACAAAATACCATCAAATGTAATTATAAGAATAMATAGTAGGGCAGCATAAACACATCTTGCTGAAGAAGGTTTTTTATGAAATATTATTAATCTCCTARAAATTAAAAGAATGTCAAATCTCAGAAGGAGAATAAGTGATAGATTAATTATGCTATTATGTAAAGGTTGCATCTTTTCTCTGTGGGAATTAAATTAACTGGACATCAGCACAGTTGCCTTCCACAATGAAACCACTTCTCCTTTTATCATTCTGTCTACAGCTGGAGATCTCTCATATATTCTGACTGGATCTAAATCCACCATACTTAGTCCTCAATGCAGGAGCTCATTTTAATGTATAACAGCTAAATATTAACGTGTTCATATATTGAGCCAAGAAATCCTCCATTAACTGCAGCTGAATCCCTAAGTCTCCACTTCCCCTGTCCTTGGCTCACAGCCTGTCCACTCCCCAGAGTGTGGGATCCCTCCAGTGCAAGGAGCAATTCCTCCACAGCTCCCTCAAGGACTTGATCATCCTCTACCAGTAAAACTCAAAGTATTCTTCATCATTTTGGCCCTACCCCATAAGATGGGCTAAGTCACTTTCAAATTCAGCTCAATGACTCCTTTGTCTCTAGTTCTCTCTTGTGGCTTTCAGTCTGAATTTCAACTGAAACATCTTCAAAGTCTTATAGCCAAGCCTGACAGGTTCCTGTTACATGCCCAGCTTCATCCAAAGAGATAAAGATATGACTCAGGAGAGCTAAAATTGAGGGGTTTGTAGCTCTGAGCTTCAGTTGATACTGAGGCACTACCAAGGCTTTCCGAAGTAGGCAGCTATAGGCTCTCCAAAATACCATTCCAGAAGAAATAGATCTGATGCCATGACCCAATCTCACCCATGCCAGGATCTGGAAGGAGAAGGTTGGTTTGGTTTTTTGTTTTCTTCTAACTTAAGAAGTTTGGCTTTCTCTAACCCTTGCAGAATGACATGCTTGGGCATGGAGGGAGTTTTGCATACAAAGTTGATACAAAGCTGCCTATAAAGGCCTGCTTGGTTAGCTTGAAATAGGGAGAGGTACTGTGTGAGAAAGCTCAATTTTATATTCAGCCTCCTTTCTTTTTATTCCAGGTTATCCACCGATTTTGAATGAAGCAGTTCCTTTCTTTCTAACTGCATTTTCCCCTGAATCCTCCAGAGATCCTGCCCTCTCCATCCTACATCTCCAGTTGTTTCATTAGTGTAACCTCTATCAGGACTGTCCATGAGTCCAGTGTCAGCTCTCTTCCCACTCTAATTGGTCTTTTTCTTTCATCTTTTCCTACTTCAATTGATGAGGTGTCACATTCCACACCACCGAGTCTTCCTTTTCCTCAGCTACTAACTAGAGCCTGAAAATTCCTCTACACTATTTTCTAGAAGCTGTTTGCTTTCATCAACACCAATCAAGTGTCCCTTGTTATGGTGGCCATCCTTCAACTCTCCTACTTGTAATTCCTTCCTCTCTAATCTTCCTTAATGCAATGGAATTCACACTGGAAATTCTGGATTCTCTCTGCTTTTCCCCTCTGCTGCTTTTTGGCACTATCACCACTTCTGCTTTCAGCATAAAGCTCTAGTTCCTCATCCTCCAGTGTTCAGACCATCCAAGACTCAGCATTAAAATCTACACGCAGATTACCTGACATTCCTTAGTTTCTCTGAGACCCCTCCCAATATTCCACCTCACCAACCCCCAACCAGACTCCYCTACTCACGCACCGAACGCTTCACTTTGGATGCGACTTTCACCTCCTTGGAAAAGTGATTTCCAGGAAATACAGCTCAAAACACGTTGCATGTGTACAATAGAATGTACAAAACGTTGTGCTGAGTGTTTTGTACCAGGAATAGGCTGGACACACTGGAGAGAAGCAGGTTTGCTACAGCTGCTCCTCAGCATGGCCACCAGCAGGACAGGCAGTACTTGCACGCTGGCCAACTTCCCTCTGACTTCCAAGAATCTCCCARTCATGACAAGCACAAATATCCTCACAAACAAAGCAAACATTAAAGCATTAAAGCTTGGTTATTCTAGGTATTAAAAGGTCTTGCTCGGGGAGTTCTTTAAATGAAAGAATCTTTGCCTCAAATTACAAGTAACAAAACCTCAGAGAGACCAGRTCCTATTTTTCCTTTTCATTCAATCACAAAAATTCTCCTCCCTACAAAMCTGTTTATATTCATGTACTTTGAAGGGGAGGAAAAAAAATTAGCAAAATTCTCTTTGAAATGTTTTTATGCACATAAATAACATTTTCTCTTTGCTCTTCTTGGATGATATTAGCCCTATTGAAACTAGCTCTCCAGCTAAGAGACTGATTGTATCTGTTCCTTTAATTTTTAGAATTTTTTCATGAAATTCAAAATCACTTCAAGATAAAATTTAGCASTATCAAAATTTTAACACTATAATTAGAAAAAAATTACTACAAGTATTTGAATTAAAGAAACTGTCATAGAAAATTGAAAATAAATTACTCTTCAAATTTAACTTACTGTTAGTGTATCTTAATTGGTTTTGCAGTTCCTAACTTGATTTTATGGAGTGCCTCCAAAGACTATCAGATTAAAATATAAGTCCGAAAGACACAAAGCAAAGTGGTTTGGTTTTGGCTTAATTCTGACCATAAGAAAATTAGGAATGGATCCTCTCATAGCCTTGATATTTTCCCAGAAAATTATACCTTGCTTTGTATATCTCAATACAATATTCATACAGCATGATTTATATTAATGTAAATACTATTATCTTTTCATTAAARTGACACAGAATGATACATGAAATTCAGCTCTTGGAGTTAGAGACTATCAGTGAGATCAGATAACACACACTTATGAAGTGCCTGAACATATGGTGCTAAATGCATTCTCAAGCACAATATGAAATCATACCAACTATCGTCTTGGGGCTTGCAGTGCTTCCCAGAACAGTGCCTAATTGCTCTGAGACACAGASAGCCCATTTTGGCCCAACTTAACTCTCCAACCTAACATTTTGCAGCTTCACCCACCAAACCCGACTTCTCTCTATGAAAGGCCTTTACATTGACATCCCAAAAGCCTAAAAGGAGCAGAAACATTACTAATGTTAGGCCAAAGAACCAAGTTAAAGCTAGGAGGGTAAGCACGAGCCCTCCTCTCCAGCCAGAGCCCAGACAGGTKTCTACAAATAGTGAGGAGAGAGTGGGCTTGTGATCTCCAAAAAATACCCTCAATTTCTGCTCAAACAAGCCAGAAAAAATACACCAATGAGACAGAATTGGTCATTAGTAAATACTATATTTAAATTAAGGGATAGAGAGGCATAGATAAGCATGATTTGCAGTGGCAATACAAAGCCAAGACTTTATAAGTAACTTGCTTTTCCTCAAAGTTCAGCTGCTATATCCATAAAGCACACATATTAAATAYAGAGCACCATCCTGTACAAGGCCTGGGCATTATTACAGAGATAAAATCATCATTTAATATTAGGTAAATTAGAATTGTAAAACTATTCACATCAGATAATAACATACCTGTTGTTCCTTGCAATCGAACTCAGCRTGGTGCAAATCCTAACGTTCCCAAGCCTTTATATCAGCTCTGAGCCACAAGGGCTGCCTCAGGAGTGACCCCCGGGATCCTCCCCCTGGCTGCCAGCACAGCTGCCAGTTGTGATGGAGATTCCTGTGCTGCAGGACACTCACTGGGATCAGCTGGAATCTCAGCCAGGCACCCAACAGCCCTCAGGTGCCCWCACCAGGTCCCCAAATCGGGTGTCAGTCAGCACAAGCCACCTGACCCACACACAAAGGGTTCCACATCTAATTCCAAAGGTYTAGTGCCATCCTCTCACCTGAAAGTGATCTCTAAAGCCACAGACCTTTCCTCCCTGTGCACATCAACCCCTCCTGCTCCRGAGACAATCTCAACCCTTATTAAGATGGAGCACAGGTCCTACTGTATCAGCTGCATTATGTGCAYTGCAGATGCAGGTTTAGTACTGGATCTTGAATTTTTACCAGGAGCCAGTATTATTGGTACCAAAACTACATTCCCTAACTCTAACAAGAAACATTGCTGGGGTGTTACAATCTTACATAGCAACAAAAACCTAAAATATCAAATATGGGAACTGTCTTCACTGGAATACAGAACAGTTAAGAGCAAAATGAGATGCAAGATGTAATGCCCAGACACAGCAACTTCAGATAAACAAAACAGCAGAAAAACAAAAGCCAGCTTAACCAAAACCAGCAGCTAGACTACAAATAACCAAGAGTAAAATATCTGTACTATTGTTTCATCCTCCATTCACCATGAGCCAAACTCACTGAAATTGGTGGAAGTCTGAACACTCAGGGAATGCAGCCCTGGGCTCTCTGAACACAAAACACCTGCAGTGCTGCAGAGAAGTTAGCAGCAAACATTTTCCTCAAGAAGTTGGTGATCCATTTCAAGTTAAAATACATGAAAAAGTATTCTAATCTTATTGATTTCTGCAATAAAATAACACTAAATTAAAGGCAATACCTGAAGTGGATAATGACTTACACCTGATACACACCACTGAGCCTCAAAACATTTGTCTTGACRCAAAGCTGAGGTTGCTTTCAAGTCTTCAGCATTCTGACCTAAACATTTCAGCACCTATTGCTGAGAAGTCAATATGATTTTCAAGACTGAAATAATATGGAAAGAAACACATTTGAAACAAGCAAACTTTAACAATCTTATTTACCTAAATCTTGCCAAAGTAATTCAATTGTCATAAAGTACTTAGTCAAGGAGCTAGACAGCCTTGCTGCATAATTCATCAGTCATTTTAATCCTGTTGATGAATATCAGGTTCTCTACAAAAATGCTTTTAAAGAATGCTTGAGCAAAATCACTGTTAGTTAGGGAATTATGAGATGTGTTAATAACAGATAAAACAATAAAGCAAAACCAACCCTATGGCCTCTRCAATGGCAAATGATATTCATATAAAGAAAACTTACACCACTGAAATCAGAAACAAACTGCAAATGCTAATACTTTACMTGGAAAACTGGTCTGAGTTAATAGGTTCTCCCCAGCATTTACCTTTATTGAATAATATTACACACAAAGAAGTATTTGCTCAGTTCTGAGGTTGTTTTAGATCTCAGTTAGTGTCARGCTCAAAGCAAAAATTTGATCAACAAAATGGAGTTGTACACYGTCCTAACTACTGGAGAAACTCATTTTTTATTGTTCTTACTCTTTTTACATATTACCCACCCCTAAATGATTTTATCAGTAATGACAAAAGTAAAGTACATACATTACTAAGACTGTGAACCGAGTAACAAAGCCTACGAAACACCAGAACTAAGTTTATCTGTGTAATGTGAATTCATATATTCTATTTTATTACATCCATGTTTTCCATACACAGCTTGACCCTCCCTCAGTCCACTGAGAATATGTAGAGTCAAAATAACACAGTAAGCCAGGTCTGTGCCGGGATGGGTGAGATGCTCAGAAGAGGCAAAATCACGAGATTTTAACCATTAACTCCTAAGAGTTATTTAGGTGTTGTTAGTCAAATTTGAGCAGGTATTYAGACTGATTTTAAAGGGCCAAAGTCATGTCCATGAAAAAAAGTCCCATCTTTCTCTGGCCACCTATCAAAAACTGCTAGAATCTATTATGATTTTTCTTCTTTTTCTTCCTTTTTTTCATWAAAAATAACCCCACGACATAAATATTGCGTCTCATTTGAGAAGAAAGTACAGGGWAATGGCCTAAACTCAAGCATTTAATTCCAAAARGTATAATTTMTCAATTTAACCTTGAGGGTGAATCTCACATTTCTGGACACAACCCACTAAAGTGTTGCAAATCCCTCACTATCTGGGTGGTGTGAAAGGAGAGAGCTGAATTATTCCCAGCTCTCCTCTGGCCAGCTGTGGGTCTCAAGGGCTGATGCCTCTCCCTTGCCCCTTGCCAATGCTTATCACACCTCACTCGTGTCAAAATGGGCAGTGGATTTACTCAGATTCACTTGGGTTTGAGAATCAGAGGCTCCATCATCTCATGACGTTCTACTGCTCGTTCATAACTCATAAACAGAAGAAAACAGCACTAGAAAAGACATGGGCCTTCCTTTTAGCAAGAGATTTTTGTCCCAACAGGCAATAAATCCTCATGACTGGAGAACCAAAGGTGATTCCTTAGGGATGACATTAGGCTGACAGACCCTTAGTCATAGGCATGCTCTAACATAAAGWAAGAATTGGCAGGCCTCAGGCACCAAAAAAAGGGTAATCCTTGGTTTATTCCCTCTGTGACACCACCGGGCAGGTGTCCTTCACCTGCAATCCGAACAGCCTCACCAGGGTTGCATCAAATGGACTTTGTGTGTGCAGATACACATCCCTTTAACGTCCCTGTGTGTGCTCACTGCCAGTGCAGAGAGCACACACCGAACACAAACACTTCAGAACACTGTGCAAAACAAAGAGCAGAGTGTGAAGTGATTGTTTYCTGAGTCATGTATTTCTAGAAATGCGTAATTATGCTTGCTTGTTTGTGTTTTTTTCACTATTAGTTGAATATTTTATTCTTGTACTTCATTTTTCGTTTCACTAGAATGGTTTCTTTTTGCTTGAGAACAGTTAACTTTTAAAAAAAACAAAACATTTATGGTTGTGGTCCTTAAGAAATTCTGTGGTTTCCTCTATTAAAAATCCCAAATCTCTTTATGTATTTATATAATCTTATTGTAGTTCAGAACAGAGGTAAGGTATTCAAATTGTATTAGTAAACTGCAAACCCAGATACTTAACCTGGAGTGACGTAACTAATCTGTATAGAAACTCAGAGTTCAGACTATCTAACTAGCCTCAAATGCAAAAAATGACACATTACCCATGGAAATATGAAGAAAATACCAAGAAAGTAAGAAAAAATTAATTGAAAATTGGCTGCCCTGACACAGAATTCACAGCTGGAAAATATACTCATTTCCCTTTTCAAACAAACTTTGCCTCTCCCCAGGACGATCGAAGAGAAAAGCTGTATTTCATGACAAATATACGTGTTTTGGGGTATATGTTGTCTCTTCCTGCATATATCACATTCATTACTGTGGCTTAGAGGACAGAGTGGGTTAGCTACACAGTTTAATGTGTTCATGGCTCTTTGTCCTTTCCTCCCTGGGTAAGATGAAAAATGCTATTTTTTTTGGTTGTTGTTATTAACAAAGAATGTCTTTCTTGTTGACAGTCCTCGCTGCCAAGTAAGAAGCCTTGAACTTGAATCTTTATGATGCAAGATTTCTGTTCATGTGGAAATAAAGATCACATAAGAGACGCTTAATACCCACTCTCTACAGTCTCTAAGTTGTTATATTCCTTTTATAGCTTTTCTTTTTTTAAAATCTCTCAGTATTTTTTTTTTTTCCAACATGCATTTGGTGCCATGACAGATAGACTGGGGAAAAGTATGATATATCCCCTTGGAACATGGCACCAAAAAGCACTTAGTGAATCCTAAAACACGACACTGAACCAAAAGGGGATCTGAAGTTATTTTCCTCTGTTCCACAGTCAWGGAACTCTTAACAGTACTTAGAAATCCATCACTTTCCAGTTGTCAGTCACTTTTGTATATATATATATTTTAAAAAAAAATCTAGGGAGATACACGCAYACACACATATATAACTATCATTCATTACATAAGATAAAAAATCATGCTGTCTTGTCAGCATAATCTGTAACTCTCTTCTATTTTCTTACTCTGCTAACAAGGATTACAAAAAAAAAATTCAGATTATGAGCCTGTGTTGGCTGAAAGTGTATCTGAAGTAAAAGAGAGGCTTGCTTTCCTTTCCCAGGTATTTTCTCTTCCYGAAAGTTTTACCTGCTTCTAAAATCTGTTGCACATCTCGAGGTTTAGCCTGGACTGGTAACAATTATAAAATCGGTAATAATTATCAAAGGGGAGTGACAGGCCCAGGTTTGTGCTTCCCATCTCCTGTTGATGTTGGGGATGCTCTGCCCCACACCAGGAGGGTGGCTGAGGAGCAGATGGAAGCTGCCATCCCAAACTGAAAGCACAGCCAGGAAGGAGGAACTCAAAAAGGAGCAGCAGGGAACAAAATTAAATACCAGTTTACATGCAAATGAGTTCTCATTCCCCACAGTAATATTTAAATGTTGATGGAAAAGTCTGTTAAGTTTCATATTACGGTGGAAAAATTGGGTAGGGTGAGGTACTGGAGATGCTTTTTTTTGRTGTTTTTCTATCAAAGGATGTTTGTTTCTTAAAAAAAGCCAACACAAAACCTCAAACACATTCATACAAAAGCACCATTCTGATTGTATTTATTGTATCGCACACATAACTTCCAACCAGAATTTTTTAACGCTCTTTTGTTTTGAAACTAACAAATCAATCACTGCAAGCTTCTTTTCCCTTCAGCTCTCACAAATAACCTGACTATACTGTGCCAATGTTTATTTAATTACACAATATTTTTGCTGAGCTATCACTATCACAAGTTAATCCTGGTTTCTGCATATCCTTTGTCAAACCAAACCCAACTTTACCTGAGTTATGTCCCATGTAATTTTAATTTATGCACCAGTAAGAAGTCCAGATCAGATGCTTGGAGAAAAACAGGAGTTTAAATTTAGGAATTTCCGGGTTTCAGAACAAGAAAAATTCAAATGCTCAAGTCCTCGTCCTTACGCATAATTTTTATGTAGCTTTATTGTTTAAAAATGTAACTTACTCAAGTTTACAAACACAGGTTTGCTACTGGCAGTGAGGAAGTGCAATGAGGGAATTCTGTGGGGGATGAACATTTTAATTTGTTATTGTCTTTATCTGCTGTTACTGTAMATTTAGTATTTGCTAATATAATTTAAATAACCGTGAGATACCATCTGAAAAATGAAGATTACAGATATATTTCATACAATGAACTTACTGATCCCAAGTAATCAAACACTTGATTGGTTTAGTGCCACCCCCACAAAATAAAGCTGATATGCAGTCTGACAATTTTCTTCACTGGAGGTTTAAAAAATAAAATTGGCCGAACCTATTAGAGGTTTTTCCACACCTGCTACAGTGTAGACAGTTGCAGTTGGGACTGGAGAGGGATGAGGTCAGTGACAGGAAGGAAAATGTGATTACCTAATTCCCAATATGATGCCAACTCTGACCTTTGGATTCCATTTCAAACCCAGCTCTCATGTTACCAAAATAATATACTACAGGACGGATACTGTTTTGCTAACATGATATGCAGATTCCTGGTAGGAATTTTATACTTACAACTAAATTGCAGTTATGCCAATTATGATATATTTTTATGGGCATGTGGCACGGTATTTCATAACATGCTACAGCAGTTTKTTTTTTTTCCCTTGACATACAAAGAGGCTGAAGAAAATAATAATAAAAGATTCAAGCTGAATAACATGTCAGTGCTCACAACCTCAGTTGATTTTGTACAGCAAACTCCAACTGGTCATCTTTCATCAATAGATTCTTACTAATGTTAAAGTGTCAAAACCTTAAAAAAAATCCTTGAAGAGGGTATAAAATGACATCCAGTCAAACAATACAGCAGCAAGATACATGGGCCAAGGTTTGATTTGATATCAACACAGAAGAGGTTGGAAAAACATTCCAAATGGTAGCTGTCTGCGTGAAGCAAGTCACGCTGCCTTCGTTGCAAAGGTGGATTTAGAAAATAAACATGATAGTTTCTTCCCAAAAGTAAGGAGTAAAGTATTGATTCCTGCAGCATGTTGCTCAAAGCTAGGCCTTCTAACTCTTAATAATGATCATGAGCAGGAAAACAATGGGATGAGATTCCTGTTTTTTAAGCTAATTTACTGTGAAACTGGAGGGACCCAAGGAGCCAAGGAGAGGGCAAAATCCATCGTTTATAAATTGCCTAAAATTTGGGTTTAAGTGACTCRTTACAGGAGAATTGCAAAAATCTCCTTTACAGGATGAAGAAGACCAAGTAACAGGCAAGCCCCCTTGAGCCCAGCTGGAGCCACAAACAGAGGGAGGTCACCTGGSCACACCTCGGGTGCAGCAGCACTAAAATTCATTCAGTGCTGATCATATAATCGATTCTGCTGCTGTGACCAGCTGCTATTTGTTATTGATACTCACACTCAGAGTCACTGGACACGAAAAGATTTGTCAATGACAGCTTTTGATCATTCTGCAAGGAAATCATAAGAAAAACTGGCAGTTCTCTCCAGGTACAGATGACCTCGAAAATGTGATATGCTTCAATTAAATGTGTAATCTGACTCCTTGCTCTCATCTTAAAGCACTGCAAGGTTTTAACGCACTAGAAAAATACACTCAAAGATAATTTCTTCTTCCACTGAAATGCAGGCCCCTTGCACTTTCAAAAACTAAACCAATGATTAGTCATATGTGCTGAAATGATAAAAAAAAAATCCTATTTCAAACAAATACTTGTGAAGAAAATATTTTAATTATTCAAGCAGGACCTTGACTGGATTTACTGGGGATAATTATCTCAAAGAAACATTCTAAGTCTGAAACTGATTAGAAAGTGGGAGAATTGTTCACAAGCCACTACCCACACACTCAGTCTCTGCTATGTCATCTAAGTGTCCCACCTACTGAAATCCCGAAAGAATTCCTCATGTCAATGACAATAATGAGAAAAAGTTTTTGTAAAGCAAGATAACTGACTCTTATACACAAAAATAACAAAGGTATTAGAAATGTGGGAGTTACTTTCAGATTTTGTTTAAATGAATAAAATTTAGAAGCAAATTCACCTGGTATCAATAGATGAGAGCAGTGGATATACTAAAGTCAGTAAACAGCTCATAAAGGAAAAATTAGTAATTAATTGCACACATCGTGCAGGATTTGTGCCAGAAGCCTGCTACTCTGTTGAGTCTATTTCGAGAAAAAACATCCTCAGAAATCTCAGACTGAGACACAAAACCACCTCAATCTTTCTCCTCCTCCAAACAGGTGTGAAATGCAGCTCAGCTGAAAACTGCAGCTCTGACTTGCAAGTGAATTAAGCCTCACAGAATGATAAATAAAACGTTCAGTAATGTGCTTTTGGTGTGACTGAATAAGGCATCTGGATAAAATTGAGAACTATAGGAGAACATTAAATCAGTTTAAAAACATGCATGAACTTTAGAATGATGCTGTCATCACATTATTTATATTCTAGACATACCAAAGAGCTATTATATTTCAGGTCTTTCATAGCAAAACAAAAGCTTTACACAAGTAATATTAAGTATTTAGATGCTTTCATGCAGGATTTATTAGTTCATATTTTGCCCTGTCTTATACTTCTCTCAATTTCAACTGTATTTTTAGTCATTTCAGCTTTGCACTGTTTGGTACATTTGTTTTGTTATATATTATCTGATGAACAATCTGAATTCACACAGAGCTGGATATGGCTGAGAGAACTTATCCTCCCTGGATCATCAAACTAAACAAAAACAGGAGCCGAAGAAACATAGTAGAAAACCWCAGTTTTGTATTATTTTGACAAAAATATTGTCCAAATACACACCTTTAACGCTTCTCTGAATTACCCACAATATAGAACACAATCAGCTTCTAGAATAGCCAACAGCAGAGGAAGTTCTTGCACACAGTAAGACATAAACTGTCTGTTGAAGGATTTTTGTTTCAGTACTCTTCTGTTATAAATACATATAAACCTTCACCATAAAAATAAATGTGTAGAAGAACATATTTCCTTGTGTTCCACACGAATTTTATAAATTTAAGTGATCACCAAAAAAAAAAAAAAAACCATTACTTTTTTTTCTATCATCACCACAATTTTTTCTTTGATCTAACTTTTAAAACGCAGGCTCCAGTGAGCTTGTCTCTTGCCTTGATCAGGGCAATGCTGCTCTTTCTGGATTTCCTCTATTTGGGATCTTTCAGCATCAGCCTGAAAACGCTGCTGTTAGACTTTACTGCATCTAACAAAGGCAAAACCATTTTTCAAACTTTTTCAGCCTGAAATTTTCCACTTGTCCCTAACTTTTGCTCCCTTGTTCTGCCAGCTATTCTGAGTACAGCCATCAAACCTTTTGCATAGTAACCTTTTCTAATTTGCTTCAGAGCAGCTAAACACACCAAGCCATCCAAATGTCAGAGAATAAACAGCTCCAGCTCAAGTCTTCMTGCTACCGTGGTGATCTCTGCACCAATTTAGCAAACCTTTACTTTACAGCCATATTTGCTAATGTAGTATAAACCTACAGTTAACTATGATTTGATGTTCTTGTTTGACTTAAATGAATTAAGCAAAACAAACAAAAAAAGTCTGTAACCAACCAAACATCCACCAGCTCTGATTTAAAGCATACTTGTGGGTAAACAAATACAAATTATACTGTAAGATTTGCATAACCAAGTAACACGATTCAACACACAAAACAAATSAAACAATTTATCCATGGCTTTTCCCATGTGGTATCAAGGATTTTCTGGCACTAAGGCAGGGGGGAATGGTGTTTGCTCGTGGCTGCCACACTCCTCTTRGTAGGAGTTCAGATGATGCTCAGGCATTTAGCAAGTTGTTGTTCTGCTCATGTGAAAGGGCTTTAGATGACCAAGAATGGAGCAGTGAGTACAGAGGGATAATACAGCCCCAGGGTTGCCCAGGCAAACTGGGCTGTTTTCCTTGAACAACATTGCACAGAACTCCTCAAACAGAGGCCTCAATCGTCTGACCCAAAAGAACGACGTGAATTCCACTCCTTGTGAAGTGGCAAATGATGTGCTCAAAATGTTCCAGTGAGCCAGAACCGAATTAACTCTCATTCCAAAGTGTGATGATAGGGTGGATCAAGAAGATGAAGTATAAAACCAGCAAAGATTATCCACCACCTTCTTCTAATAGGTGTAAAAATGCACATATATTGATTCAGTAGAGGATTATTCAAGCATACAGTAATTAATCTTTCTTGTGATAGARGCAACGGAGAGAAAAGACAAAGTCTGAAGCTACATAAAACTTATATCAAATCCTTTCAGGACACATCAAACATTGTRTGGTCAGTCTGTTGGTTCAAATACTCTCACAGTGAATTATGTTTCAGGAGTCCCTTCTCTTTGAAACAGAAGTTAAGTTTTCGAATCCTTGTTACACATTAATTACACCTTATGTAYTTTAATGCCTAGCTAGCTATAGGAAAATTACCTTACTAGTTTTTACAATAAAGGCAAAATTCTTGAGAAACCACCCACATGTAAAAGCCACTAACACAAATGCTGACAATCAGTCTGACATCCAATCTGTTTCCAACCTACGGCCACAGAAATAGAGCACTGCACATTCCAAAAAAAGATCACTAACATTTTCTCCAGTTTAAAGTACATTAAAACTTTTTTTATTACTCAGAAGCTTTGACCCTGCTTGGCTCATCTTTCCTCTAACTCATTCACATGTACAATTAAAAGATAACCACCTAGAGTTTTTGGTTTGGGGTTTTAAAAGGATGATAAGGCAGCAGACTGCCACTGAAATTCAAGGCATTGAATTCTTAATAATTTTCTTTAATAGCCATAACTGTAATTTGACTACATCAATGACAGCAATTGAGCCACATGAATTATGTGTYGATTTCCAAATAATCAGTAACAAAAAATTGTAGGATATTGTATCTCTCAGATAAGAGAGAAATGAAAAGCAAAAAGAAAGACAAAACATTTAAACAACATAGACTCCAGCATGAATACTATAAAGCACCAATGTCTATTATAATTCAAAGTATCTCTGTGATACAGCATACAAAAAGGGGTTTAATGAAACAGTAATAAGATGTTTGAATAATTTGTCCTATGAACTGCAAACCACAAAATACCAGGAAGATTTATTACTCACAGAATACAGGGGCACTCTGTGAGTGATCAATTCCCAAGGGCTTGGRAGAAGAAAAAAACCTTAAAATGAGACTTTATCCATTACTCACAGCAGTACAAAAACAACAGCTACTACTACTAAAAATGCACTGAAAGAGATGCAGTCTGGTAAGGAAGAGGATGAAAACATTCCATGGAGTTGGCCAAGTCCTGCACCTGGGGAGGAACAGCTCCATGCACATATGCAGGCTGGGGAACAACTGCCYGGAAAGGAGCTCCAGAGAAAAGGAGAGGGAAGAGCAGGAGAAGTGAACACAAAATAGCAACTTGCCCTTGCAGCAAACTGGGGTGTGTTAGGAAGGGCCTGGGGAGCAGAGCASGAGGAATGTGATCCTCCCCCTCTAACTCAGCCCTGGAGAGGCCACACGTGGAGCTCTGTGCTCCCTGGGGTGGGGGAGATGGACACGGTGCAGCCAGTCCAGCAAAAGACCAGGAGGATGAATCAAGGAATGGAGGATCTGGGGTACGAGGAAAGGCTGAGACAACTGGGGCTGTTTAGACAGAGAAAGAAATGGCTCGAGGGATCTTAATGTGCATAAATTCCTGAAGGGAGAGAGTAAAGAAGATGGAGCCAGACACTTCTGCGCTGGCCAGGGAAATTGGAAGAGGCAACGGGCACAGACTGACTCACGTTACATCCTATTTAAATATAGGAGAACCTTCTAACTGGGAGGAGAATCTATCAAGCTTTGGAACAGTGTTTCCGTACAGGTTGTGGAGTCTCTCTTTTTGGAGGTACCCTAAAGCTGGTCCCTACGTACCTGCTGCTGCAGCTGATCTGCTCTGTGCAGAGTGGATGGATTCAGCAAACTCCAGAGGTCCCTTCATGCCTCCATCATTCTGTGATTCCAAAATATCAAAACTCTGAGTCTTGTACTGAGTGTTGGAATAACCACTCACCTTTCATCCATTACCAAACACCTATCAAGTTGTTCTAGCCTCTGTGGTATATTGCTTTTAAATCTTTCAGAATTCAGTTACAGCTCCTCCTCCCGATAATTAGAACCTGCCACCACCTATGTTACAAATTAATTTAAAAATATATGAAACCATCAAGAAAAATTAAAAGGCATTGAGTTTGTGTGGCAAGTTTTAGGGAGTGAAGTGTGTGAAGTGGAAAAAGGTCAAGTGGAAAAAATTTAGACTGTCTATAATAAGGAGAAGAAGAACGAAGAAAGAAAGAAAGAACTCAACAGTAATACTGCCAAGCTAAAATATTTCAGTCATGACACACTTGGAATTTCAGAACCAAATGATAAAGACTTTATTCCAGGATAAGGCATCTGAAGATTTAACTCTGAAAACTGTAAAGATCCATGCATATGAATCTCTTATGACATAAAAACCTTAAATTGCACAATGCCAGTTCTAGCTTCCTGTCAAAATCTTTATAATTTATTAAAAATTTTAAAACTCTGCTGCTGCTAAAAAGTAAATTATATTTATGATTAGTTCTTGTTATTTTTTGTTCTCAGGGATGATTACTGAACCTGAGTAAATGGACCTGTAGGTTTTAAATAAGAACTCAGACAGCAATAATCCTCTTTTGTCCAGACCAGCTCCAGACACAACTTTGCTCTTACTCCTAATTCCTCATGCTCTGACACTGGTGTCTTTCTAACAGCTTTAGTATGTAGGGAATGCATGAAAAACATAGGATACTGAAACTTAAAGGGGGAAAAATCCTTTAGTTCCAAGACAGATGATGGCTTCTGAAGTCTTTTCAACTCCCTCCTACCCACTGTGTTCCATTTCAGAATGCACCACTATCACACAGAAAAGAAGCCTTGCTCTGTCCATGGGGTAGCAGAGGGAACGAGTGTTCATCAAAACCCTTTATTGTCTGCCCTAAATTGGGCCTTTCCAACCACGTTTGACAGCTGAATCGTAAAAACAATACTCAGTGAGCTTTTTAACGCTTTGGAAAGTAATGCTTTAAGTCTACAGCTCACCTCAGCTGTCTCTCTGATCAATATATATTTAAGGAGTTTTCCCTGAATTAATTAGCACTTTTATTTCATATTTACTACTGTGGTATTTTCACTTAAAGAAAAAAAAAAAAGAAAAAGGTTTTGCCTGTTCACAAGATCTCTGTTTCACACAAATGCTTCCACAGAACATTCAGTCTTGAGAACAGAAGAACTGAAAATTCAGTGTCACAGTGTTTATCCCCCCATCCCAATCCATACATGTGCAGCTATTTGAATATGATAATCCACCTTTAATGCACAGACAGCTAATTGCTGGCTAACCATAAAAGACTACCAGTTCCTRGGTTCAGTGGGCACTTTCCAGTGGCCCCAGCATCACTGGAGGCCACTCAAATTATTGCACAGCCTCTTTTTAATGCTCTAGAACGGTTAAACCCACTCTGAGAAATCTGACTACTGATAGCACAGATAGAAACTATGCCTAAAATTTAAAAAGAAGCAATCAAACAATATTTGGATGGATACAGAGATATATTATCCAGTTGTAACAGAATTATATCAATAAAGACATGAAAGAATTCAGTTTAAATCCTAAAAACTGAATTCATCCGATGCTTTGAACCTGCTATATGAAAACACATCAAGAGTTTGATTACTGGGAAGATCTGACCAGGGAAAAAACAGAGAAATTATTGAAGTTGTACTATTAAAAAAAAATAAAATAAACACTTCAGGAAGTAAGATTTAGAAGGTAAACACTTTAGAAGTGTTTTAGAAGTGTAACTTTCATAATCCTATTATGTGTTGTTCTGGTTTTACTTTGCTCTGGTTTCTTTTGCCTCTTTCCTTGGTCTCCCCTTTTTTCTGCTCCAACCTGCCCAAATGAGTAGAGATACACATTTTCACATATACATTTATATTTATATTTATATATATTTACATGTGTGTATGGAATTGCCTGTGTTCTTTCTGCACTTATTCCTAAGGTGCCTGAAGCCAGTGAGCCCAGAACCCTGCTATGAAGGGAGGAAGAGWGAGGAGAGCGAATCACACTCTCTGSAGAGCCCAGGATGATCYTGCTCGCCCAGCTCTTCCTTCCTCTGTGGCTGCCAGGCCGAGGGCACAGATGCCAAGCTGCAGAAGTTATTTTCCAGTGATGGCATCTGGCTCCTTGGCACGCTGCACTGATATTTGTGTTGGCTCCTTTACCGTCGCCCCCGGGTCTGTTAATGGGTTAAGTTGGTGATAGGATGTTGTCTGAGCCCGGATGCCACTTTTCTTTTAATTCACCTTTGATTTTACTCAATTTCTGACAGAATAAAGCTGCTCTTCATCCTCCTGAAATCTTTGTACTTTAGCTGGCATATGTAATGATGTCATTTTGGATGGTCCTGTCGTGCTAATGGAKAATTTGGATGGGGCAAACCACTTCGTTGTATATTTTACACTTAAAAAATTATGTCTGCCAAAACTTATTAACACAAATACTTTATTCAAGGACACTGTTTTTTCTTGTGATCTTAAAAAAAAAAAAAAAAAAAAAAAAAACTCTAAAAGTACCATGATAAAAAGCAAGAATTTTCAAAATCTGATTGTATTTCATTATAATCCCTTGTGTTCAAAAAAAAATAAACCGTAGTATCTTTCTCAATACATTGCAGGAAATGTTGATGCAACTTTCATAGTTTAAAGTAACAAGTCAATGAGCTGCTTTAACACGTCACAAAAGGTAACTCCAGCGGGCTTATCTCCCAACAAYACGGTTTCTAGTCTAGAAATATCAGTTTATGTGACAGTAATTACTAAAGCAGATGGGCAAGGAGCCAAAAAGTGGCATCACATTGACAGTGGGCTGAGTGCAACTGGGAGCTGTGGAGCAGAAAGGAGCTGTGCCAGATTGTGTGGCAGCTGAGAGTCTCATTGGTGACCATTTGCTGTGCAATCTCAGGCACATCTAAAAAATTATGCATTCCCCATCGATTTCATGCTAAAATGGCAGAGAAAAAAAAAACCCTCTGTCTGAACTTGAACACAGTACCTGCTGACAAGATCCTTCCTTTGAGTACTCAGGGTTTTCCTTCTCGCACTTCCATGTTCCTATCTGACAGTCACAAGGCTGGCTGCATATTTGGGATCCACACAGTCAGATGTTACATTAGGGGCAGTCAAAACAACAACAGAGGTCTGCAGATAGAATTAACCAAGAGACTCAAAATGTTGCTAAAACTTAGCCAAAAAACCCCACCACATAGGATTTCTTCCTTTCAGGAAATCTATGTAAAAATACTGGCAAACTCTTACTAGGTAAGCAGCACTTTGCTAAAATGAACAGGGAAAAAAAAAAAATCTAGATTCAAAAGAGAAAGGATCTCTAATCTAAAGAAATGTAAAGCAAACCCAGAATTCCTTAACTGTATCCTGTTACCACCTGATTTTTGTGGTTTTTTTTCAAAAAGTAGTTCAGACACAAAACTTTCATTGAAATCCTTCTGCTGACTAGTCAACCACTGTACATTTTATAAAATACATTTTTCTAATTATTACTGCAATTGGCCATCGTTATGAAGAACACTAAAAAATCCAGCTGAGCAGATTAAGATCAATATTCATACCAATTGTTCTCTAACAGCAATTAGTAGTTTTCAWTTGTTAAGACTGAAACATAACAACAAAGCATTATCTTTAGTCCAATCTGATATCTAATGCTATTTAGATTACGAACAACTTTTAATAAAGAAGTCTTTTGGATAGAAAAGGGTTGGCATTTCCTCCTGAGTCTCTCACCAGGCTCTTCGGGCGGGCAGCCTTGCAATTAATCTTAGCACTTCATTCATTTTCCAAACATCCTTGCCTATTGACTCCTACAGAAAAGTGCTCATTCACTCAYTTGGTTACATTAATTATACATAGGAGATAAAGCCAAGGAAATCTGCAAGACACCAGAGACTCCATTAGTTTTCCGTGTAAATTCCAAATTTGTTTCGTGTCAACAGAACGAGGCACAGCACTGACGCTGGTAGGTCCGAACAGTCTCCTGACCACGTGTGCGAGTTCAGCTGGAATCACACCCCCTCTGAGACTGGGACAGCAACTCCTACACACCCTGGACAAGCCCCACCGAGAGMTCTTGGATGGTTTATCTGCCTGTCAGTGTTTTGGAGGCAAGAAAGAAGCTGTGAAACACTGCAAAATCCCATCAGATTTTCCCACCTTAAGCATTTATGCCTGGCATTGATAYATGGGGTTAAACTACATTGGGTTACCTTGGATTAACAACAGCAGAAATAAGTAAAGAAGGTATGAAAGGGAAAAACAAAAGTAGGGATGGGGTGGGAAAGGACAAGGCAAAGGGAGAAGAGCAAGTTAGTCACAGTGTAGAACAGTTTGGATTTACCTGGACTTCTTTACATTGACCTCAGACTGCAACTATATTTCCTCTTGCTTTTTTCCTTCACAACACCTAAAAAGCAGCCCAGAGATGAACTAAATAATTATTGTGCACACTTCAATTTTGTCTCATTTCCAATAAAATTTGATACCTTTCCAGAGTCCGGATTTTTCTTGAAGAAAGTGATCTTAAATCTTTACAGCTTAGCAAACATGTATGATATATTATACACTTTGCCCAAATTAAAAGTTTCCCCTGCATGTGCCAATATCCTCCCTGCATGAGGCACAGTATTTATACTGCATAAATTGAAAGCAAGCTCCTTCTTAAAGGTAGAGCAACAGAGGTCTGAGGGAAGGAGCTGTTGGTGTGAGCAGAAAAATCCCACTCTCACCTGAATCACAGCATGAAAACAAATATTTCTATTTTTGAGTACATGTAAGCTTGGTGCTGTTTCACAGAATATCAATTTTGTCAATTTAAAAATGTCAAATTAAAAATTTGGACATGAATTTGGAGAATAATTTGCATATGCATATATATATACACATACTTATCAATCAGTGGCTTGCTAGAAAGAGAAATAGTGAAGATCCTGGTTTGCTGCCTTTAGTCAGTTAAAAAAATTAAAATATCATATTGCTAAAAAAAATTAATCTTCAGCTGATAACATAAAACTCATCAGTACAATGAAGTTTCATTTGCCTAAGAAGAAAAAAAAAATATATGCACATATACCAAGAAATATATATAAACATATGTATAAATATATAATTCTGCAAATCCACAATTAAGTGTGGTAAAGTTTAGGGGACAGGAAAGTGACATTAATCTGTATTTTCTGTAACAMCACCAAGTCAGTCAAAAGAAATGCTTAAAAGGAGTTAACTGAACGTTTCAAGCAACTGCAAAATAAAAGTGACAAAACACTTTGGAACCTCTGCTCTGGCCCTTAAAGAGCTTGCTGCACCCAGTGAAAGAGGGGAGACATCTCTCACACTGGGAGATCAAATTCTTACCTGAGGAAAATCCCAATTCAAGTGAAGCAAAGATTGTGTGAGTGCTTATTGATTCCGTGTGTTAAGGAAACRATTTCTAACAGAGAACATTTCTGTTACGAAACTGAAAAGGAATGCATTATATAATATAAACCCCACAACCCCTGAAGGTGCAGAGGAGTGCAGCTTCGGTACTTGAAGTGGGGCTTCCTCCATGAGAATCTAGGTGAGAATGAGCCATTGTGAAAACCATTTTATAGTAAAAATGTGTTTATATCACATATATTGATAGTTTCTATAGGCCATAGCTTTAGGAAAATCCTTAAAAGCACCAAAACTCCCAAATGGAAGTGGACACGAAGCAAGAGAGCAACACAGGCATCTGTCATTGTCACAARTCAAGTTAGAGTGTGGGATTGGTAGGGAGGAAGGCACAAATCCCAGAGAACCTTCATGAAGTATTTTAGAGCAGGCACAAACCCAGATATCCTGTGTCTCCCAGGATGGCTGAATGAGGGGAAGGAGGAAGCAGATTCGTGTTAAGAACAACATTAACAACAGTGTCTGTTTAGATCATTCCCCTTTTCTTCACAAAAAGTAATTATTACATGGCCCACCAGTGTGACAGTGCCAAGTGCAAAGCCAATGATCATGGAAATAACCATACAGAAATGATTTTGCTTGGTTTATTTGGGGTKGGTTGGTTGGTTTTAATTGAAAACAGTCATTTGGCTTTCTCTTTTTCAATTCTGAAGTCCTCCTCGCCTGTTCTCTTTCTATGAACTTGGACTGATTAAGTTCACTAACTCTTAGAAATTATATTACTAGCACCTTTTTTTTTTTGTCTTTTTTTTCAAATCTACCTTGCTAATTACAACCCGAAAAGCACCCATGCTTTTTATTAAAAGACGAAGAAATACTATTCTACTGAAAGCCATTGCTATTCTGGTTTTGTCCAAAAGCACCATCACACCACGAAAACCAGGAACGAGGTAATTATTTGCATGTAAACCTCATAAGAAGGCAATAATCTAGATGGAATATCCACAGTTTAATATATARAAAGTTATTAAAATATTAAAATGTAATTAAAATGAAAATATTTAAATGTAATCACTGGGCACTTATAAGACAGTTCACAAATGTAATGTATGCAAATTACTGACTTTTTATTTATTTATAAATAAATATGTTAGCGTACACCAATGTAATCTAAAAAGATATTAAAACAACATGGAATAATCTCAGTACAATAATTTTATCCGTTGGCTCAACRCAACTTTTTGTTCATAATWCTAATAAAAGGCAGGAGAAATAATCTCTACATTGTTCACCTGGAAACAAATATACTTAAATAAAGTGCAGTATGCTTTCATCCATTTGATTAAACACACACTCCATTAATAACTCCTTAAAAATATCCAYGTACTCATGTGAACAGCAGGATGAAACGTTTGCGTTTCTACTCGCTTTAAGTGCTTGAAATGGGTTTCTGTGACACCCAGAACTAAGGRTTTTATCAGGAGCAGCGCTGCGGCGCTCCGGAGCACAGGCAGCGGGGTCACGGCCTCACAGGGGCCGACCCCAGCGGAACAAAGCCTATCAACAAACAAGCGTTTCGCTGAACCTTCGTTCCATCATACCCGGAAACGGGACTCCRGCAAAGCTCCAGTATCTTGCACACGACCAGAAACGCAAAGAGACGTTTCCAAGAGCCGGGGCAAACGCTGTGGGTGACTCTCCCTGGCTTTCACCAGGCGCTGCCATTAGAATGCTTTAGCTTCCATTAAGTTGTCATTTCCCTGYGCTGCCAGCTTTTCGAGGGGGACAATTCGTTCTGACAGAACCACGGCCTGTCACATACACTAACAGTTCCGTGGGAATGAGCAGGAAAACCCCCAGAGCTGATGGATTTATCAGCGATTGGAGCTGGCACGTAAATTGCTTATACGTACAGAGCAAGGTAATTAATAAGCTCTAACCTGTCCACCTTAAGCACCTCATATTTAGTTGCAGTAACTTAATTCAAGGCATACAAATGTAAAACACACAAAGCTGTTCTTTCAGTGGAATTTGAACATTAAATTTGTTTAATTAGCCCTTATTGATTACGGCAGTTTTGCTACAACAACATCTAGTTCATATGTTATTTTAATACGTAAGAATTGCCACATTGCCTAGGAGAAATGGCTCATCTAGCCCAGAATCACAGGGGCAAACATTTAGGGAAGGAACATAAGAAATGTCATGTGGAGCATGGCCCTTGTCCTCAAAATATAACCCTGCAGCCTGTGCCTCCTGAGCCTCCTGAGCCAGAACTCGTACACAGCCACTGGATCCATCCTGCTTGAGCCCAGATGGATTGTAAGTTTCACAGTTATGCTCCACGTGAAAAMAAATACTTTGTTTTGCTAATAATGAACTTGCTGGCTGACAATAKCACTGAGTACTAATTCTTGTGCTGCAAAACCTTCCATTTTCTTTGAAGCTCTACTGATCGGCCTGCCTTTTCACTTATCTGTCATCATTCCAAGCTCAAGTACCCTAATCTATTTAAGATCTCACCCTATTTTGYACTTTTCATCTTCTCTCTTTCTACCTATTGGACATATGGGTGGCCAGAAATATACTTGTTGTACAAAACACGAATGCAAGAAGGATTCCAGCATTAAAGATCTCCACATCATTCCAGTTTTCTGTCACATAAATGATGACCATTAATCTTTAATACTATCATTGTACTTTAAGGTTTCTTGACAACAGTTAATGAGTTATTAATTATATTTTATCCTTGGCCAGATCCAATAAARGAACTTTGTACAACCTGCAGACAAATTATTTAACTTAGTCTGCTGGTTTTGGCTGGGAGAGAGTTAATTTTCCCCAGAGTAAGTTTGATAGGGCCGTGTTTTGGATTTGTGCTGCAAATACAAAGAACCCCTGATAACACAGGGATGTTTCATCATTGCTGAGCAGTCTGACTCAGAGCCAAGGCTGCTTCTGCTCCTCTCCCCACCAGCCAGGGGCTGGAAGCGCACAAGGGAGTGGACACAGCCAGGACAACTGACCACAACTGACCCAAGGGATATTCCAGAATATTTTATGTCATGCTCAGCATATAAAGCTGGGAAGAAGGAGGAAGAGGGGGATGTTTGGAGTGATGGAGTTTGTCTTCCCAGGTCACTGTTACAYGTGATGGAGCTTGGGTGTCCTGGGATGGCTGAACATCTGCCTGCCCATGGGAAGTGGGGAATGAACTCCTTGTTTTGCGTTACCTATTGAACTGTCTTTATCTCAACACATGAGGTTTGGGTTTTTTTCCCCCAATTCTCCTCCCTGCTTGTGTGGGTAGTGGTGGGAAGAGTCAGTGAGCAGCTCTGTGGTACTCAGCTGCTGGCTGGGGTTAAACCATAACACTTCAGTAATATTCCACCTCTTTACAAATTTAGAGAAACGAAGCCCTGAAGAGAGCAAATGTTTTTCTGAAGAAGAAGTCAATTAGAGTCCTCACAAAAATAAGCTGTGATGTATTTTCTTCTTATAAATACTTAAGAAGGCTTTTGTCCTTTCTCTCTCTCTTACTTCATCYGTGCTGATGTCCCCTGCTGGAGCTCAGTCGTCGTCCTCCTGGCTGAAGGATCTCCTGGAAGCTGTTCCACCGGGCTGCAGCAGCAAGCACTCGTGCCACGGGAAGGCGGCAGGAAGAGAGCACATGATGTCAGAGGAGAGGAAATTGGGAAGAAGAGACACTGTTGTGCTCGAGGTGGCAACAGCCAGAGCAGARAGGGAGCCAGAGCCAGCTGGCTGAGGGGAGAGGAGGCCTGGGAACAGCCAGGCAGTGCTCAACACCAGCACAACAGAGACTTGGCCCAGCGCTGAGGACGGGAGAGAGCCCATCAAACACGCTGAAGGACAAAATCTAGGTTAGGAAAAGGTTAGGCAATGTAAAGATATGTAAGAAGGATACACAAGAAAGGCTAGAGGAGGCTGTGTGAGAGGCTATAGAGAAAAACAAAGGAAGAGGTGCGGGGTGGAGCAGTAGAAAGATAAAAAAAGAAAAAAAATATTGATTAACTACTCAGCAATATATGTCTGTTAACAGATAGTACAAGTACTTCACCACAGTCACAATAAACTGTCTCCAGTTATGTTTGCATATTAATATTCTTGGTTGTACAGTTATTGGATCCTTCTGGTTTCACCTTTAACATTCCAAGTGAAGGGACACACAATTCTCTGCTGTGGTCGTAACTCAGAGCAGACACAACCATTACAAAGGTCAATTGTTCAGCAAGTTTAGCATAATCTTCATTGACTTCTGATTATTAGTTTTAGCTTTACCATGTTTTGCTTCCTTAATTACAATTCTGACATATTTTAAGATTTGTTTAAGATGCTGAGGTGCAGATGCTCACAGATCAATCTTGGTGATTTGCTTGCATACAACATGAAATGATAAACTGGATCTAACCTAATAAAATACTTGGGCTAAAATAAAATACTAAAAATTGACTACTGGCAAAATTCAAATYATTTAGAATGAACAGAAAGCGAGGAAGATGTATTATTTTCTTTTATAAAAAATCTTAAGCTAGCAGGTACCTCCGAACAAAAATTGCATTTCTGTTATTACATATAGACACTGACCCAAATGATGCTGGTCTAACTTCCAATGCCCATTAAYTCTTTCCACCAATAAATAGCCATTACAGGTTTGGATTTTTGTGTGCTTTGAAAACTCATTTTTACTTAAAAGGTTTTCAGAATAATTCTGCTTAATGAAAGAATCTTTTGGGAAGAGTTTGAACCTGAACTGCTCTGAATTTTCTACACATATGTCTCAAGGTAAACAGAATGTTTCACATAAAGCACAGAAAAATTTCACCTCTGCTTCCCTGTTGTTAATATTAGACCTTCTGGGATAACTGGAAAAAAATCAAGGTTGAGTGAAGTCTCATCCTGCCAGATGGTTGTGCTATTTAGAATCAGCATCAGACAACAATTAGTCAAATTTTCATTAAGAGTAAATACTAAGTACAGAAACAGCTGAAAAAAAAGAGTTTTGACAAACTTGGTCAAGTAGCAAGCAGTAAACTGTTCCTTTTTTTCCATACTTGTTCTAAAGTGCTTGTTACATCCTTTAACACGCCTAATAGCTGCACTGAAAATACAATTCATTTATTAACAAGCAGTATTTCCATTCTTTGACAGACTCTCCACCCCCCCAAAAAAACCCTCAAAACTTTCAACTAAGCTGATCAATTACTCTTAACACTCTAAATAGTTGGCAATGTTTACACAACATCCTCTCAGAGTTATTCAGCTCGATCTTGCAGCTCATTAAAAGGATCTCTATTTATTTGCTGTGTGTTACAGTTCTTCACTTTGGCACAACGCGCAAAAAGGAAGCCAATTTTACTTTTCCCTGTGGTGTTAATTGGTGGAGCATGCTGCCTGCCTCTTCATTAATTATGTCAATGTGTATGAAACTTTCATTTTCGTGGCAGTGTATTAACAAAGCTTTGCAACGAGGCTGACAAAAAGCCAGCAAACTCCGGTTTATAAAAAGTGGGTAATGAAGGCTAGCGGTGGCCAGAATATAGTATTTATTTCAAAAAGCAGCTTTTTTCCTCCTTATCCCTTTCAGACACCATCTAAAGCAAGCACTTACCGAAGTAAACAAGATCAACTTTGCTGCTGAAGGTAAATAAATCTCCATATAACACACAGATAATGGATCTGGAAACACTATAACTTCACAGAGCACAAAGAATGAGAGAAGGACCTTTAGCCCAGCTGAAATGGTTTTGCTCCTAAAACCATTTCCAGATAATTTACTGATCTCATCCCATCAAGTATATAGAAATCACTCACTGCTTGATAGCTCACTAAACACGGGGGTTTTGTCTAAAGACAAAAGTACCACTATCACAGCAAAAACAGGCACTGTCCAGGTGAAATTCTTCTGGATGCTTTTAGCTTGTTTCTGTTCACTGACTGCAAAGGTTGGTAAAAGACTGACACTGAGCTTTTTTCACTGCCTTTTCTTTCTTACCCCTCAAAAAAACAAAACCAAAAAAAACCCAAACAAACCCAAACAAACAACCAAACATGCCAAAACACCTCAATCAGCTTGCCATGACTTCAGAGAGAGCACACTGAATTTCACCACACTGGGGAGACTGCCTGGAGACAGAGACTAAAGCAACAAATAAGGTGCATGATAAGGCACTTCAGTTCTTTCTGGAAATCCTGAAATGCCAAGCATTAAAATAGAGCAGTGCTCTATTTCAGGAGATGTAAAGCATTGCAAACTATAAATGAAATACCTTAAGAAGTTAGCACCTTATATTCATGGAATTACAGCTTACAGTCTAGGAAATCACAACTAGGGAAGCTTTCGTGTTGCCACTGAGGTTGTAAATGCTGCAGACAAAAGTGCTTGTTTCTCACCCCAGATATCTTCTGACTGATAAAAAGGCTCACATTGCTAATACCTGTATTTGAAGGATTAAAGAAACCCCAAACAAATCCTAACAAAACCAAAAAACCCCACAAAACACATAAACCCCTCACAAACAACTGAATGTACATTCCCATCTATGATCCCAGCCCTTTCATTCCATACTTCTCTCCCTATAAAGTATTGGGAATATCCTTGAACTAATTCTTTGCAGTGACACCAAGTAATAAAAAGAGAAAAAAAGTATCGAAAAAATGTTTCCTACAGTAGGCTGAAACCCTAAAACAACAAACAAAAAAGAAATTTATCTGCACACTGAAAGCATTCATCCTTCAAGTGATTCCAGCCAGGGCAATAACAAGGATGGGGCGAGAGGGAAGCACAGCCCTCGTGGTCTATTCCCTGTTAAATGCTTTTGCAAGAAAACTGCAATCTGCCAGTCAGAACACCCCTCATCCAGCTGCAGAAGAATTGCAGTGCCATTTTTATTTGTTTCTGCTTTCCTTCTCCACGTTACCAATATCTGTTGTATGTTATTTCTCTCAGGCTAGAAGCCTGCCAGTACACAGACTGCATCTCCCTGTGTGTTTACATGGCCCAGCACCACAGGACACTCCAAACCCACAATATATTCATATTATTAATGCAGAAAATTCTTTATGTACCTCCTTCTGTACTCAAGTCTCCTCAGAAATACCATAAACCATAAAATCACTGTTTGCTTGCATGAATGAAATAGTGGAGCCTCGCAGAGCTAACAGATTAAGTCTTCTTGTAATTGTACTTTCTTATTCTCCATTTTCTCTTCCTTTACATGTTCGACCTCTCCATCTTTCCTTCTTGTAGCAGCACTCTGAGCCTCACAAACTCCCTGCTGCCATTGTCTTCTCACTCAGCTTCTCTCAATCTTTCACTCCCCTTTCATCAAGCTTTAGCTGACTTCTCCCATACACATAAAATCTCTTAAACCTATTCCTGGCTTCAACTCAACCCTCTCAGGATCCTCCTTCTCTTTTCCCTTGGATGCTGCTCAGTGCTGCAGATGCTTCACTGCTGGACAGCTCTGTGGTCTCCTGTTCCCAACAAACCCATCTCCAGGCATTTCTTCTTCCCTTCTTGTCTGGTTGTTAAGTTCCCCTCCTCTGTGAGCTCCTAAGTAATTTATAAACACCGTGTTTCTTTGCTCTTGCTGCCATAAAACTCGCACTGAAATTTTATGTTTATTCAACCCTAATAATTCCTTGCTCCCAGACAGTTTGGAAAAGCTATGACAAGGTTGCATCATGAAACATTTTCTACATGATGACTCCTGATCTTCATCAGGAAGCACTTTTGCAAAGACATGCAGAAATTAACYTTGGACCATAAGAAATTGAACAGCCATTTCTGAAACCAGACTAAAAGAAATACTCTGGCAAATTGTGCACCCTGCCTGCATTTCTTCTGTGGTAGATCACCGCCTCAATATCATTTTAGGAACGAGTTTTGAAAATAGGTCCTAAAACATGGCACTTTCTCCTATTTCTGCCTAGAAGCAGTTGATGTATCACAAGTGTATTGTACAGTGTTAGCTATTCCTCTTGAATTTCCTGTGCAGCTCTTCTTTGCTACTTCTGTAAAAAATACTGAATTAAAAAATGGGTATTTACAATTTCTTGGATAATAGTCCAGGCTGGTATTAATTAGAAGCTGTAAAAATTACAGGAAAGTTTAAGAATTGATATCTAATGGAAAGCATGTATGGGGAAAAGGGCAACTCTTTAAAAAAGAGATTTATGCTCATTTTAGCCAGAATTCATCAAAATTGAAAGTTTATATACACCAAAGGCAGCTAATTGGTATTTTTTTCTCTTCCATATGTATAATTTTTTCTCTGTCACACAATAAAATGTCCTTTGTCAGCAGCTACCCTGCCCTGTCAGATTTTATACCTCAGTGAAGAATGTTTTATGTTCAGCAGCTGGCACAGGAGTATCCTCAGCAGTTACTGCATTTCTACACTTTTCAGTTCTACAGGGTTAGGCTTTGTTTCCTTATCTTCTATCCCAACTTAAACCAAACAAAAACATCCTAAAAATGTAACTCAATAGAGTTTACCTATTCCCACACCCCACCAGTGTTACCAAACTTTTATCAGTGACATAGTTGCACTAAACATCCACAACTCTATTGTCCAGAGCTTGAAAGACAAAAAAAGAAAAAAAAAAATCCTTTGATTTCACATATAAAAAAAAAATAGAAGATATTTCTGAATCAACTGCTGTTCAAAATAGAGCACATGCTTTGGGAAAAATAAAAAAAAAAAAAAAAGGAAGAAAAAAAATTTCTCAGAAATGCACAAGTAACTCTCCAGAAAGTTGCACCAATGTTTCATTTCTTTCAGTGCCAAAATATTGCAATGTCAGTTTGTCTGGAGTTGGTGTCTGGGTATTGGCTGTTCCATTTTTGCTGGTTCAACCGAAGAAACCTCTGCTATCTCCTTATCTTCCTTGGGAAATGTGTATCAACTGGAAACAACCACTGCTCACCAACTCGGCCCAAGTCAGTCTAATTCATTTCTTTCAGTCATAGGATGTCTCCATCTTTCACTGGTGAGTGCATTTCCCAGCCCACTGGTCATTTGCATGGAGTTTCTCTGCCTTTGTAATTTATAAACATTCTTTTTGAACTTTCATCATCGGAGGACTGGACACAGAAGTCACAACAGAAGTCAAGAGGTCTGAGTAAAACAACTCGAAGTGTGTTGCTTACATATCCAAAACCTGCGTTAYCCCTTCTGGACCCAATGACATGGAACTAATTTCAAGGCTCTAGTGAAATGGTAAAAGACTCCATTGATGGACTATATTCTTTTTTTTTCTGCATATATGGTTTTCAATTACAATTTTTAATACAAATGACTTGCAGGCAGTCTATCAAGTGMTCAGTTTGTTATGACTCAGTCACTTCGATAATTTCCCTTCTCTGCTCTTTCTCCCAGCTTCAATCTGCTGTGCTGTGTTTGTGTCTTGGCCCATGACACAAAATGCTGCACACACTGCCCCAGTTCCAGGGTCCAGCTCTGCACTGTGGGCAGCAGCTACAGACACTCCACACCCCAGTCTAGAGTGAACTCAGAGTCAGTACCAGCTGTACGACTGGAAAGGATTCACAGTGATACAAATACATTCAATATTTGTTCATATTGATCACGTCAGAAAGCAGCAGGCTGGAATCAGACCTAGAGCAGAGCTGCGGATCCAGCAAGGCTGAGTGGAAGCAAAGCCTCGGAATCAAACATGCAGTCATTCACATTCATGCACAACATGCCTAAACAATTTTCCTTCCTACAGATATAAAAATGATTTAAATCGTGAGATATATTCCGGTCAATATATGGGAGAGAAAAGTGCTACATGGACATCGACGCTGGGAAAAGAACATCGCTTCTAGCACATCTGAATTATTGTGCTGAGATTACACATTTTAAATTGGACAGATCACCTCTTCCTCTGTTCTTTCATCCACGCCTGTTTTCCTTCCAAATGCTGTCTCCACTGGCACAGAGCTGGGCTGCAGCTGGCACTGCCTGCTGAGCCCCCACAGGGCTGAGAGCCCAGGGCAATTCCCTGCACTCGGACATATGTGCACTAAGTTGTGCTGTGCCACATCCCCTCCTCAACTGCGATCGTCAAATTTTATTTCCAACTCGGAGGGAAAGAGAACAAAGTCCTCTGGATTTTGGGAATGAGCCAACAGGAAGTGCTAAATGAATAAAGACCCGTCTGCAAGTGTGCCCTGGGGACTGAACAGTGAATGCCTCTGACACGCTGCTTCCAAGTTGGGATTCTGATTCCGGTGCCAAAAACTCATATATCTTCTTGCTTCAGCTCTTATTTATCAATTAATTTACTGTATTAAACAGCCAGACCCCTAAATAAGCTGTTTACCTTTTAGTTTCTAAATCAAAAGAAAGGTATGTAGCACAGCAAATAAATGCTGCTGTATTTGAAAAGGGATCACTTCAAGTTATTTTTATTTATTCCAAAACGTGTTAGCAATAGACAAACCAAAGCAAAGCAGTCAAGCAGAGGAGAAGACTTTCTCAAGAACACGTAAAAATCATCGCTGTCCCCAATGTGTGTGAGGTAGGCAAGCAAATAATAGAGAAATACAACTGATTTGGCTGCCCCTCTCACTCCTCAATGCCTTCYTCTCCCCCAGCTCCCAGCATGGGCTGTACCTGCAGCTTTTGTCTAAAGTGTTTCTCTGCACTAGAGATTTCACAGTCTTTCTAGGGATGTTTTCCCAGTTCTCAAATGCTTTTCCATTAGCAAGTTTTTCCTGCTGCAAAGCAAGCCTTCTGCACAGGGAATACAGAGAAAAACTTGATTACTTTCTTGCAGCTTCTTTTTATGTACATGAGGACTGTTATTAAGTCCTTGCTCAGGCTTCTCTTCCCCAGCTTTTCCCTGTAGGTCACGTTTTCCAGAGTTCTCATGCTTTATATTGCTCTTCCCAATGCCTCCGCTGATTCAGCCACTTCTTGAAGCATTCCCRGAATGCTCTGCACCCGAAGCTTTACAAGTGCCGAATTTTTCAAGAGTAGGATTTCATAGGCCTYACTGATGTTTACTCTGTTTTTATATAAAAAATATGGCATGTCTATGCCTTTTTTGCAACAGCRTATCTTTAATATGTTCAATTTTTGATTTACTAGAAACTAAAATCACTGTACTGCACATGAGCTACTCAGTCATGACRCATTTATATTTTCCCAGCTAAATATTTTTAAGTGTAGAGCTTTTAATTTGCTCTAAATTGCATTCTGTTCAGTCTCACACTCATCAAGGGAATTTTTAATTCTAAAGGTATGCTTGCAGGTTCTTTCAGRTTGACATTCTCAGGGAATTTTTAAAATATGTTTTGTGTTCTACCATTCACGTCAATAATGAAAACACTTAGCAGTAGTCCTAAACCAGCATTTTCTAAAATTGCTCCAAAAACATTCATCTACTTTGACAGAAAGCCATTTACATCTGTTCTTGGAGTATGGCATTTTGTTGAGGTGCTGCTTTGTTGTTTTGTTTGGGTTTTCTGGTGTTGTTTTGTTGGGGTTTTTTTGCCTTTTTTGAGGGGCTGTGTGGTTTTTTTTTATAAGTTGTTTTAKATCCATGTACAACAGACTTATTTAAGCTGTCTTTCTGAAGAAGAAACACCACAGTTGCTCATYGGACCTTGTAAGGCAGAATCTTGCTGCTGAAATACCTCTACAGTGACTTGGAAAGGCAGATTTGAGCTYGCTGTGCCAACCTCCAGACCAGATCCAAACTGGAAAGTAAACCAGAACAGAGTTGTATCTGATCYGCTAAATCCTCCTGCCAGAATGGAGAGAAGGAGCTGCAAAAACCCAGTTATATACACGTTTTTCACAGTATACTTCCAAACTAGGCTTGGGGAGGGGAAGGCTGTGTCTATCCCATTAATCTCCTTTTCACCCCAGAATGGTTGTTTGATGTTTTTTCTCAATGAAGACAAAAATGCATAGCTGCATTAGCCCTTCTTAGCCATCAAAAATAGTTTTGTCTTGCCAAGTACATACCATGGAATAGATTCAAAATAATAAAAAAAAAAATCAACCGAAGTGCATACCCTAAGTCAAAAAAGAAGGGGGAAGTCCTGCCCTCATCAAGTCAGGTGAAATAACAGCCTGGGATTTGACAGAATGGCATCTACACCTCCAAAGAACTGAAGTAAACTATTATTTAATGAAAGATGAATCAAAACCTACATCCTGAGCACTTTGCCTAGTTTTATAAAGCCAGATTGAACCCCAAAGGACTTCAAGAGAACATCCAAGGGAGCCGATGTGCTGCACCAGGACATAGCAGCTCCGAGATGAACAAGGAAGGTGAGAAAGAAAAGCTGCAGCACAAGATGCAACAAGAAAATATTGACACCCAGATGAACATGAAGAGGCTCCTGTGCCACCACAGAGGTTGGCTGGCCAGGGCGAGGATGAGCTTTCACAAACGAGTTCATAATCAGGCAAGATTAGAAATAGTTCCATCAGATGAGAATCGAATGTCAGGATATTTTTTGCTCTCGGGAACAGTTTTTATACATAGTATTTGTAGATTAATGTTCCTGATACCTTGTCTTTTTCCTCCCCGCACAGATCCTGAATTTTTACAGTACTAAAAATGAATCTTACTTACATCTCGAAATGTTAAGCCCGGTGCTAAATCAAGAGGTGTATTCCTCGTGGGTTTTTAAGACATATAAAAAGTAACATGTCTAAAAAGCAGTTGCACATACCTTGATGATTTATTTTCACGTTATGTATTGAAATGCAATGCTCTCTTATTATTCTGCTCCTTGTATTTTAAGTTCACATAACATTTCTTGGTCACTGTAGTTGATGATACAGTTAAAAATACTGTGTTCTTTCCACTTTTGGCAAAATTCCAATCCACAGTGAGTCCATGGCTCACTGATACCATGAAAATTGCTTTCTAAAACTCAGGGTGCTTCTTCATAAAGGACATTTTTTAAAATGCAGAAACAGAAATATACATCCAATCTCAGTGCTTCATTGAAAATATTATCTCCTATTGCTCAATAAAAGTATGTCTTGCAGTGTCCTTCTGAAATAAAGTTTATGTGAGAAAAATGAAAATTGCAGTTGTTCGGTTTGTCATTTCTGCAAAACTCCAAATTCATATTGTTAATGGCAAATTAAAGGAAAAAATCATGAATTATTATACACCAATCACAGCGTAAGATGAACTCCGTATTTCCCTACATGTATAAAAAGTGTTGTAATTCTCTTTTTTTTTTCCATAAATTTGTTTCCTGAGGAGTCTCCATCTAACTAGAAGAAATGTGACGTTGAAAGGTGGAGTCTAAAGCAGATTTCTCTAATTTCTGAGTTTTGCAACTTTTAGATCTATGAGGTGGCCACAGGGCAACTCCTCATGGATTAATCTCGCTCAGGGAAATAGTAGAGACAAAACAATTTTATCAGCAAAGAGTACCTATGAGAATAACAGGTGAATTACCCTGAAAAGGCAAAACTGTGCACAGATGTAGAGGACTGAGATTAGCAAGGCAAGGCCAGAGAACTGTTTGATTATCCTTTTGTTTAATAGATATGTAAGAAGAAAAGGCAACGAAGAAAATAAAAAGAGAAATATATTGCAAGCCTTTTGCTGATTAGCAGAAAATGTCATTAAGATTGATGGGGTCACCCAAGACACTTATCAGCTGTGCTGAAGCACATACACATCTTGGTGTTTCCATAAAGCCCCCAAAACCACAGGGATGAGAGATGAGATGATGATCAGCCACAAAGGGCTAAACTGGCTCCAAAAGGCCGTCAAACCGTGTGAACCATTAATGAAGCAGTGCAAGAGCAAGAAGGAATGAATCAGTATTGCCCACAAGATGATTTCTCCAAACACTCTAAACTGAATTTCCTTTTCTGCCCGATAAGTGCATTATTAAAGTTTATAAATCCTGACTTTGCAAAAACTGCTCTGCTTTTCACTTAATGCATTCAGCTGTATTCAAGTTCACTATTGAGAGGTTTCTGAGACGTTTCCTTTCTGCCAGGAGCCTCGGAATGCAGTTATTGAAAAGCATACGGGAAGCGTCGTGGGCATGTGTTTGTCACTCTCAGCAAATCCTTGCTCTGTGGCAGACATGGTTTGGAGATCACCTTTGAAAGCTTATCTAAGTGAGGGATAAGACAGCATTCACGTGGCTCCATCTCCAGCACAACACGGTCAGTGACAGAGCACACCAATGTGTGATTGGCACAGAGATGTTCCATTACCAGCTTTTTGCTGAAGTCATCCCTACCACTGCCACCCCCCAGCGCAAGCTCTTGAAAATGCATTTATTTTCAGTCATTCAAAACAAGAAAGTCCCAGTGTAAAGATGTTTAAGMTCAGCTTTAAATACAAGTGAGTACTAAAATCCTTCCTTCACTTGAACGCATAGAAAGAGCTGAAGCACGCTGTAACCTATCCGCCACACGGTATTTTGAAAAGCATAAAGTGAAATAACTCTTGCAATTATTATTTAGAGCATTATTAACAAATTTATTTTTAGCAAGTTTGACTTTTCAGAATGGATTAACTCTTTTCCAGGAATATCTATTCTATTAGCACGGAACTGTAAATACAACAGCACGGCGTATTATCTTGAAGGGAGGACAAATTAATATTTACTACAGCCTACTAAATATTTTATCGAGTACAAAAGGTCCGCTGACTTAAAACACTCCATTACAATCTCAGAAGAATCTCCACTTAACAGAAAACGTTCTGATGTCAAGCCACAGCCACCACCAGCTAAAATGTTTCCATGGCAACCAGCAGCAACTTGGGGTAGCGCGATGCATGACTCGGATCCAGCGCTCAGCTCTCTGCTCATCTACTGCACAAAATTATGTTTCACAAGCAGAAATCCTGGAAGCCTGAGCATATTCCTGACCAAGGCCCTCAAGCTGGAGGTAATGCCTGGGAAATGTGAGAAATGACTCTGCACCGAGCTGCTGCCCCAGGCAGTGCTGGTGGGCTCTGCGGGCTCACACCACACCARTACCAGCCAGCAACTGGACCTGGGATTCTGGAGGTCTCACAGCAAGTCTAACCTCTAACTACTTCTAATTAATAGATAATTCCTGAATATGCATATTTAATTCATTCCATTTCAGACATGTAGGGTTTTTTTTTTGCTTCCAAGTGTGAAATCTCAATTCAGATTCTGCTCCCACATCAGATCTTGGCTCTCAGGATTCGTATTCGTGTTGGTCTCTAAGCATAAGTGAATCTACTCAGGGCTAACACTATAATCTGTAATAGAGAAACTTGCTTGAGAATGTTTCGACTACGAAAAATAAAATAATGCTTAGCATAGAATGGTATCCTTCAGGGCAAAAATAACCAAAAAAAAGGGCCAATTATAAAGAATTATACTCTGTCCTTCACATTGAAGGAGACACAGAACAAAAACATGCAAAAGGTATAATTAGCTTAAATCATTATCAATTCCYTTTACTGTGTTGCAAACCCAAATGCATACCTTTTGGAAAATCATGGTGGCACAAATTGTAAATCTCAGTTTAGAAGTACTTTATTGTCTAGGAAAAGTTATTCAGACTGGGGTTTTTTCCTGTTAAAGCACAGCAGTATATTATTTTTGTACAAAGCTTACTTTATACACTTCTAACACATAATTTCAAGGGGAGTGTTGAGCAGATTCTTATAAAATAACTGATTTATGGGGATGCCTTCCAAATAACTCATGTGACTTCATCCCAGTGATTACAGTTTTCAAGAAGGYAAGCAAGGTGAAAATCTTTAAACCTTTATGCAAATGTAGACAGCAACAACTTCCATATTGMAACAGCATCCCTTACATACTGCACACATTTTTTCCTTATTTTCAAGACATGTCTCATTATTTTCAACAAATTACTATCAGATTTCTCAAATGACAGAAGGGGAAAACTTTTAAATGCTCAATGAATTCTGAATTATTAAAGATAAAAGGRTACTCTGGTATATTTATTATCATATTGCAGGAAATCATCATCATTGATGTCTGGATTAAGCTCTTATCTTTTTAAATGGCCTCTTCAGTGCTGAGGTAAACTTCAAGATGCATTGCTACAAATCTCCAGAAATGAGTGACTGTTTTGTGKKTTTTTTTTTKGYCCTTAACTACTTTTTCATATTATTAAGTTTAATTTTACTGGGTAGAGCATTCCCTTTGAGTAAACAAACAAAAAGGTTGCATTTGAACGAAAGCTACAGCATGTTCGTTTTCACAAAGACGTGATTTCTTATTTAAACGCTTTTGGTTTAGCATTATTTTTCTATTCCCTGTAATTCYGTTATTCCTGCTGGAAGTGCTGGGACAAACAAGCAAATTAAACCACACACTGACAAGGGCTGGGGGAATGAACAAAATACTGATGATCATTTTACCGGAAAAAAAAACGGGAGACGATTCTTTAGCCAGTGGTCACCCCTGTAGCTCCATCAGCTTAAATGCCATTCCATTTAATTATCCTTGTGAGCAAGACATGATACAAATTATTCAGCTCTTCAGTTCCGCCTCATGACTACTTGACATATTTTGCTGACACCGTACCTTGCCAATCTTCTGCACTAAAAAAAAAAATTATCAACAAAAGTTCAGAGGTCACATAATCTAGGGAAATGCACGGGATGACACTCAGGGTGATTTATACAGGTTTGTGTGAACGGTAACCATGCAGCTAATTTTTAAATAACGCTCCTATAAAGCCCACAGCAAACAACCARTTCTCCTGATGCCTTTTCCGTGTTACCCTGCTGATTACCAAATCTWGGGCTTCCCAGACAGCTGATCAGCTCACTAACCCCTGGCCTTCTGCAGTCACCTCACCCATCTCCTCGTGTGGCTGGGATATCTGCTCTCATTGGAGCCTGCTTTTCCCAGTCTGGACRGTCACACGTGTGCTCGTATGCAAGGGCATTGAATAAATGGCACAGAGTGGTCAGCTGGGGGACAGAGTTTAATTCAAGAAGAACATTTTTGCCTCCTCTGCACTGCACACTCAGGTTCAATGCAGTGATGGTTCCTTTAACCTTTTTGCTGATGGGGTCACACCATGGGTTTAAGTGTAGAAARATAAGCAGCCAAGACAAGAGACCTGGCAGCTTTCTTAAGTCCTGTAGACATCTTTCCTCAGTTATAAAGATTCTGTCTTCTTTCTATCACCATCCCATGAGGAAAGGTGGGCTCCATGGCTGTGCCACAAAGCAGAACAGGCTCCTGTTCCATGGCACCGCTGTCCCTATCCCTGTGAACAGAACATCACCTCTGCAGAAGGGGTAGCAATGCTCTGCCTCCTGTCTTTGCCATTCCCAGGAGCACTCCAGGGCCTGGGAGGCACTGCCCTGCGGCTTAGGGCAARCACGTGCCACCTTACCCCGTAAGAACTAGGAAACATGCACCAGTCTTTGGTCTGTCTCACTATTTTTTTAATTGGTGTTGGTGCAACCCATCTGATTTCCCTGTCATTAACCAACYGGACATGAACACAATGTGAAATGATCTATTTGAAAGGAGAAACACCTCAAAATGCAGTTTTAAAACTACATTCTTCGAAGGCTTTCTAAGACAAGGTCTTCTGCTTATGTTTTCCAGTTTAGTGAAAGGACCTTAAGAAACAGCCATCAGCCTTATTTTGAAGAAAGTAAAAAACACTTTCAGAAAGTCTGGGAAAAATTCAATACCATACTTCCAAACTTATTTTTTAAAGAAGAATGAAAAATAGGGAAAAAAAAAATATCATTCTTGCCTCTGAGTTAAGGTGAAAAGCCTCTTATTTGCATCCTRATTTTGTCCCACAGTAGCAAGTACAGTGCTGGAATTATCCTTTAGGAGACACAGTAGGAAAAACAACAAAATCTCCAGAGAAAAGCCTGCCGAGATTTTATAAAGTTCAGATTTTCATTAGGCTTCTCTCAGCTGCTTTTACATCCACCAGGATTCTGAGGTGGGAGTCACAAACAGATCACAAAGGCAGCAGAGTTTCTCCATGTGACGTTTCCTAAAGTTTCTTTAGTGGTGAAAACAGCCAGGATTGAAGAAACAAGGGCTGCCTTTTTTCCCCACTGCTATCAACATATTTTTTATGGATGGTAAGGCATTGAAATAGTTAGAAGGCTGTAAGAATCCACCTCCTTGGCAGCTACAAATTCTTTCTGATGAGAAAGATGAGGCATCAGAAAGTCTGCCTGGTAAATCATGCAGAGTTTCCAAATAAGCTCTCCCCTCCCATGGATTTTTTCTGCAGGAGATGATGATCAGGCCATATGTTACTATGACAGATTTGGTATTTCATAACTGAAACCCATATAGCTCCTACATTAATATTTCCTCAAAACAGGGCAATTTTTAATAAAACCCAAAACTTACTTTGATGTCTGCATCCTACAAAAATCACGACTGAGGCCCTGTCCCCAAAAGCAGCTCTATATTCAATTACTTTTGTAAATACATCCCCTTTTATTATTTTTARGTTTTAAAAGACAACTAAATACTGCATTAAATAGTAAGCATGTGCCCTACTGAAGGGAACACAAACTATAATGATATGCCTAGCTTAAAAGCAAATCTAATCTACTTGCTTATTAAATTTAAATGTGTTTAAGGCTGATATGGTTTGAAAATGATATGTAAAATAACAGCTTCCATGGCTATAAACGTCAAGTCTAAAAATTATATGCAATATAACATACAAAATAAATGCTGCTTCATCTTTACATTTCAGTGTGATCAATTCATTAAATGAGGTATTACAAGCTATGAGAAAATTTTACAACTCCTGAGACATAATTCGTCACAGTGTATTACAATGCAGCAAGGAAATACTTTAGAGGTTTTGTCATCAATGGATTAAAATTCTTATTAGAAAGAAGGTGGGGGAAAGTAGCTTTCTGATGTACCATGACCAAAATTACTCATCACAGCATATATTAAACACCTACGTGATCCTTTTTCATGAGACAGTCTCTGGATTAAATGCTTGTTTCCTGCCTTTGAAAATAAACCAMGGAAAAGACAGGTACTATATTTTATTGGGCCAAGATGTAAGGACACAAAGGACACAGAGCTTCCCTACAACACCAAACCCAAATATTCTCTGTGGGCTTGTTTGGCTTTTCTTCCCTCTTCCTTTTYCACTGCAACAGGGGGATGGTCTTTCCCACCTGCTGTGTTTTCCAGAAATAACACGGGCACTGTTTTTACACCGCTAGCTAGAGAGAAGCCAAGAGCCATGATGCCAAGAAACACAGTGGGCGTATTCCCCCCTCTCCAAGTCCCCACCACAAACCSTCTGAACATTTTACATCCACAGCGTGGCAAACGCCATTGCTGAGAAAGCTGCAAAACCTGGAAAACCACCCTGCATCCTGAACCTACACAACTCCCTGCTCCACAAAATACTCACAAAAGCCAACTCCAGCTTAGGGAGACTGCTCGTTTTAGCCCTCTCAGTAACCAGGAGAGAGATAGAAAGAAGATCGCAGAGGATGTGACTCAGACCATCTAAATCAAAGCCTTACTCTGCATTGCCTGCATCATCTCTGTCCCTGTGATTGCTCGGGGAGTGGCAGGAGCCAGGTTTATGAGCATGACCCACTCTGGTCTCCAACCTTCATCCTTCTGATAAGCTTGTTTCCAAAAGAGAGACCACTAACAGATGCTTTGGCTGCAACACTCTTAACTACGAGCTCGTCACATTTATTTTCTTCATCCACTTGAGTTTGAGGAAGTTATAAAATTGTCAAGATCTTAGAGATCGCTAGAAAAATCCTGTTTCCACTAAGGTGGATRCTTGCTACAGGTAAATAAAAATATGGTATACATTGATTGCTYCTAATTATTTCCCCCAAGGTTTTGTATACAATTTCTCCCCAAGTGTTCAAAAGTCTTGACTGCAAAAGAATATTATTAACATCTAAAATTTATTCAGACWTTTTTATTCATAATTAAATCCTGTTTCAAAACCCATCCTGATTAAGAACACTCAGGCTTAGGGACTTTCARTAAGGCAGCAAGACAACATCAATTTTCTTAAACGAACATTTACAGCAGCTAGAAGGATGCTACTTCTTTTGTTATTTCTCTCTAAAATAAGAATAATTTTCACAGTTTCAACAAACATAATTTTATTTTTAAATACCACTAATATTTCTAAGATACMTGCCTGCCTCTTGCCTTATCACTTTTCCAATCTGCCGAATATTTAACACATTTGTCTTTCCCTGACATATAATTTGCTATCATGTGACAGGAAAACACACATCAACAACCCCAGATGTTCTCGAGGTGCAACAGAATCTGGTAATGCTTTTGCAGGCSGGCATCTATCCGTGGATTTCTGCTCCCACAAACCCATCCATATTACCAGGGGAATTATTAGGTGGCTGTATCTTTCCAGGCACTCAGAGCAAGATAACCCTAATCTAGTCTTATCACTTGCACACAAAAGCATTGGATCCAATAGGCTTCCATGTAATCCATCTCTGTCACCCGCATTAAGGAAATTACCTGTCAGAAATATCATGGCCAAGATTCTGTGATTAAATGCAAACTTAGAAAATGCTCAAGGGTATAGTAAAAAAAAAAAAAAAAGCTGCATAAAATTGCTTTCAGTTTAGTTTTCCTTATGTTAACGTTGTGTCCACAAGCGTTTGAACAACGTAAAGAATCGAGTAATTTATCAAGCACGCGCTGCATTGCCAAAGGAAACAAAATATATTTTTTAATTTGTCGTAATTCCATGAAGTCGACTTTTATTATTAAGACGGTAAAACTTTAAATAAAAATCTTTCAAGATCTTTGAAGAACCAAAAAGCACATCAGGTTCTTTTTTATTTTTTTGTTGTTCCTCAGGGAGGGAAACTGTTATTGCTGATGAAGTATAGAAATGTCTAAACCTTCAGGTTCACAATTTTAATACTATGTTTTTTCCTTCATAGTTTTTGTCTCTGCAAACTTTACCATTCAAGGATGACTGGTAGCAAGTTTGCACAGCTGACAGCAGAGTCCTACACCTCAGCTCACTCAGGTGCAATCCTCAATCAAAAAMCTCCATCAACTTAGGTATTTTCTTTAGGCATCTGTCCATAAAGTGGACAGAGCCGTCCTATATATTYTCATAATGCACCATTAACTGTGAATATCCTGGCTCCATGTTGAATAAGGGAGCATAAAGTAAAAAAAAAAAACAAAAACAAACGAGCTTGACCCAAATTCTAGAACTAAATAGTTTCGAATTATTCACTGAAAAATAKTCTAAAATGCCCAATGTACTCTAAAGATATCAAAGGAGGTGGAAAAATTACAGTATGAATATTTAGCAATATTGATTAATATGCCCAGTACRTGAGAGACACTGACACAGTGCAGAGAGTCTAACGAAGGGCCACTWAGGTGATTAAGGGACTGGCACATCTCTGAAATAAGGAAAGGCTGAGAGAGCTGGACTGGTTCAGCCTCAAGAAGAGAAGGTTCAGGGGGATGTTGTCAATGTACATAAATGCTAGAAGGGAGGGTGAGAAGACTGAGCCAGGCTCTTTGCAGTGGTGCCCAGTGACAGGGCCAGAGGCAGCAAACTGCCGGCCAGGAGGTTCCCTCGGAACAGCAGGACACTCTGTCCCACTGTGAGGGTGACTGAGCCCTGGCACAGCTCACCTGGGGATGGTGAGGAGTGTCCCACCTTGGGGATGCCCAAAAGCCATGTGGACACAGCCCTGGGCACGCAGCTCTRGGTGTCCTTACTCAAGCAGTGGGGTGGGATCACAGCACATCCAGAGGTTCTTTCTAACCACAACCACTTCATGATTCTATTTAGCTTCTATTCCCAATTTACCCAAGTCCCTTTGAAGAGCCCTGTCTTCCCCTGTACATGGTGCTTCCTGAGTGCATTTCACCCACTCTCCACACTGCTATTAAAGCACTGCCCTGAGTCACACCCTGGGGAACACAACCACTGAGGAGCCACCAAGCGACCTCTGAACCACCGACCACAGCCCCTGAAACGCTGCGGTCAGGGCAGTGCTTCAGTTGGCTGATCATCCACCCATTTATCCATTCCAATTTGCACCAGCATGGCTGTCAGGATTCTAGGGAAGAACGTGTTAAAAGCCTTGATAAAATCAAGGAGTTGAACATCCCCTACTCTTTGCTTCTCTTYACAAGGCAGGCTCTGATTTTGTTAAGGAAGCTTTGCCTGGGCTATGGTTGATCACAAAAGGGAAAATTCACACCTTTAAGCCAGTGAGAATGTTTAACATGTATCTATTTACCATCCCTGGAATTCTAACTCCAAACCTGACACTGGTATCACACAATGAATATTTCCCTGTGGTGAGACACTTTGGTGAGATAAGTCAAYGGCAGACAGTAATGGTAAGTCTCATGCTTAGCTCTGTCACTGCAATCCTCATAAAGAGGGGGAAAAATCACTTTAATGGCTCTCTAAAGCTGTTGCATCACGAAAGGTACCTGCTCACTAAGTATCCTGACTGGTTGTTCATATTTAACAACCACTTTGGAAACTGAGATCTTTCTAAGCAGTAGCATCCATTTRGCTGGATGGAAGTTTCCAAGCACAAGGTCCTACACCCAAGCAGCAAAACTAAGGGGGACAAACAAACTGGGAGTGAAAGGAGAAAACAGAAAAAAATTCAAATTTCAAGAACCTCTCCTTGTAAAGGTGGAAATGCACTTCCTCCTTCGCAAGAAATCTCACTGAAAAATCCTGAAATCCATCTTGCGACAAGGGATTCGTATAAATCCAGCCAGGTGTGGTTGAGGAGACAACAGTGAGCAGCAGGTTAGAGCCTGGCAGAGTTTGTTCATTAGGATTCCCTGCACTGCAGCAAATATTTGGTATTTACAGTGAAGATTTCTCTTTGGTATGGTGGTTACACACCTATACAGCCACCTCTGCTCTCCAGAATTCTGAAAGCACATAGTAAAAGGGTTCGCACATGAGAAACTTGATTCAAGAAATGTAGATTTACTGAATTATGGGAGAGAAGTGATAGACTGGTAGCCTCAGAAAAACAGCATTAATGTGCTGAATATAATACAGATATCTTCTGATTAAGAAGGGTTGAAACTCTCCAAATGCAATCAGGAATGTTCTCTGACAACTTTTTTCACTGGAGGCATCATAAAGTATCAGATCCACAAGATGAGGGTTGTGGGGGGAAAGTTCTATCATTTTAATGTGAAGCAATATGACTACAAAGATTCCTTTCCATGACAGGAGGGAGAACAAATGGGATGTACAAAATGGATGTCCCTTTTCTCCTCTTTGTCCAAGCTCAACCTGGAGTTTCACTGAAGTTCTCCAAACAGCAGAAGAGCTGCAGTTCTAAATCTGGAAAACTTCAGCTTGCAAGCAGAAGGCTGCAGGATGCATCTCATCCTTTGTGAAGATARGAGTAAAAAGCCAACGAAAGAGCTTGAACCGAGCAGCAAATGAAAGAAAAAAGTTAATGCATCTTCTTAGCCCCAAGACCTATTGAGGAATTTATAGTTACTTTTAATCTCTGTTAAAGAACTAGTAATAAGACTCAAAGAGTGAATAGTGTTTGGACAACCTCATTTCCTGATTTATACAACGGATATTGAAGTAATGAACGTGATTAAGTCGGGRAATCATTGTTGTCACACAACATCTACAGCTCAGAACACATCAGCAGGGCCAAAATCACACACAAAATAATTTTGAACCTTGCACATTAATTACATATCTAATGAAAGAAATAGTTGTAAAAAAATATAAAAGTGGATCTGTGCTCCATGTGGCACTTTTATTAGTTACTTTATCACCCTCCATATGTGTTGCCAAGGAAAATTATAACAGGTCACCACTACTAACTACAAAAGAAGACTATGAATTATTATTGATAGTCTTATTAACCAAATTAGTAAACTCAACATAGCTGGGTCATGATCATAGAGAAGCTCTATGTTCAACAAGGATACTGTACAGGACAGAAAAAACAAAAATACAGCAGCACTTTTAATGCAAGAACAAAATACAGTAAGTACAGCTGTAAATTTAATTTCAAAAGCACATATTGACTAATGGAGATTATACCCAAAGTGAGCTGGATAACAATTGTTTCCTAGCAGGCCATTGTATAAAGCAAGATTCTTTCTTGGAATAACTCTCAGATTAATAGATTCAATATTGTTTCCCTTTTATTGGAAAGCACATTCCATTAAACACCCTGGATTCCTTCGGTAGCAGAACATCTATTTGCAAATGAATGCAAAGACTCTGGATGGGAAACAATGCCTGTTCTGGTCTACCACCATTTATCAGCATAACTTTCTTTTAATTACGGTATTTATTTCTCCTTTACCCTGTTTGCTGTCACGGACTGAAACTGTTCTTCTGGAATGGATCTCGTGTGATGTGTGAACCCTCTCAACCCACAGACCACACCAGGCAGACTGTGCTGAGCCAGCCCTTCAGAGATCCCACAAGAGGATTAATGAGCCGGGGCAGTGACMGTGACTGTTACCACACCCATCAGCATCACCCCCCTTATCACCCACTTTACGTAAAGAAAAACGAGTTAGAATTTGAGTGATGTAATAAATGAAACGACTGAGCAAGAGAAGGTACAAATTCCAGGAGGTCCTGATTCCYCCAGACAGCATTGTCTCCCTGTGCCTTCAGAGCTGCGTTACTACATCAGAGGGATTAAGGCAAAAAGATGGGACTTAGGTAGAAAAAAGGAAAATACAAAAGGAAAGGAAGAGGAAGAAGAAGAGAAAGAGGAAGAAAAGGGAAAAAGAGGAAAAAGAGAAAGCCAGAATATGCCCTTTGATTAATCTTCCACCAATAGAATAAAGCCAGAGTCCTCTTTAGGATATTTAAAAAAGATGCACCTGAAAGGAGCTGTGATGTGGTGCTTTTCCTAGATCAAAGCATAACAACTGCCAGTAGGAATACTTCATGGGGAACAGATCTTCTTCCACTGGCATTCAAAACTACAAGTGAACCACTACTTTGTATTTAATAGCTACATACTTGGATTTAAGGCCATTGATTCAATCATATGTAAGTTAAAAACATGTCCTTGCTCTGTTTTCACACCACACTCTCCATCTTAGCATCCAAGAACAGAGCATTAAACAGTAATGACAAACATCTGTCATCCTTGTTTTCCTACCCACTCTTCACCTTTGTCCTCAGTAAAAATTGAGTGTAGAAAGCAGGCAAACTCGGGCAGGCAGAGCAGAGAACCTCAGGGAAATAAGCTATCAGCAGAATCCTTCTGTAGACCTTGCATTGTGTAATACACACGGAAAATAATTGTATCACAGAACTGTTAAATAACCATATTGGATTTGCAAAACAAGATGCATTTCCCCAGCTCGCTGAGAGCCTGTAGCGTTTTGGAAATTAGCATACATCTGCTTCAAGGTATTCTGCATAAAATATTACGAAATGCATTCGATATAAACAGATAATTCCTTTTAGTAAGGTATAAAGTTAAAATGGACTGCACTTYACATGATTCAGTGAACAAAGTGGCATTCAGAGCTTAAGGAATAACTGAGCACCACTTCCTTAGTCAATTCTGCCACCTAGCTCATCTTGGGAAAGCTCACCCTGCTGCACTGCACTCCTGAAAAGCAATTTTCGTCCTGTTTTGAATTGAAATTCACAAATAACTCAGCCAGCACACCTAAATCACTTCATTAAACACAGGTAACATGGCATATTAAAAASAAGAGTCATTTACGCCAGAGGAACTAAAAGAAAGTTGCTGTGCATAGAAAATCTGTCACTTATAAACGAACTTTAATTCTGATTGATTCAACATACGCCAAACCATTTTGCTTCATTGAATCCCTTAACCACAGTTAATGTTCTAAAATATTCCAAGGGATTTGAATTTTCAAACTACGAAAGAAAAGAAAACATCCTTTATCCACTCTAAACCAAAGTATGTAACGCTGGTTCYTGGATGGTAATATTTTAATTTCAAACTATTCCATTGTCAATGCCTTTTAACAGGACGAAATTTGTGCTGGGACAGACTTTGAAATCTAAGTGCATCCCAGCCTGCCATTCCATAAGCACTGTCACCTACAAACTAGCTCTTGGCTCTTTTAAAAAAGCACATTCCAAGTATGTCATAGGACACTTGTGAGGATTTGAATAACTGTGCGTTTTYAATATAGTTAAAAAAACCAAAAAAAAMCAAAACAATAAACCTCCCAGAAACCAAGCTGAAAAYATGCAGGCTTGATTTTAAGTTCTCTGAGCAACTATGCTGAAAAATGAGGTTAGCAAGCATAGCTCAGCACCATAAAGCTGCCAGCAGGAAGAGACAAACTGTTGGTACGTTGAGTTTTTTTAAGTAGCGAATTCTGACATACACAAAGAACCCAAACCTAAGCGTGGCAGAGATGCCTGAACACCTCCAATGCTCAGCAGCATTTTAATCTGGAGATGCCACGTTGCTGCTCAGGGAAGGTTTGTGATGGGATCTCAGCCATACAMGGAGCTGACACAATCTGCAGGGTTGATGGTTGTGCTCCTGGATTTTGTTTTCATTCCCTGGTGCACAGCACCGATGCTTGGTCTTGTTTATCTGGCTGCAGTTACATGTTATGCATGAACATCACAAACAGATCAGCAGCTGTCATTATCTTTGATGCTTTTGCTTTTGTGTTGCAGCTTCTATAAAACGCCTTTGCTCGCTGCTAGTAATCTTAATTTATTTATTTACTGGGAAATCCTAACCCTCTCACAGTGTACATGTTTCCTTTAATGTGCAGGTTAAATTTGGAAGTATTTTCAAGTTATCTTTCCAGAGAATTGCAAAGGTATGGATTCCTGCTAAGGGAAAAGGGTAAAAAAAAATCAAAAAAGGGTAAAGAAATACGAAAACTCCTCAGTAATATGCTTTTATCTTAGAGCCTCAAAATACTTTACAAAAACTGCAAACTATACTACAAAGAAATCCTTACTCAAAATGATAAGARATCTAAAGAACAAGGCCTAAGACTTAGAGAACGACTGAAAACATACTCCCTGATCTGATTCCAAACTTAGATTTTTCAAAGCACAGTATTAATTCCAAGGATATGGCAAAAATATACCCACATTAACAAGGATCACTAATGTCAATACTTCTAAAAATAATGCTCCTTATTTTCAGAAATAAAGAACAGTAAGAGTAAACAGAGTGAATACACACATACTAATGAAGATATTTCCATCATCTCATTTTCCAGTTTTTACATTCAACTTCTAGAATTAATAAAGAGAACAGTTCAGAGGCAAAACTCCATGGAAGCTCCTTGGAGAATAGCAGAAATACAAAGTTTGACACATGAAGGTGAGGTAGAAGTCAGGATTTCCAGAAAACATTTTCTCCCTCATTAAAGAAGCAATGCCCTTCTCCTTCCTCCGTTCTCTTCAGTCCCCAGCGCTCATTCCAAAGGGGAATTTGGGGACAGGATCCAGTTGCAGCAGACACTGTACAGACATTCTGCGTCATTTTCATTCTTTCAGCAGGGAGATTCAAGGAAATCTACAGCACTTCCTACTTCTTTTTCCAACACACATTTCCCTACATTCCCCCYGCAACATTTTCTGCCCTCCTGCTATATTTTCTATTCTTAAATCTGACATATCCTTTCTCATTTTGCTTTTATTCCCTCCTTGCTTTCTTTCTCATCCTGTCTATCCCTTCCCCTCCTCTTTCCAAGTGCCATATTACAGTTCCCCTTTAGTCTCCACCTTTCTCTACTCATTCAATCTCTTCTTTATTCACCTGTCATCCGGAGATGGATTATTTTAAATGCTCCCTCAACCTTTGCTGCTCTCCAGACAGGCTGACAAGAAATCTGGAGACTTAGATCTAAACCAGCTTCACAGCTTTCTGAATATGATCCTGATAGGGATGGAACAGAAAGGGAGTTGAAAACGTGTGACAGCACCGTTGTTGTCAGAGATCCTTAACAAATGGACAGAGGGAGCCAGGATCCTGGAAGTTTTACACTTCCTTAAGTTGCTTCGTTTTCAGAAAATAAAAACCTCATTATTTTCTTAATTTAGTCTGGCTTTTCTTGCTTGGCCAGCAAGGGAGAGGCATCTGGTTTGATTCTAGCGACTCAAAGTAGCTCTGCTCAGACAAACATCCACAGTTYATGGGATGAACTGCAACAAGCAGCAGCAGAACCATTATTATGGTGCAAACATATTTTTCTACAGTCAAATGTTGAAATTGCTGCTGACTAGTGTATTGCTGAGCTTACACAGCACGCTTGTTCCTCTGCAATAACAGTACAAATAAGCAAAACAGAATGTCTGGCAGGGAACAGGACAGAACAGAATAGTTCASTGGGAAGGAACCTACAATGATCAGCTAGTTCAGCAGCCTGACTACTTCAGGGCTGACTGAAAAYTAAAACACCTTATTAAGGGCATTCTCTTAATTCCAGAATGGAGCAGAAGCAATTTTGGACACTGGTTCTTAGCAGCTTTTAAAGTAATTTCTGGGTCCAAACACTACCCTAAAACATKATAGAAGAGAAAACTGAAGGTTTAATTTTATTTTAAAGGAATTTAATATAGACACAGTCTGGTTCTAAAACCAGAGCATAAAAGAGTAAAAAAAAAAAAAAAAAATCACTACATCACTACTGAAACAGCATGAGAAATTCCAAGTTTTCATAATAAAGCTTTTTCCTGTCTTAATAATGACACTGCATTTTCTCTGAACATTAATGAATCTCACTGTATCAAAACTCTAGTCAGAAGCACTTTGCAAGTTGAACATACAAACTGAGTTTCTCTGCCAAGTACTTTTACAAATCATTCCAAGATTCTCTGTCTGGAATTACATATAGAAGATGTTATTAGTACTATTTCAAAAATGTCCAGCACTAATAACTCGACTGAACTTTCTGTGCATAAAATAAATGGTTCATAGCCACTAAAATGGTCCAGTGCATCAGATACATAGTAGYTGCTATAAGAACATAAGAAAACAACAACATAAGAAAATTTCTGCAATCAGTGATAAATCTGGATGGCCACATACCTATGTCTAAATATAAATTYTGTCTCACGTTACACACACATTACCTGCCTCCCCAGCATGTGTAAGAAATKAAATGCAGAGCATTTTCCTCTATTTTTTAAAAAAGCTTAGCACACATAACATTTTTTGTATGTCCACATGAGAATTTGAGCAYAATTTATATAATTTAGAATAAAATCTRTCCTTCATTGTGAAAGAACAAGATCACAGAGTCTGTGCACATAAACATCAGCTCAGTTTTCATGGGGCCTTTGCAGGCAAACAGGGTTTCCCCAATACAGCAGCAACGCTCTCAGATATAAATATTCTATATACACACACATACACAACCCTCTCTGTTTCTCATTAGGGTTTTACCTTCAGCCAAGCACATGCATGTCCATAACAACCCCAGCCTTCCAGTCAAACCCAGAGAGCTCTTTTGGCAGAGCTGAGCTCTCTGGTGAGCAGACCACTGAAGTTGTAAGATAGATACACACACACGAGTTATAGCAAATGTCAGTGCCGCTGGGAGGACCTGTCCAGCCTGCTGTGCCGCTGGAACAAGGAAGCCTTTATAAGTTCACCACCCAAATCCAAACAAACTCAGCCCTGCAAACYCTGGGACCTATTAACCCACTTAAAGGAAACCTCATCTCCTTTCTTGCCAGGCAATCACAACACWGCAGCACAGCTTTAATATCGGAAAGCCAAGACAGTGATCTGTCCACTCGCGCTGGCAGCGATGAAACATCAGCAGGGYTTATTCCTCTGCTGCTTCCAGCTTTGCTCGGGGAAGAACTCTGTGGAAAGCTTGTGGCTTATTCTGACACATCAGAAAAAAAAACCCAAATAACAACTATACATAATTCTAGGAAAAAAMCCCCAACAAAACAGTTTCTACATCTTTTAAACTGTTTTATCACATAGAATAATGGCAGCATCTGTTTGATAAAATAGACATTAAAAATTTAGCAGAGTGTACAAGTCCTTGGGTGTTGTAGGGCAGTGGCTCTGGGAGGAACAGAAAGCTGCCAAGCCTTTTTAAGCACAGTACAGTGAAAACTGTATGGAATGAAGTGTTTTATAATGAGTGATACAGTCCTATAACAAACGGATTTGTGCATGCAAGAGAGCTCCAAACCTGCAGGGCAGAGTTACCTCCTTCCATTGGCTGTCCCAGGGACCAAACCCAAGGGACATTTTCAGCATCTTATAATTGTCCATGACCAGCTGAAACAGCTCAGCCACCTTTCGACCTCCCCACAAGGAAATATTCTAACACATGCTTGAGGTTCACCAAATCTTTCCGATTGCTTTGGAAAGGAAAAAACAGTTATAGGAAACCTCAGAACAGAAAACAAAGCACAAAAAAAAAAGCTTTTGAGTAATTTTAATGCATTGTTTTTTCTTCTGCCTGGCACAAGTACATAGTTATAGGACAATATTTCTAAACTATATAAATTAATATGTATCTACTGAGCTTTAACATGGGAGTTGTTCTCTTTAAGCAAAGAAATCAAGCATAGGATAGCAGACAAAAAAGTAATTAATATGTGCTGGCATACACAAAGTACTTTGCAAAATTAATACTTCAATTTTAGGACAGAGAAGATTTTTTTTTTTTTAATAAATATCTGTAAGTTCCTGCATCCCTGAATGCCTGGAGCACACTGCTGTATTAAAACAAAACAAAAAGTTAAATTATCCTCTGAGGAGCTCCATTTTTCCTTACTCGGGCACAATCTTTTCCAGTCTTGACTTTCCAACTTTGTTTTGACTAAATTTGTTTTCTTCCCCTCAGACTCACAATATGAGTAGTGAACTCTTCCCACTCCATTGCTCTGGCCACATAATGAGCACACGCATCTGCTATTCTGTTCCATCTCTATTCTTATGGACTCTCTCCTTTCAAAATGTGCTGGGTTAAAGCAAAGAAGGTGTTTAAAGAAAGCAGCAGGGGAGCTCCAAGAACCAGCTCTTCAGCCCAGCTGCAGGACTGAGTCTGTATGAACTCAGAACTACAGGAAAAAGGAAAGTTCTGTGCATTCCTGGGCTGCAGTGCAATAATTTCAGCAATTTTTTAGGAATTTGGGTGCTGAGCTGCACCAAAACTTTGGCAAAAGTACACAAGTCCCATCCTTGTGACAAAAGCCAACCACTCCCGACTTCCAGCTGACTAATCCAAAGCAAATGAAACAAGAATATTTCTTAAAATGACTGTGACAGATTTCACTAAAGGCAAAAGGGTATTTTCCCTATACTCACCCTCATGTGTGTTTCAGTTTTCCTAGTTGCAATTTTCGAGTGAAAGGCCTCTAAGGCAGGTGCCAAACATGTAAAATTTCAAGGTGAACAGTTAACAACAGACAATGTTTTCAGCCAAGAAATCCAGCTGATGGTGTCACACAGCTCTTATCAGCTTCACCTGAAATAATTACAGCAGTTGCAGTAATTAACAGGTGCTATCAGTGTCACCCCAAAGAAAGGGCTGCCACAAACACAGGGCTTGACCCCTCAAGTCTTACTATTTCTAAGGAGAACAWAAGTGTGATACCATTTGAATTAATTAGTTGAAAGTGTTTTAGGAAATCCAACAGACAGTGGTGGTCTGTTAGATTTCTTAAAAAGCTTCAATTAATTAAGAAAACTTAAAAACACTTCTCAACTGAGCCTCCTCACAAATGTTACGTGCAATATAAACTGACTAAAAAAGGACTTCGGTCACATGAACCTGCTATGAATTTAGACATCTCCTCTAAATTGTTCCTCATGCATGGGTATTTTATTTTCACCACCTTTTACAAGTGTAAAGTATATCACATCAAATACTTTYTCTGCTGGACCAAAAATAATGGAAATTGACCTGCTGCTCTCATAAAAGAAACAATGAAATTCTTTGCTGGTCAAAACAATTAAAAAAAACCCCACAACCCCACTACAAACCAACCACGGGCAACCTGAAAAATACTCATAAACACAACACATCCTAAAGTTATTTCCAGTAAGAGAGAAGCTGGAGCCCCACTTTGTGGCTGTCGACAGAGATGAGTGATTGACGACTGAGACATGACCAATCCTCATCACGTGAAACAGAGGTACCACGAGACAGTGCCATATTCACAGATCACCTCTGAAATGCACTCAAKAAAAATATTGGTTGTTTCAGAGCTGGTTAATCAGTCCTTGCTCAAAATGCATTACAGAGGTGACAATCCTGTGGTTTCTCCTGCTGAACAGCAACACAAAGTGTTCCTGTAAGGCCTCCAAGCCTGCCAAACACCGAGAGAGCTGGAGTTTTACTTACTTTTTGAAAAAATCCTTTGAATTTCTATGCCTACGTGCACTAAGTGAAAGAAAAAATTAACGTGTATCGTTACGTGCAAACACTAAAAAAAGCATCATTATTCAACACACAGATAATAAAAATCCAGCTTTGGCAATGCGTTTCATGAAATAATTCAGACATCTCCATTAAGTTATACAATTCATTAAATTCGAAGTTCATTTAATTGTTCTCTAAGTAAAAACATGACAGAAAACGTGAGTCACTGTTACGTCACTTTCAGCTACAGAGAGTGAAAGAAAAGTGCTGTTCCCTACTTAGATTTCATGCAAACTGAAAATTAAAAAAACCCCTGTGAATGGAGTGGGCTTAAATAATGGGTTAGAAAAAGGTCAAAGCTTAAGAGGGAATATGACCTATCATGTTGAAATGCTGATGAATTTCACTTAAAATACAGATTAAATTTCATTTCTTCCAGTGGTATTTCACTGAGACAAGGGTGTTGAGGGAACTTCTAGATGAGTCTGCCTTTCAGAGAACATAAATATATTCTCTGTGCTTAAAATACATGTGTTAAAAGAACCAGAAAAGTACTTAAAGTTTAATGTAGTATATGGTGAAGGGTAAGTATGGGTTTATCCCCACAACCTTTTCCTGCAAGCAGAAAGATGTTTCTAAAGATACACATCCTTGATGGAGAAGCATAAATGGTAAATTTTTGTTCTTSCTCCAGATCAGGTACATGACATTAATGGTAAGATGTGGAATTCCTTTGATCCAACCTGATCTCAATGTGGCACAGTTTGTGCTGCAGACTGTTGGGTTCATTCCCATTCACCACGACTTTACCGTCCCTGACAAAAATGCAATGTACAAGTACTCTGAAAATACCATCCAGCAGTTTGCATAAAATTCCTTTTGATTCCATAGCAACACCGTATTATAGCAACATTGTGCACGGGACACAACCTTCTATTTACCYTAAATTCATTTTCCAATTGAAATGGTATCTTGTAGTACACATGTTCCCAGTGATTGAGTTTGTCCTGTGAAYGTATTTAATGACTAAGCATATGGTCCTGCTTCCCATTCCCCGAGCCCAGCGCTGCTCAGGGCTGCCTGTCACAYTGTGCATATGCATGAGGAAAAGCTTTTCCACGGGTAGGACTCCTGGAAAGATGATCAGATGAGTTTCCTTCCATTAACCCAGATGAGTTTCCTTTCATTAACCTGCACTGATGAGAATAATGCTGCCCATGTCATTTCGGTTATATACTCTTAGTGACACTGAAGCCTCTGAATATTTAGYGAATAATCAACTATAATAATACTGAATGCAAGGACGTGGTTTGAATTCCTCTGTATTTAGCACAGGGTTGCAGCCAGGTCTAAACAAGCTGTATCACTGCATGACCTAACGCACACACAGTTTGCCAGAATAATACCCTTGCAGTTAAAGCATAAACACAGTTTGCATTTTTGAACTATGAACTAAATGACAACACGCTTAGATTTCTCTGTTGTCACTAAAAGATCAAGACATTYTGACTTTGAGCAAAAGATACTTGTAGGATTAAACTTGTTAATATGCATTTTATTTTTGGGGATGGGGTGACTTTCACTGGACTGTTATTGTGCTCTTTTTCTTCTTGCACAGCCTTGAACTACACACCACATTTACTATTCTCAGAAATCTTTCTGAAATAATGACCCCACCTATGTTTAGAAATCCATATCACCTAGTGTATATATATTTCAGTGTACATGTTTTTGTTGTGAAGCATAACTGCTTGCTGTTCAAATTATCTTTCCACAATAGTGGCTCTTTCTTATATTTATTAGCACTCTCCAGCATAGCTGGAATAAACACGTAATGCATTTCTGAACCATGAACCTGATTCCTGAATCTATTCCTAATCCATCACTGGTGGGTCAGACGTTGTGGTGTGTCTTAGAATGAGCTAGTGTGAGATGTAAAAGCTGTGCATATCAGCAACACAAGATTTGATTCCTTTATCTTCCTACCTTATCTCTTTTTTTTTTTTCTTTTTCTTTTTTTTTGCAATATTATTCTCCGTGGCTTCATTGGTGTTTGGGGAAATCACCAACAGAGACTGCCAAGACAGAATCTCTTAGRTGAGGGGAGATGAAGTGGCATTGCTCATCATAAGCAGTTCAGTGACTCAGTGTTCAAGGTTAATGACTCCTGTTTTGTGACCAAAGCAGGTCTCTCCCCTCTTTGCCCTTAAGTTTCTGGAGGGCAGATTGCTTCAAACAGCTTGAGTGATCCAGCAGGATGTGGAATCTGTGTTTAATGGCTTGTGTTTTTAATGTTAACCATATCAGCTGCACCTCTACTTTGCATAAAGCTTTCCAGACCAACACTAGAGCATTATGAAGATGATCCAAAAAGACACCCCAGTGTTTCCCTTTGTGGTTTGAACACTCCCTGCACAGCAAGGTGTGCCAGAAATAGGCAGCATTTCCCWGAGCTCCTCAACTTTCTTCATCTGCTCTGTCTGCAAGTAAAAGCTGSTGAACAGCACCCTTCAGTCATGCACTGCCAAACACAGGGACATAACATATGAGCAGCTRTACTACATTCTATCAAATAAACGCCTGTCCCAAAATTCTGCCTCCAGATTTGTCTAAAGCTTGGGAAGTTCGGAGAACAAGAAATAAGGGAACAATATAATGGTACTTCCCTGCTATGCTTTTACCTCCACTGAACTGTGTCAATCACTTCTGCTTAAATAATCCATTCTGAACTTATTTTCTGTGTTTATCAAATTGATTTTGAACTATGCAAGCTTTTGACATCCACATTATTCTATGACAGTGAATCAGTTAAAAGTATGCAGTGTACCTTTTTTAAAAATATAGACACTTTATTATTTTCAGTTATAAACTTCATTCCCTGCCTTCCAAAAGAAAACCTGTGGGCCGTTTTGCACAATCTGTTAAAGAGGAGACATCTAAAAACCACAGTGCAAGCCAGAAGGAGGCATCTCTGGATTACTGTCTTGGAATCCAGTGGCTATACCTCGACAAGAACAAGCCCTGCTCCTAATTTTAAAAGACTACAGAAAGGCTTCTATCCTCAGGAACAGATTTTTAGTTCTGAATTTATCACAGATATCAAATGCTCCTAATTCCTCTTTTGTCTATAGRAGCAGAACTTGGGACACCTCTATGTATACTGTTATTAAACACAACTGACACTGTCCATCACATGAATTTTTGTGTGTTCTCACCACCATAGTTCCAATCAYGCATTGTTCAATGCATGCAGGTCCCAAACTCTGGATTTTGCATTTAGACATTAGAAAGAGTGGATTTAGACAAGYGAATAATCTTGCAGCTATTTTATCACTGCAGTGATATGATCCCTCAGTTCAACAACCCAGTGCTGCTAAGTCACTCAATCCAAGCACGGCATAATACAAGTCAAAAGACTGAATTCAATTATATTGCTTCAATTATACTGCCAGAGTACAACTTTTATTCACATTGTTAATACTGGGCACGATGTAGCATCCTCGGACATATACCTATAAATAGGGTAACAGACACAACAGTAAGATAATGTTTCTCTACCATTCCTATTTCAAAAGTCTTTTGCTTCTTCTTTACAGTACCTCATGAGAGGCTATTTAATTCCTTTGGGGTGTATTTCATTTCCCTTCCTGTTAATTAACCCTGTGATTCTGTAACATGCATTCATGCAGTGATATCATTAGTTTGGTTAGTGACTTACACGTGAAAAAATTTTACTGATTTTTTTTTCTTGACATCATCATGAGGTCATTTTTTACAATGCTCCTTGCCTATTACAGTGAAAAATCTAGAAACTGCAGTCAGTACAAAATTGCTGTTTCTTAGTCTTGATGACTTTGACTGAAACTCCTGTAAGCATATAAAAGACCCTGACAAAAAGTAAAGACAGAATTCTTATACCTGAATTGGTTAAAAAAAAACACCCCAAACAACCAAAAAAAACAATCAAACAAAGCAACACCAAACCAACCCCTAGAGTCACTAGGTTCAAAACCCAGAAACTGCAGACCCCAATTTCTATTCAAAATATGAGTTACCACGTTAAGTGGGAAAAAGATAATTCTGCAAGTGTAGCATTGAATACTCTGTTATATTTTCTAGCATTCACAGAATGCTCTTTATTTTCATACTTTTTCYCCGTTCCCATTTTTATGTATTTATCTGCATTGCTGGTCAGTTGAAATAACTATCCACTGTTATGTTTTTGGATTATAGGCTCTGCTGCTTTATGCAAGAAATAAACTGCTCCAGAAATGCATATTAATTACTAGAGGGAAATTTAGTAATCTTTATCTGATGTAATTAAACCTAGCTAGCAGTGTGCATCTAACAAAGGAATTATTCTCACCTCAAAGCCTGCTTGCTCCATGGTCTAACAAATCAGGAATCTGTGTCAATGTGAACGACCTGGAGTGGCTCCCACAGTCTGAAAGGCTTTGTTAGATTTAAGAGCAGTCGTTACAGACACTTTTAACTTCACTTYTTGCCAAAGTGCACTGAACTGGCCAGTCTCTGTAGTCCCCAAAATGGCCTGGCATGTTAAATTGAAGAGCCACCACTTGTGTTTAAACCAATATCCCAAAAAGGGAATGTTTGTAGCCAGTGAGGGAGCCTGGGTCCTTCTCTGGTCACCCTCAGCACGACCCTCCTGCTCTGGGGAGAGAGGCAGCACAAGCAATCATCTTTGGCCTAGATGTTGTTCTACTAAATACCAGCAAACAATGTGCCTGTGCTGAAAACCTGAGTGTCACTCAGCTGGCCTTTTGTCAAAGTAAGACTGAATTTCTGAATTATTACAAAAGAAAAAAACAACAGCAGCAGCTTAACTTAAGGCAGGACACACTTGTCATCTGTTAAGCAGAGTTTCCCACAAATTGATGCAAACATGATTTTTACTTCCTAATTAAAATKAATTTACCTGCATATCATTCAGTAAATTGTCTGAGACCAAACCAGAGGTTACASACATTTACTGTTAGCCCTAAATAAGTTAAAAATCACAAATAATTCTTTAAATCGAATGCAGTATATTCATTACATAGCCACACTCTGGAACTGAGTATCCTAGAGCTGCAAGGCTCATGTTACTGTTTAAAAATACTGATCCTACTTTCTCCTGGATATTTAATAGTGAGATAAATAATACTGGGTAAATTACCCAGTAATAAATCCTTCGTTTTAAGAATGTAAGAACAAAACTTTATCATTTAGACTTTTAAAAGACAGCTGCATCATAATTACCACACCAACTCTGTTCATTCAAATAAAATTAGAATTTTTWAAAATTTATTTTATTATTTCYTGTTTGTTTGGGKTTTTTTCTCTAAGTTGTATATGGAATCATCCTTAGAGAAAGGTGCTAGAGCAGGAATGTCATATTTTCCAATCTGGTTACCACATGCTTTTGACAGACCATGGTATATAAGTGAGTTTTACCACTCCACCTGTGGARTGAGCCAGTTCCTGTAGCTATATTCAGCTGCTTTTTGTTTGGATATGAAGATGTAAATCAACCAGCAGSAAGGTATCATATTGAGCATGTCTTGCCAGGGACAAAAGGAAAGAAAAATAACTATAATTCATAATTTATCACTGCATCAATATCAAACCCTCTACATKTAGGAGCACATGGATGGGTCACAGCTCACAGACATCAAAAAATAAATGGGATTTACTTAAATTCTGTATGTCAGTTGCATTTATCTTACTTTGAATTATTCTGGTTTTACAGTCCTACTGAAGGAACTCTCAGATCTGCACAGTTCTGTCTGCAYAGAGAAATCAGAGTCACTGCACACTTAAATATTTAAGTGCATCCTTAATTGTAATCAAGTGTAGCAAATATGGATTTCAGTACTCACCTGGAGAACACTGATGCTCCAAAGCAAGAGTATTGTACTGAYAGATAACTAAATAAAACAATAAACAAAGGCAAGCTCAGAGAAAGAAAAACAGGGAAAGACACTGACAAATTCTCTGCATTAATCTGGATTAGCTGTTCAAGTATTTCCTGTCCTGTGGGTAGAGGCATCAYAAGTTTCACAAAAAGGCTTCCCCATCCAGATCAAACATGAATTTGGGCCCAACACAGTTCCTTTTGTTCAGTATATTCTAAACTTTAGCAATAAATTGGCCTAGTACCAAAACTTATCATACGAGTACATTACATTTATCCTAGAGTCCTGTTAAAAAAAAAGCTCTGCAAGTGGGGAATTGTGCAAGATTTACACCTGGAGGGTGACCTGTTCCATGGTCACTTGGATGTTCCCAGTACAGTGCAGCTGGACAGGGCAGTGGCCAAGGAAGCCCTGCATTGTTAAGGGTTTGACAATCTGTCATTCAGCTGAATATTACAGCCTTACGCTTATTTTTACCCCACAAATGATCTTATCCAAGTCCAGGAGCCTAAACATGACTTTAGGTGCTGCAGAAACTGCTTCAGCAGAAATAAAGTGACTAAATCCGAGAACATTTGCTGAGAAAAGTACAGAACAACATAGCAGTCTTTTATCTCAGGGAATTACAGATGCAGTTGTCTACCTTGTTTTCTCTTTCCTCATATTTTTTCAAGCAGCCAAACAGTTGAACAGTACAGTTTTTTTTCACTCTTTCCCCCCAGCACTCAGTACATTACAGAGCATACAAAAACTGGGKTTTTTTTTTCACCAACTAGTAGATGTCTCTGTAGAGTTTCTCAGAATAAATGAAACCAAATCTCAGAGGTTGCTTCTATGATGAAAATTTTGAGCAGTCCTCCCAGAGCAAGGCAGTGGCCTTCACGCATTACAGTAGCACAGGATGGCAGTAAACAGGAAAGCCTAGGTCCTGTTGTAAAAGGTGAAATAAAATAAAGTGTAAAATAGCAAAGAATGCTACAGAGTTTATGCTGTAGGTGTTGGTGGAAGCTGCAGGCCAGTACAACCCCTGAGATGCTCCCCCTCAGCTCTCTTGCTAATGAGTACACTCAGCATTACTCACACCACAGAGCACCTGGCTCCCCAAAAGCTGACAGARGCAGAAACTGCAATTAAGTCTGTGATTTAGTGGTCTTCCTATGGCTTTTCATTGATAAATCTGAACCTATGCCCACCTATGGAACAAATAAACAAAACACACAAAAAATCGGAAGTTATTCTCCTCTGAAGTATTTCTCCCTGTGCACATCACCAGTGCTCATTTGCTTTCTGTTGCAGAACAATGATGGAAGTTCCTTATTCATATCTCATTCTTCACACTAATTTATTTAAATAAGGATCTCCCCTTCATCCTAGTAACTTCTGTAATATTGGCTACTGGTTAATTTTTAAATACAGTTATTACTGCCTTGACCAGGGTCACATCTAACTGTATCACAGCTGCCAAAATGAGTGAAACATCTCTGTTTGCCATCCTTTGCTGAAACAAAAGAATTGGTTTGGGTTTCACTGAGGAAAAAAAAAAAAAATCCTTTGCTAATTCCAAAAAGCAGACTTGGTTAAACTGAAGGAAAGATTCTGAAAAAAGGCTTTGAAACATCTGARAAGTTTTACTGGCACAGCTCCAGCGGTGATTTTAGGAAGTGGTGCTCATCAGTGCTCCTAAACAAGGGGTAAGCAGGTGGTGAGCCCCAAAATAGTGACTGATGCAGAATGGACMTGAAAGAAAGAGAAGTGTGTTGGCTTCTTGTTTTGTTAAAGAAAACACATCCATCCCAGAGGGAGCAGGAAAGGGGAGGAGGGGATGGGGTGGCTGAGCAGGTGGTAATTGCCTTCTTGATGCAAAGGATTCCCTGGAATGCTGGCAGAGCTCAGGCTGTGCTCCTCAGCCCACCCCAGCGAGGGGCCCTGACCTCAGAGAGCACAAGTGCACACACAGGTGCACCACCAGCAGTGTCCAAGGCACTTCTTACAGCCAACATTAATATTCTAAGACTCCTGCCTGCCTGCTGGAAGGACGGACCCAGGGCAGGAATTTGCAGACAGGCAGTGCCTGGGGTGGAAGTCATTTCACTTGCTGATTATTCCACTGGTAGTGTTTTTCCTCTTGAGCAAAATTTCAAACAATTCAGCCCTGACACATTTTTAAAAATGCAACAGTGGAGAGAGCCTTTGCTGTCTGTCATGATCACCAAGTGATCACGAGCTTCTAGAAATAACAAAAACAACAGGTATGTCTAATTGCTGTGAAGCAATTTTCCTGACCCATGACAAGATACCACATTTCTGTTCTCCAATGATGCCAGGCTCCTTTTTATAAAAGTAGAGAGGCTGATTTTTAGTTTGTTTCTGAAAGACAAAAACCTGGATGTCTTTGAAGTGTATAGATACACATATTTATCAACATATACATCTGTGTACACACACAAAGCCATCTCCCTGATCACATATCTATATCTAAATCATACTTGATTACATTATCTAGAGAGTGGGATTTCTCCCCCTCGTGTAGCCCTGTGTATCACAGTTGATTTAAGTGGTTTTCAAYAAAGTCCTGCAACTTTAATGCATGAAAGAGGGTCCTGATTAATTTCTTCCCTAATGCAATTTTGTTTGAGGTGTAGTAAAAAGAATTGTCACTTTTAGGCTGGTACTTGAGGATGTAATGACAACTGGAGATGTCCAGTCTTACAATGTACTYGTCGTGTCCCTACATGAAACATCCCAGATTTTCACAGGACAGAACCCTGACAAGTACATCAGGTGTCTTCATGGTTAGCATGCATCTGCTCCAGAAAAATTCAAATGGAAAATAACTGATATTTAGTGATTCACAGGCTTAAAATTGTAAGGAATATAAAATGTTTTAAACACCAGATATGGAAGCAACACTGTTTTCTTTTCCTTTTCTTTTTTTCCTATTCTTTTCCTTTTAAAAGTTTTAAAAGGAAAACAGTAACATTTCCATGTCTATTGCTATAAACCTACAAATTTAGTACTGTAACTCCACAAATCAGTAACCTTCCCTTCCCTCCTTCGTTTCAGAAGGAAAATAGATGTATTTTCTTCCTATCTGGTTTTATTTTGTTTTGTCTCRTTTTGCCACAAATTAATGATGCTTTCCCACTAAAAGCTACTTGATTTTCCATGAGAGACAAGGCAACTATGCACTGTTTGCCCAGTGAAGGTTCCTGGAAGACACTTCAATAAATACCAGGAGACATAAAAGTGCTGCATTTTTACTGAGTGTAGAAGAAGACTTCTAAAATGAAGTCTTACAAACATAAATAATTTCATTATCTTTTATTTTAAAAATTAAACAATACACTAYGCATTGATATTTAGATGAACCAGCTCTGCATTCTAGGGCTCAATGAAATTGCTAGTTCCCTAAATCAGTATTCTGCCACAAATAATTAAGAAAATGTATTCAGATTGGCAAAGGTTGGAAAAGAAATACTTGGCTGTCCTTAAAGAGGGGCTGAAGAGAATGTTTAGCTAATCAGAACTGATTTTCAGGACGTGCACACGGAGATCATTAAGGGRAAAAAAAGGAGCAAAAGAAATAAAAGTTAAAAATCTCAATTCTTGTAATTTGGCTGAACKTAAGTGACCGATAATACTAAAAATATAGCCTGCCTTTTATTCGCTTTTGAAATACCTGCAAAGGGCAACCTAAAACTCAGAAATGGAGTAAGTGCAATGAGGCCTTTAGAATAATTATGTGTTGTTAATTGAAGAATGTTAATCATGTCATATTAGGAGGGAGAGAGGGTTAAATTGGTAAAATTTCAATTCACTTAGGCCTTATCTCTTGTTGGAATGAACCAGATGATTAATCCTTAATATTCTTCAGGGATACAGAGAACATCAGCAATTAAATTAACAACTACAAAGTTTATGCTCAGAGATTCAAAAATGAAAGACAGAAACACTTTAATTTTTCACAAGTTGTTACCTTAATTATCTTCTTATTGCTTCTGTCTCTTCTCCCTCATTACAAAAACACACCCCTCAGTATTCACGGATCCCTTTAATTTGCTGTAGCTCAGCAACTCTGTAAGGAACGTCATCCGAGCTGCAAAAGTCATAAATCTTACTTTGTGCATGCTCATTGAAAATAAATCGTTCTGCTCTACCTTGTCCCTGAGTTCCCACTGCAAGCGCTGACAAATTTTTGTTTCCTGACAAACAGCAGTGTCCATCAAAAGCTGCTGGCAGAAAAGGAAGGCTTCCTTAGCACATAAAGTGAAGTTTCTTTTAGGAAAATATAGAAGAAGTACAGATATCTAAGTCAGCCTCACAGTTATTATGCAAAGTGCTACCGGCAATAGCAAGATAAAGGGGTAAGTTTCTTATGAAACCTTCTAATTCTGCAGTCATGAAAATAAGAGTGTAGCTCCAGATCATTCATGAAAATTATATACCACTAAGAACTTACAGACTGACATTTCAATGTTCTCTGCTTAGAGAAGGAAACAAGAGACAAAATGGAGGAGTTAAGAATGTGTTTGGGATTCTTTCTTAGGAGTTGCATTCGAACATGTGGAATCTTGTTCTCAATACTGGACTGYGTCATACATTGAATGATTTCAAACGTAATTGCTGTGAAGGTAAAAGCTCCCACAAGCTGAATGCAAAAATCCATGCCCACGAAACACGGGGACTTGACATTGTTATCACCAGGCATGCTTTCCAAATTATCAAAGTTTTAAAGTAAAATGTCACATCCCCGAAGGGTGCCCTTACAACAAATTATTAACGAAGCTCTATTGATCCTCAYCCAAACAGCAAAATCTCAATAAATCTCATCTGGACCTTTGCTGAAGCTGGAAAATGCATTACACCCCCCTACTGACCACAATTTTTATTATCGCTATTGTGTTTGCAGGGCAGTCAATTTTATACAGCATTACAAACTGCCAAGTGCTAAAGTGATTTCCTCTATTACTGAGGTCCATGTATTAAATTTAGTGAGGCACAATATCAGGCTTCAAATATTGCAGGGTTTAGAATTGAATGCAGCTGAGCCTAATGTTATCAACCTGACAGAATACACTGACATATTAAGTAGCAAATCATTTATTCATATTTGGGACTGGTTTTGTTTTTCTGTTCAGCTGGATAGTTTTAGATTAGCCACAGTATTTCAAAATGTGACTRTTGCTGTGAAGTCCAGAGACACTGTGGAATAGATATTTCATACACTTATTATGCACTGTAGATCAGAGGAATATGCCTCAGTGGCCTGTTATCACATATTAATACATGGAAATTAATAAATTACTTTGCAAAATGCAGGTTTAGGCTGCAAATACTTTTAACCCTTTAGGATGACCAGTGATAAGCATTCCAGGTACTTTGCATTATAGTCAAATACAAAGCTTAAATGCCCAGATAGCGTTTGATTTTGTGCTCCTTTTTTTGTCCCCATCATTCTATTCCCTCCAGTCTGAAATATTCAAAACTAGTGGATTTCTGAGTTTGTAGATATTATTTGAAACCTGTTTCTTACTGAAATGTGCCTGTTGTAAAGCACACCTGGAAGAATTGATGTACCCAGCATAATCCAATACTTGTCCCTAATATTAATSATTGCTTACATCAATGGAAATAAAGCTTTCTATATTTTTTTGTCAATGCATAACAAATATTTCCGTAACAAACTGAGAAGAAATAGCCAATATTTTGCTTGCTTGGAATAATCCAAATGATGCTCTGTGGTAAAAGCTGAAGCCACAAGGCTTTGGGTAAAGACAAGTTCTGCATTGATACTGTTATTTTATGGAATGGCAGTTTCATACCTTTTGGAAGTGGATCATGAGACCTTTCATAAATGTCTTTACATTCCGACAGTTCTGTGAGTTTTAACTTCTGTGGTCTAACTGTGCAACTATTACACTGCAGAAAATGCCATTAAAAATTGCTCACAGTGGAACTCTGGACAGAACTATCCATCCTCATGCAAAAACTCCAGGGAAGAGTCCTATAATTTTCTCTCAAAATCTCTGTCTTTAATGTGCAGTATACCCCCAGCTGGGCAGACAGAAAGAAAATGCCATTGATAGATTTGTCCAACATTCCAAATGTCAAAGAAAATCTCCAAATGAAAGGATAGAATTCTCCCCCTCCTTTTAAACCTTTCCAGGCTAAATCCCACATCTCGGTTTGCTGGGAAGGGCCGGACAGTCTGCAGTCTTTTACTTTGGCTATTTCATTGCTGTAGCTAATTTTGTCCAACGACCATATTGGATACAAAACTGTCCAAATCAATCATTAAACCGTTTAGCACTGTGCTTTATATTGTCAAATGGCTTCTCCACCTGTCTCATAGGAGACAGCAGGTCAGAAATACTGCTACCTTGAACTCTGTTATGGAGTTAGGAAGCCAATGTTCTACTGGAAAGCCTAATTCAACCTCGTGATTTTGTGCCTGCTTTTTCCCCCCATGTATTTTCCCCTCAATCCTTCTTAGACAATTACTGCAACCCTGGTTGGCTGCAAACAAACAAATAAGCAGAGTGAATGCTGAAAAACAAGCATTAAATATTTAAACTCAGGACTATTGCCCTTGTGGAGTTAAACCCCTGGTGCTTGAGTTGCAAGCCCTTTCCTCAGAAGAGAAAMCATTTAACATAAGCTGACACTCAAACATCTCAGTCTCATACCCTGCCAGAGTTCCTCCTTGTCACCGAAAGGAGATCAGATATTATCTTACTAATTGGAGTGAAAAATGCTCTTGGCATTCAGAGACTTCCCACATATTCACCACCGAGCTCTTGGACCACGTGGCTCCCTGAACTGGCTTTATGGAAGTTTCTCTGTGTTCTGCAGTCTCACCAGGAATTGGAGTCCTCTCATTCAACACCAACATTGAACTGTTAATAGCTCTGTCTATTCAGTTCCATTGCAGAAATTCCTCAGGAGCAGTGAGGGACAACACCCCTCACAGTTCTATGAGTAGAGCTAATGACACTACTTCTTTCACTCCTGAAATGTTAATTAGCTCATAAGTCTGACACTTGGTAATGAAATATTTATTTTCCTGGAGTACTACACGTAACTTAAGAATTACTAGTGAACCTAGATGTATAACTGAATATAAAAATCATTATTCTAAACCACGTTATAATCTGCAAGGGAGAAACACAATATATTATTGCAAAGAACTTCCTTATTCACATGGGTGAGTACTATCCATTTTAAGCACTTTGCATTTTGCATTTTGGAAGAGCAGTCTCTGTTGCTTGCAAGAGTTCTTTAAAACAAAACAAAAAAAACATTCCACAAACTTTACATGCTTTAATTCCAACCTTCAATTACATTACATTTCATTTAGATTCATCAAGGATATAACCAATTTGAAAATATTTTTCCCCATTTGTGACCCGAGCTGCTCAGAGAGTAGTTTGGCATCCTGACAAAAAAGCTGGATATGAATACCAAAATAATGGAATCATCACGTTGAACTCAAAACACTGGGGACACCTCGGAGAAACTGAACAGGATGGGAATAATCACCCAGCAGAATCTCAAAATCTGAGAAGAAAACGACTACAAGAGAGGTGGAAGGAATGGGATGGGAGGCAGGGTGGGACAAAGAGGAAGCCCACAAAGCCCACACTGCTCAGCAGTACCCAAAATACAGATTTTTATCCCCACTGATCAAACCTGAACACAGCACCACATGGCTCCTGTGAGGACACAGCACGGGGAGTTCTGTTGTTAGCTGAAATATTTCCTGAATGGAGATGAGGGAGGTACAAAGAAATCAATGATAGGCTTCTCCAATGGGATTTCCAAATGTGGTGTCTAAGAATCAGCTCCCAGCTCGTGCAAGTATCCTTTGAGCAACACATTCGGGTTTTTTAGGGCAGCCACGTGTTTGGTTTGAAAAATCAGCAGTTCACAGTACATGATCAGGGGTGAAAACAATGAGTGATACTGTGCTGTGATCATGTGACACTAAGTGACACTAAGAAATCATTCCTCTCAGGCCTCTATTACACTCCACGGGTATCCATATGGCCCAAGAATTTTTCCAATACACAATCATAATTCAGTGCTAGGCTATTAAGCAAAATATCTGTAATTCCTATAGTTGCCCCAATTAAATTCCAATAAATTTCACTGTTTAGAGACTATTCTGGTGAAGAGAAGCACATCTGACAAGTCATGGCGTGATGGCATTTACATGAAATACTTCCAAATTAACTGAGCTTTTAACATGTATAAAATCTATACAAAAACAATATTCTCATCCAGCAAATCATATACAAAACAGCTCATCCCACAGACCTGTCTTGATGTGGAAAATGGTGGGTTTGAATTGAACTAAGTCAGTGTAACATGATTGAAAAGACTGGTTAAAATAACTCCAGGAAATGTGTATTCTGAGTCTTCTACAAGGGAACCTGAAGTAAAATATTGAGCCAGTTAAATAATGTGCATGTAACAAAAACAGAAACAAGATTGCTTGGTCGTATTTAGCTTATTTGACTGTGATATTATTAAATTTATTCCCTAAGAAGACACATCTCTAACATAAATTGGAGTCACTTCACTTAAAAGATGACTGAATCATATTACTTCAGTAGTATCATAGAAAAAAAACCTCTTCAGTGTGTAAAACACTGCTGCAAAACATGAGTAAATATTAATTTCTCCATGTCCAACAGAATAAGACATGAACAGGCTTGCTTTTCAGCAGGAAAGATTCCAATTGAACATGTGGCTCACTTTGTGTGTGTTTTTTTATAGCTAAGAGATAAATTTGACTTGTCTGTTTATAATTGCTTTTTATAAACCAATTTAAATTAAGAATTTGTTCACAGGCTGTGAGCATCCATATATTAACTTAAAACAGGATTGTTATCTTCAGTTTCCCTGTGCAGTTTTGCATTAATAGCATATGATAACCTTCTGAAACAAGAGAGTAAATGTTTAACACACACATTAATGATGAATAGCAAGAGACAGAGGTGCATGAGGAACTTTTACGAGTGCCAGTGACACGTCACTGCCTCGCACCACAGGACTCCTCACGTGTGAGCTGTGCAATGAGATGTTTTATGCCACCTCAGCTAGGCCTGTGTGTATTATTAAATTACCTTCCTAGTCTTTACAAGACTTAATTCCACATTCCTCATTTGTCTCCAGCAATTTTTTTCCTGTAGCATTTGTAATTTTGTCTTCGTGTTAGATCAGCTTTCTTCCCCGGCTTGAGAGTGACCTCTTCTACTTGTCCTAGTTATCATGAGGAATTATCCAATACAGAAATCAAAATTTGCATCCTATTGTTATTATACTCCCCACAGGGTCATCAAACATATTGCCAGATGAGCGGGGGGGGGGGAGTAACCAAAATACTCTGACTCTTAACTGTCTGATTCAAAGAACTGCAGCAAAGTCCCACCATGAGGCTAAAATAGACCWTTTTTTAAAACAAATTTTTAATTGCCTTTCAGACACAATCACCCCCCCAAAAAAAAATAAAGTCTTTTTTACAAACGGTCTCTGTGGGATTTAATTTTTCTTATCTGGGAGGGTGGTGCCACCTAAACCTACAACYCAAGCACAGCAAAGTAAGAGCATTATTAGCAGCAGCAGGACCAAGGCACTCCAGATGCTGTGGCAATAAATAGGGTTTGAAATACACGAAGATAAAAAATAAGTTCACCCTGTGTATTGCTTTAGAAGTAGAACCTCAGTGATGTCAAGAGGACACGATTTCTTCCCATTTGACTGAAAAGGACAGTGACTGTTGTGATCTTACATGTATTCCTTTCATTTCAGCCCCCTGACCTCTCCCTCCTTCATTCTCCTTCTCTTTCAGTGGCACATCTTGTTTTCTCCTCCTTCCTACACTGTTCCTGTTGTCACTGGGAATCTGCATTTACCAGACAAGGCTGGAGTGGGAAGGCACAACTGGACAAACAGTCGTGGCCGTGGTGACAGTTCCCTCACCAAAGAAAGTCGCCTCAATTTTCTCAACACTTCAACCAACCAAAGAACATGAGAAGTTTGTAAAAAATTTCAGCTGGGCTTTGCATTGAAAATTAGGACTTTGGCATGGCTCAGTACCGAATACCTGAAAGAAAAAGTGGTACTTTATCTTGGGATATCTTGGGAATGTTCCCACATGGTGCAATTTATCTCAGATTCTTCTACAACAATGCCATTGACTTGGGATATTTTCTGAAAACTTGCAAGCTAATAAAAGTACAACTGCTGAAAACAAGGCACAACCAGTRGCAGCCTTTTTTCAGGTTAGGTGTTTCAGTTCTCTTACATGAGTGCTGAATAAAAAACAGCTGCTTTTAAAAAAAAGCTCGGAATGTTTTTTCTTATGTCACAGTTTTAAAACAGTTTTGTAAGCTCCATTCAGTATTGATATTGGGATAAAAACTACATGGGGTCGCTAATTTTTAAACCAACAGTGCAATTAATATTGCCACTTCAATATTAGCACTGCAGTTGCTCTTCAAAGTGGTTGTATGTGAATCAATATATTAAACATTTCCATATTCCATATTCCAGCTTACCCATGCTCACCCTTGGAGAGAAAAAAAATCATGTACACAACATTTCACCCTAAAGAATATTAACACTTATAAAATGTTTGGTTTTTTTTAATGAAAGAAACATACATTTGTTTTTAAAATCCCAAATAAAACAAACTGAAGCTCAAATAAGCTAGACCTCTGAATAAAAGTTTAATCTCAAATAAAAGTAATTATATTTGGCCTCATGCAATCTAAATCTAAATTTTAACTTTGGAAAAGTCACTTTTTAATCAGATCACATCTCACCAAACATAGTTCTTGTCTTCACTTCCTATTCTGTAAGAATGGATGTTCTGCAAAAGCTCCAAGTGGAATACCTACAAATGTGACTTTCTCTTGGCTGTTGCATTAATGTTTGTTGGGAAAGCAGAGGTGCACTTTAACTGCAGCCACCAACCAGCTGCTGCACTGGAGTTTAAATAGAAACAAAATTCCAAAAGCCCAAAGGACAGAGTTTCAGTCATTACTACAAACATTTTTAATAAAAGGAAGATTAAATTGTCACGATGATGACACCACTCAAAACATGAAATGTACAGTATTTAACTCAAAGAGTGACTAAAGTCAAAGCATTTTTTACTGATTTTCCAATCAATTAATACTGCCATGAATCAAAGTCTCAGTGAGGAAGGCAGACAGAYGTTCCAAAGAACACACACCAGTTCCAAAAGCAGAGATCTCAGTTTTACCAAGYGTGCTCATTGCTTCCTGTCTCAGACAGACCTATCGAAAAGCCCATGTTTGTAACACCCAGGCATGAGTCAAGTGAAATGCAAACATTCTAATTTGAAGAATCTTTTTGAAATTAGACCGCGTTTTCTAATCTAAAAACCATTGCTGGYTGGGCAGTTTTCATTTTCGTAAAATGGAAAGTGGCACTTCATTTTAGGCAAAGGTTAATGTTAAGGTCCCAAGTTTATAAAATGCATTTCCCTGTAACACAAACCACGCTGGTGTCTAACGTTAGAGACGAATGTTCACACACTCGAAAATAAATGGTTTTTGCATTTCAAGGTGACAAGTACAATGTCAGACACAATCAATCGATCACTGCATAATTATTATTGCAAATGATCCATATCCATGCTGCAAACCTTAAGGGGAATTTAATGAAGCAGGAAGCACATCAATAATAAGATCTACCCCAGTCTCTGTTAAATCTCACAATTCACAAATATGTTGTCACATTTTATTCTTCTTTCGATTCCTGTAATCATATTTGAGGAGAAGCTAACTGAAAAGTAAAATTCAAACATATCAGCTTTTCCTCTCCAAAAGGAGTACCTCACTGTATTATACCTACACCACAAAAAATTAAATACACAAAACTCTACAAGCACTCAACAATCTCTGAAGAAAACTTGAAATGCCAATAATCAGACCTAGCCTAATGTGCTTGGCTGACTTAAACCTGTGTTGTGCCYGTGGAGGAACACACAGGGAGCACAGCAAGAGTGAGAAGAAGCTGCAGAGAGAAACCACCGTGTCCTGACTGCAATCCCTCCGTGCCACTCACTGCCTCACTGAAGAAAGGGAGCTTAACTTGTGGTGGTAGCATGAAGGGTTCTTGGTTTTGTTTTCCACCACCTGAATCAGAAATTAAATTGCCAGACTTAATTGGGCAGAAATTATAATTGGCAATAAGYGATGGCATTTCTTCCAAGGCAAGTCTGTTGTGTCTGTGACAGATCAAGAAGTGACCTCCCTGTCTTCCTGCTGCTTCATGAGCTCTCTCACTCCASTTCTTCCCATGTTCTCCTCCCTCCCTGTCCCGCTGAGGTGGAGAGGGAGCAGCAATTTGACTGCTARCTGGGTCCAGCCCATGACACAAGGGCCATCCTGAGGGGGAAAGAGTATGTAGTGTATTAGAACCCTGTGTGCAAAGCAGTCACTTCTGCAGAAATGTTGGACTTCAGCTCTCTGGTTGCAGTGAGAACAGGTGTATTTCCATACCAGGCTATGACAAGGAGCCAAACACAGATTCATCTGTTTGGCAAGGAAGGAATATCAATCCAGGAGCAGAAGGAAAAAAGGAAGCCATATGGAAAGAGATCAAAGGAAGATGTGAACAGATAGTAGACTGCGATTACTAAACATCCCCTTTTGTTGATTAAACTGTGAGACAGTCAAACTGGTTATAGAAGGTAAACCCAGCCTAATGGCATTGGCCCATAACAGTGAGAAACATGCAAAGATAAGCAAAATCTTGGCTTAGAGACTATGACAGCTTCTCAAACAGGCACTCTTCACTGGAATAAACACCCAAAAGCAACCCATCAAGAAATTAATCTCAAGACACGAACAAGGTTTTTCAACTGCCCAAAAAAATCTTCAAGGACTTGCTCATTCCTCTGACTCACCAACTAAGCCCATTCCAACAGCAGCTAAGGCYCTACAGTTGTAGATGTAGCATAAAACCCCAGCAGACTGTCCCAGAAGTGGTATTTAGGAAGGATTTCCACAAAGAGATGATAATAGTGGGACAAAGGGGGCTGTGACCTGCTCACCCAGCCACATTTCAGGCAGTCTTTGTTCAATCCTCTCCTCACACAAACATCCCCGGACTGATAAAGACACCCACGCAGTTCATTCCGAGCTCTGATGGAAACCAACGCTATTAAGAGGGACAAGAGGAAGATAAGGTTAATTGGACAAATGTAAACTCCTTGCTAAAGTAAGGGAGGAGAATAGATTTGGTAATTAAAATATACAGAGTATAGAATGCAACTTCAGGAGAGGACAGAGCAAGTCTGTCACACTGCTTTGCACAAAACRCATGGATTCTGCTGCGAGAATTGAAAATGATACAAACCTTCTCGATGCTTAAACTTATTTTCATCAAACATTAGGACTTATGTGTGTTTGTGTCTAAAAGAATGTGTATTTTTCTTATAAACAAAAAGTGCATTGCTTGCCTAAGGCCCTGTTATGCAGTGCTGGCCATAATGGAGCTTCATCCTGATTTGTTCTCTTGCTCACATTCTTACCCCACATAAATAATAGAATGGTGTTTTACAAAACACTGTAGCAGGTCAAGAAAACCCTTCAAGACTGAGTGCACCGGATGACCAAAAGTCACTGTCAAATATTCTAAATTGAAATAGTTTTTCTCTTCTGTTTCATTTCTCTTTTCATACCATAAAGGTGATTTTGCTGAATGTCTTCATACTAAAATAGGTGATTTTGCTGAATTTCTTTATGCTTTGCATGCTAGTGTGATTTTTAGCTTCTGTCATCACAACATGAATTATTATACATATGATTTTTAAGCCAACTTATGTGTATGTTTCAATAGATACATAAAGACAGCCTACTGAGAATTGTCTTAGATTCTACAAAACTAATTGTAATCCTGTTTTCATTCAACATCTGTGTCAGTCCTCTCATTTCAGCCATCAAGTTTGTAGATTTATAAATCRTAATACTTCATTATTCAAGTTTATTGAGTCAGATACCCTTGAAGATCCTTACTATTCATATCAGCATACTCTATTATGAAATCATTTTGTATTTTTCTCTGTTAATAATGAAAGATATMTATTTATTCAACATCAGTGGTCAGGCAGTCGGATAGAGAGGATGAAGCTACATGTTTTATTYAAGGTCTCAGTGGGAAGCAGAACGAGGATCATTTTGACTGAAGATACCTGCAGCTTTTCCAGCTAATATGTTTGATTTTTCTTAACTAAAAGGATCTAAATACTTTGATTACTCAATAATTCTATGCAACAAAATCTATACTGCTCAAGTGCTCTGCTGACAGTGTTTTCAACACAGACATTTATTCTTTCAGCTTAGTTCATTCTGTATCTCACTGTGTGGAGCTCTTTAAGCACAGTGAGTGGTGCTTTTTGTCTTAGTCTAGGAGGTTTTGGGSAAGTCCTGATTTAAGAGAGCAATACTTTGCTTCATGCACACAATGTCAGTGCTGCAAAATGCATATTAAGTAAAGTTACTCAAAAAAGTATGAGCTTTGYATTTGCTCCTTACTCCAGTTTAAAAAATCCTAAGGTTTTGTTCCTTTATTTTATCGCTTTAGAGTTCTCATTTTCCTTAGGAAAAAAGCTTTTATAAACTTGTCCTGTAGCACTTATTCCACAAGGAGCACAAGTTAGGTTTGGAATTACACCCTCTCTGGCAGGAGAGAGGCACACTCTGTGCCTGCATACATTTGGTAGTGCATAAAAACATTAAGGCTTTGGTCAGCTGAATAAAATACCATCTGCTTTTGAATATGTGAGCTGACAGAGATTCCTATATGTCTATTAAGATGTCTCTAAATAGGAGAAGCTTACTGACAAAAGCACCAGAAATGCAACCATAAAGGAGTTTAAACTCCTAAACAGCCAGATTAAATTTCTGCTCGAGTCTTTCTGTTACTGCCTCTTCCTCCAGACTTCTTTCCAGGTGTTCATCTAAGGAACATTTTGCTAATGCAGACAAGAACAATTCTCTATATTGGACCCAAAAGCTTTATTTTACACAGCTGTCAAAACAGTGTCCTGTTGCCAGAACAAATTATCTTGTTGCTATTGCATACACATTTTTTTTTCAATTTGTTTCTCTGTATCTGCCTACTCTAGTTTTAGGAAAAAACCAAATTCCATTTGCTGACATGCTTTCTGCCTTATTTGATCAAGTATCATTCTGAAGCTGCTACTGAAAAATCTCTGCTAAATATATAAAAAATTTCTGACAACTCATTCCCTATTATTGAAAAGAACAGCAGACTGACAGGAATGARGCACACTGCTGACTAAGCAGACATTAATTAGATGTTTATAAAATTTATAAAATTGTATTATGGTATATTAAGGTAATTTTAGTCCAGCATTTTCATAGCACACCACAAAACATGGAAAACTAATAATTTGTATTTGAAAAATGCATTTACCAGTGATTTTGTTCCAGTTTTTTCTTACAACTACATTTAATTGCATATGGCTTTTTCGTGGCATGTGGTAACTTTAAACTGTYGACTTCTAACTCAGAATATGAAAGTTGAACATGGGGTTGGTGAGAACTTCAAACACCCCAGTCTGAACAAGCAGATGGAAAACAGCAACCATGGAACTGTTTGCTTGGGAATCAAGCAGCTGCTTGTGCTGTCCTGTGGACAAACTACACTTATTTTTCAAATATGAAAAAGAGGAGGAGGAGGAAGACTATACAGAAAGAGGGGGTTTGGGAGATTGTGGACTGTCGGAAAGATTCTGAGCAGCCTCAACTTCCAACCATCAACTTTCATTTCAGCCACCAATAGCTCCACTGCTTTACCCAAGCTAAGCACAAGTCAGCAACTTTAGAGCCCTCTAAGTGAAAAAAGAATAAAAATCAYTTGCTTGTTACATCCTGAGAAAATCACATCCTCTTTGGGGAGGTGAGTTACGCAGGAAATGTGAATGATAATCTGCAGTGATCATAGAATTCAAGAACACCTTCAATCATCACTGCAGCAATCTAATTTTGGGGAGAAAAGAGTATTGGACTGCAGCAGGAGCAGGATGTAGAAGGGTTTGTACCCCTCACAGAGAATATAGGTCCTTTTGACTTCAGATTTCACTCGAGTTCCTAAATCAGTGATGTTTGAAAACCTTCAAAGYTTCTTGGCCAGTATGAACTCTGATGCTGATGAACTCTGATTCCTACAGCACAGGTGTCTGTACATGGAGTACCAGACCAAAACAAATTCTCCTTTCTCCAGGGGAGGAGGAGAGTATAAATATAAGCATTATTTAATTGCTTGGGCTGTCAACAAATAGGGATTTCCCTTGACAGGGTTAACAGTAGTAAAACTTTTCTCTATTTTTTGAAATCTCGAAGTATTTAAAAACAACAATTGATCAAGACTGCTCCATTCAGCAGACTGAGTTAGTGTCTGTGCTCTGCATCCCTGCACAATGTTTTTAGTCAGCTAAACGTGTTCAGTTTGCTTGCYATAAAAGGAACTTGATACCATTGTCATCAGTGGAATTAAAAAAAAAAAATAAAATAAAAAGACATCAAACTGTTACAGGATGCTACTTAGTAAAACATTAGAAAATTTGAAGAAACCACAATTTTCTTTTTCTTTGTAAATATTGCAAAATGTTTCTACRTTATACATGAAATGAAACAACAGGTAAGCACTGCCACATAAAGGACTGAATAGCCTGGAAAAATCTCAATCAATGTAATAAATTAATTTTACGCCCTTTAAAAAAGGGGGAGACTACATTTTCCCACAACTTGGCTACTTTAAATTTTAATAATATTGCTGAGAAGCTTTTTATAATTATATAAAATATTGATGTGATGCCAGGAGAAAGCATTTCAAGTGCTGCTGTGAGTTTATACCTTGCACCTACATATGTTAAAAGCCTCTTGCTTACATACTGCATCTTTTACATAAACTGCATSTTAGATAGATATGCATGTCCACTTAATGTATAGAGTTTAAAAATCATAACATTTCCAAAATAAATTTTCCATTAATACAAATCCGCTATTTCCATAGAAAAACACAAAGTAATAATGTTTTGCTACAATTAAAAAAAAAGTTTATTCTCTGCTTCTTCCTACAAATCTTATTTTGAGATCTTGTACAAATAATTCAGACTAGAAAAGTTCAACTGCAAATGGGAAGGATGCTTAATAGCTGGGTGTAGTAGTCCCAAAAGAGAGACAGGCTGTTTAAAGAATCCTGCTAATCAGAAAACCAGAACAAAACAGACACCAGCAAATGTAAGTAAAAAGGACAAAATAAAAATGGAATGAATACACTTTTAGATGTGAAATGTTAATTACTAGAAGTTTATATTAATTACCAGAAGCTTTGCAAAGYAGGAAGTGGTACCATCAGAAACTGCTTATTACTGTGGGTTTGTTGCTTAAAGCATTTATATACATCTCTAAAAAGGATAACTAGAAAAGTTCACCAACAATATCAAATACAGCACACTAAAGGTAATAGAAATCCGCATAGCTACCTGCAAGAAARTCTATTTCATTAAATTTTCGAATTAACGAGGATTCCTAGGCTTGGGGAGGGAGAAGTTCCCTGGCTTTTAAACCTTTTGAACTTGTGCCACAAAGAAACAGAATGATACAGAATAATGCATGTCCTTTCACCTCAGTGTGCATTTTACCCTCAAATATTTACTGTGCATCTCTTTTGGATGATGGTAACTGTAACAGCACAGCAAACTGAATSAAAGACAGACTACTGCAATTGAGTGATCTGATTTATAAATCTCAAAAYAGACTGAAATTAATCCTTGCACCAGCACCAATACAGCTTCTGTACAGAATCATGGTAAGGGTTAAACACAAGAAGAAATTGGGGTTGCTGTTAAATGCACAGATGTGAAAATTAAGGTGACTTGTAGTACGGAACACAGGAAAAAAAGAAAAAGACAAAATCATAAGGCTCGGTGATTGGTGAGCTCCCAAAACGATAGCACAGGTCGAAAGTAGTGAAATAAGAAACTTARAAAGTCTGCGTACAGTGGCTTTTGTAGTGATGACAAAAGTTACTAAGAGACATTGGAGGGCCAACAGAAATTAGAAGGAACCATAAAGGGAGATTTACAGCATGAACTCTGAGCGATTTTAAAAGAGAAGGAGTGATTATTGATAATATCTCTAAGATTCAATGTTGCTCCTCTGCAGCCTGTTTTGCAGAGGTGGCCCAGATTAGCTGCACGCCTGTCTATTTTTACATACATTTAAATTAAATAAATAAATAGATTGTCAAATGAGATTAGTTTAAAATATTTTCCCAGAAGATGTACAGGCTTTGAAGAGGAACACAGAAATGCTTTTAAGTACGCATATTTGTTCACTGATTTCTTTGTGGGTTTTTTTTTTTGCTAAGAAAAAAACCATTCTGTATCGAAACCTGGATGAATTCACAGATTAATAGCTTTACTAATTCACAACACACATGCCACAGCACAACATTATTTTTAAGGTGAGCAGATTTTGCTGCAAGGAATCGGAACAATGCTGAATACAAAAATCCCAGGAACAGGAACATTATATCTATTTCTTTATCTGCGCTTGCCAATTGCCAGAAACTTCAAAAGCCAAGACAGATTGTGATAAACCAGTATAAAAACAGCTCGGTCCAGTAACACACATGAGAAGTTTTAATCACGTTAAGATTGTTTCATTTCTTACAAAGAAAGCAAATTCAGAACAGCCACAAGTGATGCAGCGTTCGTTCCGTGACTGAACCCCCCAGTGAATCTTACACAATTGCAATACGTTCTAAGGCAGAGAAAAGAAAGCAGTGCACTCTGCCACATCCTGCAAATCCTGAAAATAAATTGCAGCTTCATGGTAATGAACAGGTTTGTTTAAAGTCTCCCTKAAAACGCAAGCACATGTACTGAACACCAGCTAAGCCACCCTGCMGCACACACACCTTCACATAGCAGAAATCATGCTGGAACTACAGGCTAAAATCCACAGTCCCAAAGTCAATTTATTAACAAAAGATTGACAYGGAGAGAGACACTACCTACCCACAAATACATCATCATCTTGAAAGAAATCAAGGGCTCTGTCAGCAAACAGAAGTCTCCTTACTTCACCAAGTATGTCTGGAAGGAAAACTGAAAACAGTGGGTAGAAAATCTTGCCTTTTTCTGTCAAGTCCTCACAGTTCTCTTCTTACACAAGGTATTTTTTTTAGTTTGTTTATGAGAATAGCATTCGTTCAGTGGCTCTTTCTGCGTGTGAAGTGACTCGCTTCAGGCTGTCTTTTTTCTTCCCTTTTTCTCCCTAACTCAGTCTGTCCTTTCTTTACTGTCAAGCTTGCTTAGGTAACAGTTCTTGGTGTATCTATTTAATGAGCAGCTCCGTGCACTAAAGGCAGCCAACTACATTGGAGAGAGAGGGGGGGGAAAAAAAAAAGGAAAAAAATAGTAATAATAAATAAATAAATGGGAATATACCACTTCCTGATTATTACTACGGGATCTACAGACGCCCCCTCCGTAGGAATTTATAGGAGGATTTCCAAGACGTCTTGAGGGAGGGGGGGAATCCTCAGAGTGACTCCGGTGGCACTCGAGCCATTTCCTCTCCCTGCCAAAGGACCCAGTTCACAAATCCTGCGCTTGAGAAATTTTTAAACTCAAAGCAAAGCTCCTACAGCAAAGAAAGGAACATGTACTGCACCCTGCTTCTCCTTTATCTCTTTAAATGTACTTCAGATAAAAGCTGCATCCAGGCAGGTCAAGGCCTTTCCCAATCTTATTACGCTCACACAGGAGCGTTCAAGATACTTTTCTACAGCCATCTACTGACTCCACGGTGTTATTGCTGCTGCTCCTGCTGCTGGAGAGAACTGCCAGCGTGAGAAACAGGGAATACAAACAGTAAATCTCACCATAGCAAAGGCGTTTGCGCTAATCGAATTTATTTTTGGTAGGGGTTCTTCTTTTTCTTTTTTTTCCCCTTACCATAATACAGATTTTAAAATCAAAGTCAGAATGGTGATTTGCATATTTATCGAAGGTTAATAAAGAGAACTGGATCTTTTGCTTTTTGTTGTTGTGAAGTTGAAGGTACTTTATGCAAATGAGCGAGCACGCAAGGGACTCGGGTGTTTTTGATTGCAACTTAGACTTTTATCCTTTGCTACAAGAAAGTATTTTTAACTCGTTTAACCCATCTCATTAAAACACACGGTATACTTAGCAAATCGATCCACRGCATCCTCAGGTGAGAAACAATTTTAAAATGTAAAGGAGACAAACCTTGGTCACTTCTGAGGTTGTATTATTGGACATGAAAATCATGCCTGACCTCGTGACCTGGTGCATATCACACCCTGACCGTGATAGGCTTGGGGTATTGATGTGCAAATCTACACACACTGTCTGGCTATTAAGTGCATCAACTACTGTAGTATATACATAATGATCATAAATCAATAGTAACTAAAGAGAGGAGGTCTAAAACTGGCCACGGGGATGAGATTAAACAGAAATTTCGCCTTATTTTTATGTTTGATTATTTATTCATTATCTTTGGCCACAGACTCTGCACTTCTTCGTAAAAAAAATTTTAAAAATCACTCTGTTTTTTTAACTAAAGACTCCAGTCCATTTACATATTCGGCCTAACCATACAAGGTAAAATGTCACCTAAATAATTAAAATGCATTAACTAAATTGCATAATCACTCACTGCACCAGGGCAGGTGGCAAATGGACAGGCACCTGCTGCAACAGCCCAGAACGAGGAGACATAATGGCAAAGCAGGGCTGGGGGGAGCAAACCGAAACCCATTCCACTAAACCAACTGGAATCTGCCACCAGGGCGACGTCCAAATAGAAATTGCTGCTGTACCACTGGCAGCTCAGAGCTGATTTCACAGAAAAATGAGACAATCAACACACGTGGCACTTCATGCTAGGATTTCTATAGAGAAGTTTATGCAGATAAACAGATAGAACACAGACACGGAGAGCTGTTTGTGTTTGAGATGCAGAATACTACATCCAGGTAAAATGCTGTTGCCTCTTTTACTGGAGGCAAACAGCAAAGTTCTAACACACCAATTCCTAAAGCGAGAACTTTCACTGTGAAGTGCAACAGCAATAACATTTTAAATAAGCTTAGTGCAGTTTCACGAAGTAAAGCCACTTCCTCCACACAGGCAGACTTCAAGAGGAAAAGAAAAACCCTTTTGTTGGCAGTTTTGAGTTGTTTAAATCACCTGCCAGTTTAGCCCCCAGTACTCAGCTCCCTATCAGGCCTAACCCAGTCACCCTCGAGCCGCACACTCTCACGTCACTCAGTCCCCTGCACGGTGCCCTGTGTTCTGCAGTCAGTTACACCCTAATAAACCTGAAATATCATGTTAGAATGAGTTAGATTATGCTGGTTAGGCTGAAAATACATTTTCTGATAATGTATCTGAACATCTGCCAGCCAGCAGTGCTTTCTATCTGTGCACCTCAACTGAACACAGGAGGCTTTAGAATTTTCAAAGACTGGTTAAAGATTTTATTAGTATGATAAAAGACTGTGCACAGCTATTGCCTATAAATCACTTCTGTATCAAAATTTCCCTGTTTTGGAGCACAGGCAGCATATAAAACTTCAGGGAGTGGTGTCCCAAGGCTTTCAGCTAATCTTTCTGCATTCTAAATTCTCTTCATTATTAAATTGGTTACTCAGCCAATTCTTCATATCTTATTTCTTCAAACAAGAGGAACAATTTCTAATGCTGCTGTACAAAACCAATCATTTGAAGTGTTTTATTTTTAGTACAGATATTATTAACTTTACTTTGTTTGTTCGATCATCTGTAGTTCCTGCACAGGTAGAAAAAAGGGGATAAAAAGATGATTGAAAACAAGTATATTACTCTGGTTTTTGCACCTGTGGCTGAGCTTTAAACCAAACCCTGTTCGCTAAGGTCAGTTCTTACACGTTCTGGATCTGCAAGCAGTGCCAAAAAACTAAATAGAAGGTACTGACCACAATCATTTTAAAAAAGGCTGGTCCAAGAGAGCTGACATCGAGTTCAGGTYAAAGGCTGCTGAAATCAATGAGAACCTTGCTGTTCTTTTATAAAACAGGCAATCAGAAACTCTGTTACCCATCTGGCCATTTGCTATTTGCTGATATAATGGCCCAGTTCCTCTGATGCTCCCAAAGATGAGGCTCTTTCCATAGAGCACTGACAGAACTTTCAGCTTCTGATCCAGCATTTCTGTGCGAGTTCCTACCACAGCCTGAACTTTTATAATCAATCAGAAAATCATCTATTTTCCCTACAGAATCACAGGGGATTAGATATTAAGGGTAGCTAAAAATAGTTGGTAATAGCAAAAATGTAATAATAAATTTTGTATTCATAATTAATCAAGATTAGTTATATATGTGATCAGCACATTCTTATTGGCACCTAAACAGTTCCCATTTTTAAAAAAATCRAGCTCTAGATTCTAGGAGTTCCATTACCTTATTAAAGGGCCATAATTCATGGACATATCTTGGCATATTTATTAATGACACAGAAGATTGGAAATAGCATTGATATTGCTGCTTACTGCATTGGAAGATAAGAAAATGCAGACTAAGTTCCTCCTCTTGCAGGGGACACAAAACTCCTAGGAACTGCAAGAATATTAAAACCATCTCAGTGCTGAATGGTAGCATCTCTATTTTTCTAGGTGCTCTGTGATCATACAGAAGGATATGGAAATCATACATTTGACTAATGGACTGCAAAGAAAAAAACTTAYTGACTTTAACGAGTCTGTGTTTTCAACTGAAGTCTCTGCTCTTCAGAATTTAAACCAGAGGAGAGATTTAATAATTCTTAAAATAAAAAAAAAAAAAAAAACCCTAATAAAGGAGGGAGGCAATGTGATGGCAATGATTCTGCTGACATTACTGGTAATGAACTGGTTTCTTTTACTTAAACTTCGGCAAGAAAAGATACCAATGATGCACATGAGACATGAGCTGCAACAGCACTAAAATCTCACATGATTTACACAGAATACAAAAAATAATTTGAAACATTCAGAAAGCTAGAAATATTTGGGTTTGTGCTTAATTTCCACACCTTAACAGCCTCATCGATCATGGCTGTTTATGAAATGAAGAACTGCAAATGGTTAGGAGGTTTGGAAACAAAATGAGCCCTTAATCTGCTCTTGYGTCACTGCAGTTTTAAGGGGGTGGTTTTTATTGTTGTTTTTCCAGCTTTTGCTTTTTGGATTTCAGCATAACTGCAGAAGAGCAATTTAAGTGCAAGTTTATGCACAGTTCAGCTGGTTTATAAACTCTGTCTTTTCACCACACAGGTTTGGGTGGTTGGTTTTTCTTTTCCATTTTCAATGAATTTCTATTACTTTAGTCCTTCTGTCACTTTTGATGCAAGAAATTGGTTTCTGTGCTCATCTTCTGTAGAACGAGGTARGAATATTGTCCCAGGAAAGCCTGAGGAGCAACCAGCCAACAATTTGGTCATTAGAGCTCCCCACAACTGAAAATACCCAGTCAGGACTCCTGGCTGTTGGGTGAGTTGTGCTCAGTGCACAGTCCAAGCAGAGACAAGCAGGATGGAGACAGATGGGAACTTCCTGGGATCCAAGATTCCATGACAAAYGCATGGGATGTACACCATTAATTGTTTCCCATAGAACCAGGAATGGAAAACTTGCTCTGCCTTTATTTAACACAGCAAGGTGATGGGAGAAAACCACGAGGAGTCTGCCCCTTTGCCTGGTACAAACACCTCATTTGTGATGTGTCTGGAACAGTGAGTGGCTTATTTCTCCCAACATCCAAACATTCTATCCTGACAAAACTCAGCRTAACTAAGAGATTATAATTAAGCCAAATTATTAGTGATCACTGTTCAGTTGGTAACAGCTTAATCTCTTATCCATAATTTCAGTGACAAGTGCTGTATTGCTGCTGCTGCTTCTCTCTTTTTGGTGAGAACAAACTCAGCCAAGAGTTCTGYCAGAGAAAACCCTGGCAGCCACAGGAAAACCTCTCACACTCTCTCTCTCCTGGTTTGAAGCTGTCATAGCTGGACTCCAGCTTCAGCCTGATCAGGGAGGGTGTCACTGGGGGCTGATGATGGACTTTACTTAAATAAGGTCTGTGAAAGAAAAATACCAGAGAATTAACACAAGGGCAGTGGGAGCAGAATTTACTGGCTGTTAGAAAACATTGTTTTAACTAAGTTTCCTGAAATGTTAGTACAGCTCTCCAGTTTTMTTCTGGAGAACGCTCAGGTGTGTTTGCAAATCTTCCCCTTGACTTTAGACACTGTGCTTACACAGATCMCAAACAGAAACAAATCTGTTTCAGCATGTAATCACTCACACTTGAACAAAGCAAGCTGGATATCAAATTTTGAGTGCTGATAACAAGTGGCTCTCAATTCATCTGTTCCTTGAGAACTTAGATTGGYTGAATAAAACTGAATGAATTAAGTATCTCAGGATACTCTCCAAGCAGAAAGAAACAACTAATGTCATCAGTAAAATTACCTCCAGGCAAATGTTTGCTTAGCTTTAGTCAACATCTTCTTTCCACTGCCCATAAAATCTTTGAGTCAAGAGAACACAAAGATGACTTACAATCTTATAATGCATTTTTAAAACCTGGCAGAGGGTATTTCCATCTTCACAGTAGGACACATAATTATATTCTCCTTAGAGGAGGCTAATCTGAAACCAACTATTGCTAACTATTATGTGTTTATTGAAACACAGGAAGATACTCTTTTCAAGACACTTCACTCAAATTTGCTTTGGGTGAAGATGATCTACCCAGCAGTGGAGCCAACTRATGCCACTCCTCAGGCCACAGGAGCCACGTGCTGCTGCTGGCAGGAGCATCAATCAGTTCACATCAGCTGAGACCTGATGGGGTGGGGGAGGGATGGCTCTCCAGATAAATAAGTAAAACTCACCACACTTGCACAATAAATCAATACAAAGTTATCTCTGTGACTTTAAGTAATTGTCACTATTCTAAGGTAAGATTTCTGTTTTAAAAAGGGGATTAGGGGTTAACTTTTGATAATCATCACTAATATGATAAAAGGTTCCTATTACCAATGACTTAAGGACTTCTTCCCTGTAATTTTCAGTTTATGAGTGTATAAATTGCTTTGTTATTTAGTGCAGGCTCCTTAAATCCTGAAGTCTTTATGCACTGGATGATAACAAATGGATCAGTTTTACCACTTGTAATAGTTCAGTAAATCACGGAGCAGCCTACCTTTCAGCAAAGCCATCATACAGAACTGATCGCAGCAAACCTATCAGCTGCTGTTTCTGACCATATATCTGACAAAACTAATTCATGCCCTGTCTCCTCGCCACACTTGTTTTCCAACCAGGTGAGAACAGCCTCCTAACTGAGGGTTGGTTGTGTCAGTGTTTGATTTGGCGAGGGACAGGCACAGCTACGGCGAGTGCTGAGCACGCTCCTCCTGCTCCCAGGCTGCCAGAGCATCCCTGCTTTAAAAAAGGGGGAAAATCTGCTCCTCTGCCACCTGAAATCCCAGGAAGAGCACCAGACCCAGCCTCGCCATCAGGCTGCCCSGGATCTCCGGTTTTCCTCACAGTATCAGATGGGCAGGCATTGCCCTTCTCCAGGCATGGCAAGTGACAAACAAATAGACACAAGGAGGATTTTAGGGAGGCACTGCAGGGGTGAGGTGGGTGCTTGGAATGGAAAACCACAACACTGAAATGCTGGCTATTCAGAGAGAAAATAGGGAAAAGAAGTTGCATAAGAGGATTCAGATATCTACAAAAATACAAAAAAGCTGGTGCTACAGGTGCTAATCGCTCCCAGCACATTACCAGTGCCCAAGAACAGCCCTGAGATCACTCCAGTGACAAAACTGCTGAGTTTGTCCTTTTTGAGACAGCTGSCTGTCTCATTAAAGCTGGTTTTGTATACCACATCTCCATTGCATAGTGTAAAACCCTGCACAGCTGCTGGGGTAGCTTCTGCACAAGTGTTTAATAATCAGAGAACCCATGTGCAATCACTAGCACACACCTTACACACTGAATTCCCCAGTCAGGCACACAAAGTGATGCTCTGGCAGTGGCATCAGTCTGCAAATAACAACTGTCTTCAGAATCTTCTCCTGCTCCTCGTTCTCAAGGAAATCAGAGACTGTTCGAGGAGCTCTAATGGCACCATCTCATGGAGAAAAGGAAGCCGTGATGCTGCTCTTTAATAAATCAATGCCTCTTTGGCTGCCTTCCAGACCACAAAAACACTTTGGGCATTTTTGCCTGCCTTTCATTTTGTGACTTGTAGGACCCTCTCCATCATCTTGATGTCTGCAGATATTCTCCATAACCCTATTTCTTTTTTTTTTGGCTTCTACCATGAGACTCACTGAACATTCCCTTTCATAGGTCTCAGACTGTGTTTTTCCAGAAACCCTCGACATTTCCTGAAACCTGACATTTGTGTATTAAAGCCAAATCAGTAGTGAGGCAACAGTTAAGGCTGCATCAGTGCTTTCCTAAAGCATGCAAAATATGGACAGGTACAGCAAAAAGATTCTGATTTCCAGAAGTGACCTCAAATYATTTTGAGATCACTTCAAATATATTGAGAAACTTCTGCCCATCAGTCCAAACTATGTGAGGGAACCCAGGGAATGTCAGGAGATAAAATGAGACCAAGGGTGCCTGCTGGGAGCCTGGCAGAGGGAATGTTGGAGCATCCTGGGGCATGACATCTCTGTGAATGGATCTGAGTGCAGCTGTCCATGGTCTGCTCTTGCTCACACTGAGAGCTTAAAAGCACAAAGACTCATTTCCAGGATTTCTTTAAGCAGGACACGGTTGTTTTTGAAGCACAGGTGTTTCTAGAAGAAAGTGAAGTGCAGCACAACTGCAAAGAAGTTCTTGTAGTTGAGTAGCTGCCCCTCCACAGGGCAGGTGAATGCACCCAACACTGCTCCAAGGAACACTCTGGGACAGGAGATCCTGCACTGCTTCCCCCCCAGTGCTGGCACTTGCTAACTAGGTCACATATACTGTAGGAATAATTTCTTTTAAAAAYTTGGGGAGTATGCATCTTGACCTTGCAAAAGGTCAAATTGGGAATAGTTTTGCCTGCAAGTTTCAAGCATTGCAAMGCATGTCAGTGCTCTGACTCTAGACCCACTTGCACAGCCACCAACAGGCCAATAAACTTCACAGTAATCAAATTAGCCTGTGAGTACTTCAGATTCCCAAATGCCCTCCAGTACTATCAGGAATTCCCACAGCAAAGTGATTCTCTGACTATTCACTCTCACAATTACCAAGTTCACTTATAATACAATTCTTTTGCCTGAAATCAAAATACTCAGTGCACTGTCTCCCCTTCCATGAGCTGCCTGTTCCTTCAGTTATTAAATTGATTGTACATTAGAGATGCTGTGTTTACCTCAGACACTCTCCATTAGGAGGGATCCAGCCTGTACACTAAATATTTAATTGGTGTTCTGAGATGCTCTGAATCTATGTATTTTCTATTTTCCTAAGGGGTTCATGGTTCACATCAGCTGGATACTTCTTTCCCAGCAACAAAATGCAAAGTTAACTATTTCCAACAGCAAATGCCCAGGTACTGCCACTGAAACAAAACAAAACAAAACAAAACAAATTGCACCCTATTCTGAAGACAGTGACACTAGAAATATAACCTCTCCCTCAAATCAAAATGTAGATTCTTCTGGTAGTGTAGACTGATAATACTTTTGTGTATGTGTGAAAATTGCGATTTCTTTTTTCCCCCCCACCCTCAGCAGGGAAATTCTCCAGCAGCATCTCAAGGAGTGATTGTTGCTCACTTTCCTGTTCCATCTTTCATCAGAGACAAATCACCAACACGGTGGCAACACTGCTGCAGCCTGAGATCCCTGCACAGAGTTCTGGGGCACTTCCCATGACAGAAAGGYTGGTGGTGGCACTTGGAGTGAGACTAAAAGAGCATCAGCAAGTGGCAGACCCAACGTCTGCTGCTCTTGTTCTCAAAAAAACCACACACGTGAGAAAAAGGAGCAGCTCCTGTGTGCACAGCCCTGGCTCACAGGGCCAACGTCCCTTCTCCCTGGGGCCGCACCAGGCTCACTTGGGCTCCACTCGGAGCAAATTGCAAAATGCTCGTCAAAGGCACCACAGCCTCTTACTGCCTTTCACTGAGCGAGRCCTTGCTAAACCTCAGCACCTTTGCAAACCCATCTCTGCAAGCAAACAACATTAAAGCATTTCGAGAGATACTTCGATTTCTTTTCTTTTTTGACGTATGAAATTTAATGCGCCAATATGAAAAACCAGCAAAGAACATTTAGAATTGGGTACYCTTGCTTCTGTTTAGTTACTGTCTCCTGAGTATATTTCACATTCAGAGCAGAGGGGTAACCAGCAGGGCTTGTTTTSCATCCTGACCTGCACTTCAAACAAGGGAATTGTCCCTGAGCAGAGCTCCTTAATGCAATTCTTCACAGGCAGGGAGGCTCTGGGCTGCAGGATCAGGTTCCAGAGAGCCCASTTGGCCTCTCAGAGGTGATGTTTTGTGTTGTTTCCCTCTGAGCACCGAACCTGGATGCTCTCTGTGCAGTGATGGAGTCCCCACGTTCCCTCCCTGATTTAAACTCTCCTGTGCCTATGGAAATCCAAGCACACAAGTCAGGGAGCACCAACACCTGGTTAAACACATGCTAAGGAGTTCTTTGCCTAAGATACATCTTTTAAGGCTGTTTCTACGTTACAAAKTCCAAAGCTGTTTACATTCTTTCCTCCACCTGGCCACGGAAAGGCATTCCCAGTGCCCCCGTCAGGAACCTGAGCAGGGAAGGGGCTGAGTGCTCCATGTAACACAGTGTTAGTGCATCAAAACCACACTTCAGTGTCAGCAGCACAGCCAAATAAACACTGCAGGAACGTGSCAAGCATTGGGGCGGGATTTAGTTCAGAAAAACACACGTGAACATCAATCTGCTTTTGTTATTTACTGTAATAATGTCAAAAATSTTGGTTTCAACCGAGTTTCCTCTGCATTACATCGTCACACCAATYGCAGTGTGATTACAGTGGCACGCTTACTAAACTTCTTGATATTTTTAATAACTTCAGGGTTTTCCAATGTTTTCAAAATAAAGCTTGGATGACCCTGAATAAAATTTGGAAATCTGGTTTCATCYGTCAATTTGAAAAATGAGATTTTTTTTTTTTTTCTTCTTTTCCTTTCAACCTTTTTCAAATAAAAGCCAGTGTTTTTCATATCATTATATATTTGATACCACATAAGCCACAGAATTCTCCAGAAATGACAGAAGTCTTTCTGAGAGTTAAATGTAACCCTAATACCGTTATGTATTATTTTGGAGTCTCTACTACATTTTCAGAGAAATCAGTGAAAAAAACCCACTCTTTTTTTTATTATTTTGGCTCAGTCAGTGTTATCATAATTTCAAGGTACTGAATAGAATATGGAAACTAATTTTTTTGCAGCYATTAGATTTGACAACTGTAGCATAAGCGTTGCTTACTTTTTTCAAACCAGAAAGAACTTGAAGGCAGTGTTGGCACACCAGGASTGCTCTGTTCTGATGGCAACATGTGAAAAAAATTCTAAAATTTGGATACATGYGAGTTAAGTTTTGTCATATTTTTAACACTGATGAATATTCAAAATATTTTACTGTCTCTCCCCGTAAAATAGCTACTTTGGACTCAAGATTATCATAACTGAAAGAAACCCCCAGAATCCTACCCTGGACTCCACATTTCCAGCCTAGCATATGACTGAGAAGGTGAACAGCACCCCAGACCTGCACATTTCAAGGGCTTAGGATAAATCAAGAAGTTAAGGGAATTTATGTTTTGGTATTTTTCTTTCCCTAGCTTTACAGCTGTTTGTTTAGGGGTTTAAAAAAAAAAAATGTCTTTTTAAAGGCAAAAGAGAATAGCGAATAATTACAGTAACAGAACTTTACTGTATTTGGACTACTATCAGGCAATTTTTTTTTTTTTTTTAATTTCAAATCAAATTACAACTACAATTAGATTTTAAATGTGTGTTTTAGCAGAAGCAGGAGTGTAGATGAGGTATAAGATATCCTTGAGTTAGGAGCCTAGCGAGCGAGCCAAACTCAAAAAATAAACTACCTTTCCAAAGGCACCATTACAGAACACACTGCCAGGGTTTTACTTGGGCACTGTGGCAATATGCAGGGGAAATTCCTGGGAGATTTCACTACAGAAAACGGAATATGCCAGTTAGAGTGTCAAGGAAAAAAAAGAAAAGAACAAGGGGGGAGCTAAATTATCAAAAGTCTGGATTTTTTTTTTCAGTGCCTGCATGTTTTAGATGCAAAACTGTGTGCCTGGAGTTACTGGGGAGCAAAATGTTTACAATACCTTCATGGTAAGGAGCAAACAAATGATTAGTTATCTGCATCACATAAAYTGACTCACCATCACTTGATCATGAAACATGGTGGGGATAAAACAGGAGATTAATGCAATCTACCTTAAAATTCCCAGGCTCTGTGTTAAGTAAAAAAGGTACAGCAGATATCAAGGATCTATCCAGACCATAAAGTATTTGGGGCAAAGGCAGTGTCTTACTGTGTGCTTGTAAAGTGCCTGTAATTTATGGTGCTATATAAATGAYTTTTAACAATGATGAAAACAGTTGTAGAAAGCAGTAGTTCAGAGAATGAGGAAGGGRAAAAAAAAAAAGGAGAAATGAGCTGATAACATATGAAGCAATCTATAGCACGTAGGGAAAACCAACCAAAAGGTAATAAAACTATTCATTATGTGCTCTTTGGAGGGCAGCTGCTCTCAAGGAGCAAAGTGACCTTGAGATGAACACCTCTTTTTTACTTGCAGTGTTGTGCTCAAAGAGATCTTGAGAATCCAAAGGCAGAGACAACTACTGCATGAAGGAGAAGTGCTGGAAATGGAACTCGTGAGCACAGAGTGCATCTGTATTTCTGCCCATTTCCTGTGGAATAACAGTGTACATGGCATTTGATTACATACTTGGGATACATCTGTAGCCACTCCTTCACATTAAGGGCTTACATTTCTGATATTAGTGGAGCACAGAAAATGCCTGTGATCTGATGTGCTTTGGTTTTACATCTCCTTCTCCCTGTCTGAGCCACGCTGTCTTTAAAGACACCAGAGGTGATCAAAGCTTCAAAATACACTGCAGCACACAGATGTGGGGGAAAAAACATTCCCGAAACAAGGTCAGCTTCTCCCAGGGGTGAGAAACAACAAAGATGCTACAAATCAGCAGAGCATTTTTACCTTTCTCAACTTCCTGGCTTATAAAATGGATCCTCCAGACGCCGTGCTACAAATGTAAAAACACCAGCTTAGTGTTTCTTCTGTCTCTCAATCACTTTTATCAGTATCCACTGATATTGGTGGTTGCCTCCATCAAGGAGCAGGACCTTGCCCTTGGGCCTTGTTCAGCTTCACGAGGTTCACCTGTCTCCATCCTTCCACCCYGTCCAGGTCCCAGTGGATGTTTTCCCTTCCCTCCCAGTGTGATCCTCAAACAGAGCTCAGCATCATCAGCCAACATCCTGAGGGTGCCCTGGATCCCAGCGCCCTTTGTCAGGATCCGTCAGGAAAGCATCCAATGGATACRCGCAAGCAGGGATGAATGTGTGCTGATCTTACCGTCCCAGCAGCTCCTGCAAGCACGGGGAAAAGTGTGGCACTCTGCCTAAGAGAGTTTTCCCTAAAGAAATTTTTTGCTGGGAGCCATTGTGAAGAGAAGAAAAATTAGTCCATCTGAAGGTATTTTTAAAATTCTGCACTTCACTTTTCTTCCAACAACAGTAACAGCTCCCTGCTTGAGTCCAAAACTTCAAGATGGCGCAAAACTACTGTCAGCTTGATAAAAGATGGATTTTGTTTGTTTGGTGCAGCTCCGTTTTATTTCTCTGTCCTGTTTTGTAGGGATTACATACAGTTTTTTGGGATTTTGTACCAARAAAACCATTCCTGTTGAACACCAAGACTTSGCTTTCGGGCCAAGTTGGGATTTTGTTGCAGAATAGAGCAGAACACAGTTACAGTTCAATTATTCTTACTATTAAAAATGTCAAGAGACTAAGAATAAATATACACTTCTAAAATCCTGACCTGTCCAAAGCCAAGGTTCAACTCGTTATCCAACAGGATGCTGTATGTGCATGTCAGCTACAAGTCTGTAGGACTGGATCCTTAAACTGTATTTATATATATATAAAATACAGCTATATGTTTGTATATATAYACACAAACATATTCATATTGATTCATGCATTTGCTTAAGTTTTTTTTTAGGATGAACTTATTTTTGCTTGTAATTTTGCTGCTTAAAAAAAATTTGGTAGCTACTTAAAAAACGTAATTAAATGTTTTTGTAGAATAGTAAACCCGACCAGTTTAAACAAGTAAGGTTTAGAAAGATTTTACAGAACATAAGAAGACCATTAACGTCAATACAACAACAGGATATCAATATTGAAACCAAWATTCCTTCATTCTCTCTACTTGAAAAAACACTGGTTCAAGAAGTCAATGTGGCCCAGTGACTGTATGTCCCTATAACACTACATTGTTTGGATTGTTCATGTAAATTGGTTTGGTTTCTTTTCAGTTTTTACAATATTTTCAATGTGTTTCTTGTTCCCTTTAAAAGTCTCATGGCACACTCAGTTCTTTTACAGATGAATAAATGAGAATAGAAATCCACCATGCAGAAGGACCAAAGAGTATGTTAAAAATCCAACCCAGCTACCTGCAACTGGAAAGCTTTTCCTGTTTTTTCACTTTTTTCACCCAAGTGAAATAGAAAAATAAATAATATAAGCTAACGGCACCACCCATCCAAAACCACACAAGCCACAAAAGCCTTGCGGAAACACCCACGGAAAAAAACAACAACCAACCCAAAACTTGCAAAAAACCCAAACCAACCAAGCAAAAACTAAAAAAAAACAAAATCAAAACAAATCCTCCAGAAACCCCTCCAAATTGCAGTGTAAACTAGATAGCGTTTCCTGCCTGAATTAGGTGTGACACTGAAGGGACTGTGATCTTTGCTAGTCAAATTGCCTCAGCAACAGCAGAGGTTGAAATAATAAGTCAGGATAGTATAAACACTGCTAAAGCTGAGCACTCAAAGGTCTGCTTTCCAGATGATCAAAGAGAAACTACAAAAGCYGTGTGAAAAAAGAGCTCCCTCTCAACAAACACAAACTAAGCAAGAAAACCTTTCTTCTTTTCTAGGACAGCATCCCTGATCGCAGCGCGTGTTCTGCAGCAGGAGCTGTGTGCAGTCCCTGCACAAGATTCGACCAAAAGTTGCTGTTCTGAGTGCAGAAGCTGTTCCCAGGTACAGTGTGGGTCCAGGACTGGGCGTTGCCATGGTTTGAGCAGCAGGAGGAAGAGAGCACCAGGATACTGAATTCATGCTGGGTACCGGCTCAGCAGCCCTTATGCTGTCTAAATGTATTTCCTTCTATCCCTTCACAAGTTTGCCATTTCCTGAACCTTCATCACACTCAGTGAACTATTTCATGAACCAGTTCCCTGTCCCTGGTCGTCTGTATATAGATATGAGTYTAAATACACCTTGAGGAGCTGCTGAATTCCATAGAGAGTGCTGCAACACTCTATGGAATGCAATCTGTCACCCTAAGCAGACTGGTAGGTAGTGAAAACATTGCTTCAGCCTCACCAAATATTCCTGTAATCCTTCAGTTTCAGCAATTACGAAGCACCATACAGAGAAGATACTTGACTGTGCAAAAAATCAAAGTTGAATTCAAAAGAAAGTGGCACTTGAACAGTAGAAAAGGCTCTGCCTGCTGTTCTCAGAGAGAGATGCCAAAACAACATCAGGAAGGGAATGGCAAGTTTTCTGAATGGCATTCCATCCAGAGCAGAGTCAGGAAGGCCTCTTAATTATTCCTGAAAGAATGTAAAGAAAGCTGAAGTGAGTGGCACCAGTATTCAACAYAGTGCTGCAAACACTCTTTCTTCCCTTGATCCAAGGGCCCTATTAGCAGTTAACACTTGAAGAGAACAGAACCCTGTGGTGAGAGGCCATGGCCCTTGAAACAGGAACAACAACAATTTTCATAACCTTTTTGTTTTTAGTCACAATAATATTAAACAACAAATTGGAGGCCAGCATTAGTGTTACTGTTCTTGGGAAGGCTTCTAAAGTTTACCAGAACTGCCATGCAGGACTGCAGTTGAAACAATTGAATTTTACATTTCTCTAGTTGCCTCTTTTTTTTTTTTTTTTTGGCACACATTCATTTCAAGCTAAGYGAAAATTTAAATGAAATCACATCCCTACAATTAACCCTTCTCCCCAGAAGTTTGGGGGGAATACTGACAACGTTTTTATTCTTTTTTAGGTCTTAGTTCCAATTTTTTTTTCCTAAACTGTGATGTGAATTACTCTTTATGGAACCACTAGGAACATAGTCGGTAAGAGGGCGAGTGAGAATACTCCAATTTCATTCCATGTCTGTGTGTAACACAGACCAGGAACCAAAAATATGCCTTCTTATTGATCTCACCTACCTGTATCTTCCCACTACACCCACACAGATGCTGACACACACAGCTCACTGCCAGAATAACTACAGCAACTACAGAAGGATCACTTTAAGCCACTTGTCTGGCACACCAAATGCAGCACATGTGAATTGCTAAGAAAGGGATGAGTAGTAAACACATTGGATTGATCCAATTCTAGTAGTTACCTTAGCTTTTCCCCTTCTAACCCTTTTTACTCTAAGAGGAGGATGTATCCTTCCAGGTAGTTSCAGATTACTCTTCCAGGCAAAACGTACACACGCTGTGTGCAAAGGCAGGGCAAGGGATTTCCAGAAGCAAAGGCAAGCAGTGACATTTTTATTCATGGCCTGAACCAGCTGCCCAGTTTGCAGAAATGCCATGAATTACTGTGTTGCTTTCTGATGACATCACTGACTCACAAAGCAAGTTCATCCACCTTTCTTTGTCTCCTGTCCAGTGTGGGATGAGGCACATGGAGAGCAGAGGTTTTTGGCCATCCACCACACACATTCTGCCCTGCTATCACCCCAGCAAGTAATTTCAGAAAACCCTCAGGAATAACATCTACTTAAGAAATCACTTCCACTCTGACTCTCTTCTCTCTCCAGTTGTTTGTTTTCACTCAGCTCAAACTGATTAAAAAATTAGCATCTGTCACTGAATCCCAATTTACCTCCTTAGTGCATCAGAGGAACACTGTGCACAGAAAATGTCAATGGATTGTTCCGAGATCACTGGAGAAAGATAATACCACAACGATGAGCTTCAAAAATTTGCTTTTASAAAGTTTCCAAAAACCCTCATCTATACAGCTGAGCACATCACAAACCTGATAAATTAATGCACTGAACAAAGACACAAATAAAGTTAAATACTGCAGGGTTAGTGCTGCTTAAAATGATGCTGGACATAAATGCATTTGCTTCTGTTTTCTGTCTRCCTGGCATAACTTTGATACATTTTTGGCTGCATGTTGCACTTTATTCCATTTACCATATAAAAGGCAAGACAAATAGAACAATACTGAATGCAAAACTTCTTTTTGCCTCCTTGAAAATGAGAGTCCTATAAAAATATAAAAGTTGGTATGAAATACAAGATGATAATAAGAGCCTGCCCTGCCCGTAGTGCAGACCAGAGGAGGAACTCTGGCTGCAAATAATGCATCTTGATAATAAGCACATGTGAAAGAAGCTGTTAATTAGAGCAACAACTAGGTCACTTAAAATTTCAGATCAAGGAAGCTAATCACACCATTTACCACTAGACCTCATTGCTGTTCACAGGAACATTTACAAAGCCTCCTAACATTAGAGTTTAAAATTGCTTTCTGCCCACCTTGGAGAGCTCATGGAGTGCTGCTGCATGAGGACCAAAAGCATTAACTTATATAGCACAACCCATGCCACTACACATACAGGAGTTCACTTTAAACAATTACAYCGAATTAATAATGCAAAATAATAAAGTATGAGTGGAAGGCTGGGTAAAGCTCAGTAAGCTTTAAGTTAGCCTGTACATTTAAGTAATGTCCTTAGGCTATGATAAAAAAATACCATCCCAGGTTCAAGTCAAAGCAGCAAGGAAGGTTCAGTGGAAACAGCAGACAGATTTCTGAGGCTCTCACTGCCCATTTTTATAGCTTTTTGTACCATAGCTTATTTCTACTTGTATCCTAACTTTCTTCAGARCCTGGATAACCTGGATCATTTATATTTCAAAGATTGTTTTGCAGACTTAAATATTAGCAGAAAAGTGTTTTTAAATGATTTAGAGCAAGCTGTGAGTTCTTTGCATGTCATTTATATGGCATCAGAAYGAGAATTACACACAGTGACCCATGAGCAGCAAGTGGCAGCAGGAAAGAGAGAAGAGGAGAGGGTGTGACTGTCCAAAAAGAGATTTATAAACCAGGACTGGATAACACAAAGCAGAATGAGGGGGGCTAAACATCATTATTTTCTTTAAAGGARRTACTGATGAAGGCCAGTGTGTGGARGGAGGTGSAGAGAGCAATACTGATGAGTCAATTTGCCTTTAAAAACACACTGGTGTTCTTAGTACAACTTGATTTGAATGACATCAGATTAGAAAGCAAAAAGAAATTAAGAAACATGAGAATAACTAACAYTCAAGGCAGCACTTTGTAATGAAAATCATTGCCAAGTAAAACTCGCAAGATGGCATTAATGCTTTGTTTATTTTTTAAAATCAGACATATATATAAAAGTCAGCTTATGTCATGTTTCCAAATGGAATAAAAAAGCCCCAACCAGCCTTGGCAGAGATAAAATTCCCCTAGCTTTCTGTATGACTTCTCACTTAAATAATTCAGGTATAGGCATTAATGTCTAGCTGGGGACTGCACCAGGTTGGCAGGGGAAACAAGTGACACACTTGCAACTGCTGGGAATTTCAAATCTTGATTTGAAAAGGGTTAAAATACACAGGCTTCCTTAGTTATTAGGATTATCATTCATTGTAAATATAATGCATAATGGCCAGAGSCTCTACTATGAGTGAGTTTCATTACTCTAAATGCTTTATTCCAGAACAGTGATGCTCTGCTTTGAATATGGAATTTAAAAGGCAGTGAAACAGAAAGGAGGTGAGAAATGTCTGAAGAAACAATTATAGTCAGACTTGGACATTTCTTTCTATAGCCACACAATGACTAATTATTTATTTACACTATTATGCTTTTAAGAAGCCTTTCTTTTGAAACTTCCTTATGACTTCTAGACTAAGCAGTGACTAGGGACTGTAAAAAGGAGAGTGGCAGACACATTCTCATCTTGGACTTAGCAAGGAAGTGGGAGATATTGTGTCTTTTTTATTGTATTATTAGATGATCTAACGATAATCTGGTTTTAACTCAGTTTAACAAACACAAACGGATGTTGGCATTTTGTTGTTTTAATGCTGTTGTTTTGTTCTATTTCAATTCTTTCAGCTGGGATGACACACTAGTTTTTTACGAAGAGACTGCCTCACATGGCAGGTCACAAACCCCAAAAGAAAATAGTGCAGGCCTGCAAAATCTAATTCAGCCAATTTCTTTAGCAGCACTGCTCAGTTAGGGAGCCAACCTACAAGTGACAGAATGGCCAAGTGACACCCTCAGAGCGTTGAAGGTACAACATGTCCACACAGTRAATTTAAATTTCACTGTGACCTTTTGTCAGAGCAGAAAAGCTGTGAAAGCCACAGCAGATCCCTGGTACAGGAGCAGAGTTTACACTGGTAGCTGTATTTTGTGTAACAGGAACATCACAGGAGTGGTGGAAGGAGATGTACCTAAATTTAGTAGGGCAGAGACGTGGCTCTGTCTTTAGTTGTCACGTTTTGATGTGACAAAAAGGCATCCTAAGCACCGGGCTCATTGTTAGACATAAATGTGAAACACTGGAATAGAAAGGTACATGAAAGTTTCACTGCACCACATTTTATCCACTGCCTTGAAAAATCACTCATATTTACTTGTGAAAGAGCTGGCGGCCTCCTCGCGTTATATTCAAAAACAATGTTTTCCTTCATTCAAGGAGAAAACAAAAACAACAAAAAGAAATGAAAACTTTCTTTGTTCTCCAGGCACTGCTACCTCTTGAAAAGCTTGTCCTTCAGGTACTATTGCAATGTTTTAGCTGTGACAGCTGCTCTGTTGAGACATGACTGCTGATGAAACAGAGCTTTGTCACTCCAGCTCCGGCACAATGCGAGGCAGTCACATGTCAGCAGGAAAGAATCGAGGACAATGTGTGATGTTCTTGCATAACTTGTTTACCAAAAATCCCATTACAAGTGTGGTGAAGGCCAGCTGAAGCATCTCGAGATGTTGATGAAGGAAATCTAACGAATGGCTGGATGGACACTGCTCAATGTACTTTAAGATGAGGATATTCTTTATAYTTGCAAGTCATGCAGGCACTGCTGATGCTGAGTAAACAGCAAACAACAACAACAAAAAAGCTGCTTTCTCTATTTCCAACAATATTTTTCTTTGTATAGAAACTTACCCCTCCTTCAGGCCTGCCTCACTCTCTCTACTTGCACGTGGGATTTCAAGCAAATACTCATCATGTGGTATCAGTAAATGTGGGTCTATTAAACAACACTTGGATGACCAAAAAGCTTTGGTTTGGTTGGKKTTTTTTTTAGCTTTTTTTTTTCTTTTAGTTAATGATCTTATATTTTCCTAAAAAAATACTAGAATCAATCCAGAAATATTGTGATGGAAAAGCATCTTCAGAGATCTGTAGCATTTAAAGGGAGCAGAGACTAAAAGCTGTTTAACACAGTCACTCTAACACAGGAAAAGGGGAAGGCAAAATAAAGGTCAGCAGCCTGGGGTCAGGAACCCAATCTCATTTACAGATTGCACACAACCAACACACACACTAAAACAACCAGCTCCCTCCCGTTCCTAGCTCTGGCTTCTCTCTGAAAGTACACAGACTATACAAATCCAAAGGATAATGTCTTCTTCTTTGAAACAATCCCACAGTGGAGAAAATCTGGGGAACACAGTGACCTTCACCCCTGCTGAACCTTCTCATGGTGCACAGGAGGAGCTCACTGAGCATCAATAGTCCCATAAAGAGGCATTTGCTGCCAAATCTCACTACATTACAAAGACAAACCTGGATCTACTGTAGCTGTTTTATACTGAGATATGTACAATATTTACCAACAAGCAACAAATGAACTAAATATGTTCCTCTTAAATTAAGTAATCCATCTGTCAATAGCACAAACTAGATTCYGCTTATGTCTTAAAGAAACAGAACATTTTGCATATCATTGCACTTACCCTTAGCTGTTCTCTTTCACAACTCATCTGTTGTTTTGAACTCTACAAGAGGAAAAAAGAAAAAAAATGCCAAAATAACTTKGAAAGCATAACATTCTTGCCACAACAAAGCTGCAAAGTCTACTTATCTTACACATATGAACATTGGAAATGCAGCCATGTGACTAAAGACAATATTGTACCGTGGACCTAGACAGAATCATTACTGCAAAAAAAGTATTTTTTCCACATATATTTTAAATTTACGAAGTTCAAAATGAAATTAACGCATAACAAATCTGAAGTACAAAAGGATCTTTTCTAGATTTTAAACACCTCATTGGCAGTTCAGCTCAGGAAGAAGCTTTCCTCCTTTTGTGTTCTACCCCAAGTCTGTTGTATTTCTGGATATCCCACTGCTTAGATACCATGATCTATTCCCAGCACACCTCAGGAATCAAGACACAGAAGCTTCAAATAAGTGATAAAACACATTCCTGTGAAAACTTCCGGTTCTAATCTGGTGCAAAAGTAACTCTGAAGATGATTTGACTCCACAGCATATTTTTTTCCATGCTGCTGTGTCTCTGCTCTGCCAGATTTCCTGAGACCCTGCCCAGGGGGTGAGAGCTGCTGGCAGAGCAGGACTCGCTCCCTGCGGCAGCAGACGTGGGGCAGGGGCAGTGGCAGCACAGCTTGGGAAGCACCAACCCTGCCAAGAGGAAGAGGATCCTCCAGGAACATCTCTGGAAACAAGAACAGCCTGGGAACAGCCAGTCCTGAGCCTGCTTTCCAGCTCCCTGGAGTCTCACTCAGCCATGCTCCAGGACCTCTGGAACCAAAGTTTCAAAGCTTTGCTCAGGAAAGCACTCGGATGTTGATTTGTTCGTGTGGAGAGAGGGGTTTTATGTCTGGCTGGTTTTTGTTTTGTTTTGTTTTTTAAAATAAAGTAATTTTAGAATAATTTTAGAATCATTAKGGAGCATAATTAGCCTTGAAAATGTAATCACTGTCAATTCTGTCATTAATGTAGACTGCAAACAATCCATAAAACATGAAATCGGATGCAATATTTCCTGAGGATATCTTCAAAGATTCAGAATACACTTACCACTACTTTGTACTTGGTTAAAACACAAACCAACACCCATTTGTATAAGATATTTTTACTCTGTAGTGATGATGAAAATGGAAACTTCTCAAAGTTAAGTTAGCACAAACAAAATAAAACTGYCTGTTTTTCAACGCAGAAGGAGTCCTAAAAAGTACATTACAAGCTAAGCCTTCTCCATGTTCAGCAGAAGTTTTACACCAGAGTCCCTGGATGAAAACACAAATCTAACAGAAACAAATGCTCTTTGAATTCCCTAGCTGGGAACAAAAGGTAAAGGAACTCAGCATAGGCCTAATTACAATTCCCCTAAGGAGTCAAATTAAGTACAGCTAAAGTGACTGTCACTTGCAGACTAATGATTCCTCTTTCCAAAGTTCATGACTTTACACCATTTATGAGTCACTTTGAGGTTATATTAGTCTGCATTATCAGTGTGCTTGCATAAGCCTCAAGAGTTAATTTCAGATCTGAACTCTACATGAACCTCTTCACCTTGATTAAAAATAAATATAATAGAATATTTCAGTTGGAAGGGACTTGCAATGATCTAGTCCAAGTTTGAAGTGAGTTTGGGTGTTTTGTTCAGGGTTTGTTTTTACTGTTTAGGTTTTCTGTGTTAGTCCTCACACTAGAGATTTTAACTCCAATTTTCAGGAAAAAAAGAGATTAGCTGAAATGAATTTTGAAAATGGCCCTACACATATTAAAACAGACTGTCTCAAATTTATAATTATTTATAATTGTAATTTTGCTTCCATTTAGATATAGTGGAAAATATCTTCCAATTGTACCTTTAAAATCACCCTACAAAAGAAACATGTGTTGTCCTGTTCCCATGAGATGCAACCCATGAGAGTTTTGCCTCTCAGCTCACATTGGCTGCATAGATTTACAGACCTTCTGCCCTCAGCTAGAAAGGTGACAAAAGTGGTTAAAGATAAGGAAATACATCCAGACAGGAACAGGTAGGAAGACCAGAATATTCCAGCCTGGAAATGAGATGGCTGGGAGTAGATGTCTGAGAAATCAAATGGAGTGGAGATGAGAGAGTTGGAATGATTCCTTCTCTGTTGTTCAAAAAAACACAACTGGCAACAAATGAAAAGAGTAGGTGGTTGGTCCCAAACAAAGTCAAAATATGACTCTTTATGCAGTGTGTAAATAGAACAGTAGGTTCTGTGGATTAAAAAAAAAAAAATCAAAAACTATCAGAGGATTATTAAATCCATAGACACCACCTTTGCCACACAGTCCCTGGAGGCTGGAAGAAAACTCTGGAGGAGCTTGCTTAGTTCCTCTCCTYCATGGGCCTGCATAAAGATGATATCTTGGACTTGGCCTCCTGTTTGACTCCAACCAGACCATGACACATACACAAATAATATAAACATGCAATCATTCAAAATCATCCACCATAGAAACCCTGGTGATGGGATGGAGAGGGGAGTTTTGGAATGGAAGAAAGGTGAAATTTGTAAAAAACTAACAAAAAGGTGTATCAAATATCTGTAGAGTGGAGCAAGGGTTATAGTTATTGSCTATTTAAGCAGAGAGTTAACTGTGTTTTAGTTAGGAGCTATCTGCTACTGTAAGTTGAAACATAAAGCTGACAAACACCTAACATCTCAGACACCAGAACAGGAAATTTCATTTRAGATGCAAAAGTAGTGTTTAGCTTGAAGTTTTGAGTCAATCTACCACCACGTCCAAGACACTCTGTTTACTGAAAGCAATGGAGAAGGACAGCAGSGGCAACGTGCAGGACACACCAGTGGTGGAAATTCCCTTGGTGCAAAGTTCAGCAAATGCTTCATTCCAAACTCTGATTTAGCTACAACAGCAAAATCCATTCCAGGGCTRCCTTCCCTCAGAGTAACATCCACCTGGACAGCTCCCCCTTCACCCTCCATGCTGGGAGCTTTCCAGAAGAAAAGCATCAAGGCTTAGTGACGAGGCGTTCTTAGGATGAGATCAAAAGGAAAAAACATTAAACCAACCAAATTTACCTTAATGAAAAAAAAAAAATAAAATTCATCGTTTAAACACAGATGCCATCTGTCTGTCTGGCCCTCTATTTACCAGTTCAAGTTTATTAAAATACATCTGGSAACGGCTCATTTGGACACAAGCAGCTTTCTGTGCGTTCCACCAGTGCCAAATTTGCTCTCTCATTTTGTTTTTTTTGCTATCTGTGCCAGTTTAAGAGAAACATCCTGGCAGTACCGAGCACTTAAGGGAAAACATAAATAATGCATTTACAATATGTAAACCTGTACAGATAAATGAGAAAAACTGAAAGCCAYAACATATTTAATTAATGATCGAGAGACCCTAGAAGCAAACCTTGTGCATATCCTGCAATTTTAAATACGTTGCCTCTCAATCCTAAATTTACTTTGTTATGTCTCTGCATTGAACCATACACAATTAACTGTTTGTTTATTTGAGTTTAAGACTGCACAAAGACCCTGGTCAGTGCGCTGAGTGTCATTGTGTCAAGCTCTCACATACTACGAGTTTAGCGGAATAATGCCTAAAAGATTGATTCCCTTTAAAGGATTTCGTCAAGGAAACATTTTCAAAGAACTTGAACAACAGCTCGAGACTACAGGCCTCTTTATAGGACAGCAGTCTTAGAAGACACTCGTGCTGTCAGGCTCCATCATTTTAAACCAAAAAAGACCCTCTGGAAATACTGTGCAACCTGCCGGTGCCATTCCCCAGGGAGTTCATGACTAGAATGGGCAAGTCTGTTTTGTTTTCTTTAARAAACAGCAACAGGTGGGAGACTGAGGATGTTTTAAATCTATTTATCACTTTTCCACTCTTCGTAAGGACACACAAGCTCTGAAGAAACTGAGAACCAAATAGAAAGCAGGACCCATCTCTGCATGAATGGACAGATTGAGAGAGCAACAGCATTACTGCAGGTGGTAAGGAAGACCAACAGTCCACCTGGGAAGTTTTTTTGCTGTCAAGTTTCTTTAAGTGTCATTTTAAAGAAAGRGTTAAGTGATGGGGCGAAAAGAACTATAGGATGGTAATAAGGTTATTTACAGAAAGCGTCTGCTTAAAATGTAAAAGAAAAAAAACCACCATTTTTGTTGCAGTACAACATTCCCAAGTATTGAGTTTACATTTTCAAATTCAAAATGTTTCCAGGATTGGGGTTATTTGAAATGGAGTGCAGTCCCAGKGGTTGAAAAACAACAGGTGAACATCTAATGTCTCTCATATTCTAGTTATTTTACCATAACTAAACACGTGTGGTAAATGAAAGGCCYCCCAGCATTGCTGCATTTCTTTTTCCACCTCAAAAAGGACAATGCAAATATGATTACCAGAAGTTCAACAATCTGCCTGTTTTTACTAGGAAAGGGCAGTTTACTGTGAGTATCTACACACGAACTGTGGAGCTTGAGAGCCAGGGGAGAAGGGCTTGGCACCCAGCAGAGTCCCAGTGCTTTTACCAGAACCTCCCTCCCAACTGGTGATTGCTCATCATCTGACAGGTATTGTATTTCTGCTCACTGATACACAGATTAAACAGCAGAAACCAAACCATAGATTACCCTCTCAGAGTTGTACTGGTTGTGTTTCACCAGCTACTTTCAGACAGTCCRTACCATTCCATGCTAGCTGCAAAATCCATCTGTCAGCGTTTTCTCTCACTAGACACCCATCTGACCGTAAAAGTCTTCTGTCAAAAATTAAATACTTGGGTTTTTTTCCTTGCCACGTTGCACAGYAAGGCTGTGCCACACAAGGGCACACACCATGCACTGCTGTGTGTCATATGGGAACAGTCACTGCCCTTGCWTCATTTTATTACATATCAGTGTTCATTATCTCACTGCTCGACAGAATGCAGAAGAAATGATACTTCAACTTATTTAGGACATGGAGAGAGTATGCACTTCCACATAAATGTATGAATAATGGTGTATCTTAATCTAAAATTGCTTCTCAGCACTACATGTGAAATCCCAAAACATAAATGGAGAAACGATGCCCATCCCAGGAGCTCACAATGCCACAAAGCCGAGCCCAGAATGCTCAAACACAGAAGACTCATTAAAAATGCCAGTAATTCCATAAACATACAGGAGGATTTGAACTGGAAGTGGGGCTTTCAGAGCCTTACAGCAACATCTAGAGACTTTCAAACATAAAATCAGTATTTCTTCCTCAAGGAGTAACTGGGACTGTCCTTTCCCTCCAGAAGCTGCCCACATTTTCATCTCCATGTCTRCTAAAAGCCCTCAAATGTTAACAAAAGTCTAACGAGGTGACAATGTGCTGAAAACCTGTAGACTTTGCGTTCCATTGTGTTTCTAATACAAAGGGGTACAGAATGTATATGTCTTTGCATATGCAAATTTTTCCAGAACAGAGAGCTCCGGGTTTCTCTTGGCTAGGTATGTGTGTTTGCATGCACAGAATTTTAATTTCCTGRGGTTTTATTACCACCATCAGTTATTGTGCTCCAGCAGTGGCTGGAGGGACTGATTTATTCTCCAACGCCCTTGGCTGGGTATTGTATATCGACTGCTGCTGCTGTCATAAATATATTTGGGTGAGGAACTGTCTCCAATTCCGTGTGTAATACTAAGCAGAGTTAAGGTTTCAAGTGTCACATACAAGTGGGTTTATTTCTACTGGAAGAAACAGGCAATTATTATGGCCCATTGAGCTCAGATTAAGCATTTCCATCAAAAAAAGAAAAAGAGCCTAGTGCTACAATCCTTGTAAAGCTGTAAATGCAAATGGGGACCATCTCATCATCCATAAAAAATAATCTATAGTTTTATAGGCTTTTCTCCCTCTCCTTTTCTTTTTGCTCTCAAATTAGCAAAATCTTCCAAACGGGATAATTTTATCGAGATGAGAAAAAGTAGAAAACCTCCAAAAATAAAATAGAAACTCTGTTTAAAAATTGTTACATTAAAACAGATTGTAGGCAATTACWTCTCTCTGCAAAATAGCTCCTTTAACCAAGTGAGAAACCCCAAAGTCCAGTTTTCACCTTTTCTCAGCTTCAGGGTGAGATATGTTTCTACATCAAGATTTTCTATATTGCTTGAACAACGTTGATACTTGGCAAATACAGTTTTTGGGGGTTTTCTTTGGTGTTTCTCCRTTTTAATTTTCGGTTTCTCTTTGAYAGCCTTAGCTGTGTGCCCAAAGCGTGCTGCAGATCACAGAGACAGATATGTCACCAAATTTGCCTTTGGCTCCCTGGGARTACTCAAGGAAACTTGTGGTGCTGCAGCATAGCCTGGAAGTGCTTCCTTGTCCAACACCCCTGTAACTAAAATCCCTGCAGGATGGCACACCACCAGCCAGCACTGCAGCTTTTCCCATGCTCCTATCCTGTTACATAGCCTGCTCCCTGTTTTTTTCCACAAACAGTTCAGGAGCTGTGGGTTCTGTGCTGTGACCTTGTGAAAAGCACAGTGCAGACAAGGACAGTGCAGTGTTTAATTGGACTCCACACCGTGTGACCAACCCTTGGACATTAAGGCACTGGACACTACCTTGCAGGGGACTTTAATATAAATCAGGAAAATGGTCTCTAAGAAAATATTTTTTGCAAGTACCATTCTAGATAAACCCTTGCGAGGGAAAGCCTCAAAATTAAATCCTGCCTGTATGTTCTGCATGGAGCAATCCCATGAGAAACTTGATCTATAGTTAGTATTCAAATATAAACTCCTTTTATACATAAAGCACGAGCCATAGTGCATTTTATTTCATTTCCCTRCATAACCCAGAAAATATTATAGGGAATAACCAGAAGGCAAAGGCAATGTACTACAAAGAATAAATGGACACTATGAAAAATGTAATTAAAAATACTGTGATGTTAAAGCAGCAAGCAGTATAGAGTTAAAGTATGTTTCTTACAGTGTCAACAGGCCCAGACCAAGCCTGGCATATTACATGTATTACCCTACTCACTGCAGCATAAATAATTCTTGTTTCATAAGCATATCGTTATTACAAGAATTTACTCTTGTAAAACCTTGTACCTTTGGGGAAAAGGATTTCAAGTTTCTTTCCTTAAAGTCCCTATGCAGAAAAAAAGAACAAAAAATGCAGATAGTGGCATGAATAGCAATTAAGTGATAAACTCTGAAGCTAGTGTAAATATAGAATGAAGAAATTGGAGATACTAATTAGGATCTGAGTATCAGGTACTGCTGAATTCTAAGGGTCTGCATTACCCAAACAAGGCAATAAATCTGATATGCTGCATAATAGGTTTTTTGAAGTAGAGATCATGGACAGAGATGAAGACTAAAAACTACAGGCCAAGAATATATAATAAAATTAAACCAGRATTTAAGCAAAAACTCCATTTTACATAGAATCGTTTCTAGAAAATTACTACCATTCTGTAAGGTGGCAGCAATTCCAGCTGCAGGTAACGACTCRGAAAGACACTTCAAGGCAGAGGAGAGAGGAGCAGACTGACAATGAGGATATCACTGGAGACGGGCGTGGATTTGCAGGGAATTACCAAAGCCARGTACGTTACAAACTGCAGCCACGGCCACGGCCTGGGTGCTGTCAGCGAACACCCGCCAGGCTCTCGCTGTGCTGGCAACGACGAGTCCGGTTCAGTCAGTCACCGATGCCTGACAAATTACCAAAAAGCCAAACCACAGCTTTTAYCTGGCACATGCACGGTATTGGCTGGAGAGGCCACTACAGAAGGAACTGGCCTGAGAAACCAGATACTGCCAGGTCAGCAAGATGCCAGCGAGCTGACAGATATCCACACTTTCGTTTGTCCCATTCCTCAGAGTTGCTCTTTCTCCAATTAATACATTAATCTTCGAGGTGCCATAAAGTGAAAGGCCGTGTGTGTATAGATTCATTTATACCTATAGAATAGTTTAATTTACATGAAATGATCCAAAACGTGCTAAAAGTTCATTCTGCAGTATTAACCTAATAAATCAATCATCAGTCAATTGATCTGCAAAACTTACTTCATTCCTCTGCAGATAAAAAGAAAAACCTTAGAATGTTTAACAACAATATATATTCTAGGATTGTTTCTAAACTGAGAGATAATTAATAGCATCCTACTACAGTGTAATTTAGTTGGTTAATCAAGCTATTGATACTTTTTTTCCCTTTGTTTTGTTTTTGGTTTGGGTTTTGGTTCTTTATAGACACAGATACAGACAGGTGCTTTATATACATATCCTTGTCAGTAAAATCTGACTGCATTAAAATGACAGTCTGTTTTCATGCATCATGCCTAAAACTTGACATTTTGGTGGATAACTTCATTACTTGTGAAACATATACGTGTAATTATCTAGCTCTTGGGAGAGAATTTCAAGGACATAAATGCAAGATGAAAATTAATCAGTAGTATCCACACATTTTCAATAGGATGAGAGCAGTAATTTAAGACACTAATGACATTTAGATACCTTTCTGTTTTGCACTGGAAATGCAATGGTAAATTCTGTGCTTGCACACACAAATCACCAATCAAAACACAAGCACTGAACCCTTTTCCTCACTTATCAGGGGTTTTTTTGCAGTGAGTCTTTTGAGCGAAGCACAGGTTGCCTTTACTGCACTAATTTATAAAATTGTGGACTCTGCAGGTGAGATCCTTTTCCTAAAGCACAGCAAAGACACGGAGGAATTACACCTTTGTGAAGTTTAGAGAGAGAACTTCACACCCGGTGTGTGACGCTCAGTAAATACACCCCAAATCAGAAGGGTGTTTTCTTTGGTTTTGAATCAATGAATGAATCAGTTCCAGAGGACAAACCGTGTCCATCACCCCCCGCACTGGGGCTGTTCTTACTCTCACAGCACGAGCCTGACCTGGCTCTGCATCAGGTTCTCTCCTCCCCCTCTCCATCACACAGCTCCTCTGGCCATTTCTGTACCTGCAAGAAGCTGGAATCAGCAGAAAGAGCAGGCAGATATTTAATGAGCTCCAGGAACTTTTTACATAGTTTTTTTACAACTTGGCTAATGTTCCTCAGTGGAACTGTAGGTTGTACAAGCAGGCAGAATGTTTGGCTCTCAAAGCCACAAACCAATCACTCTGGAAAGCTGTTGATACTCACTCATACCCTATGTAAAAATCCTGTTTGGGTTCTGATTTGTGCTGTAAATCTCCCTTCCCAAAGGCAGTACTTTGCCCTTGCTTACAGCAACAGAATTGCAGAGGAACTCTACTGAAATGAGTAGTTTAAATTTAGTGATTTAAAGAAGGGTAAAAGTCTTCTGGCAGTCATCTGAAGAATAAATCCTGTTCCTTGCACTTACAAAATTGCTCATAGACTCACTGTGTCTCAGAGTATTGCAGAGATGTGGCAAGACAGTGCAAATGCTTCTTGTGCTCACACCCAAGGATCATATGCAGTCACTTGCAAGAGTTTTCCAGGTGTCCTGATATCAGTCAGAAATCACAGAYGTAATTTTGGACTAGATGACCTTTAAAGATCCCTTACAACCCAATCTATTCTATGACTCCAAACAAGCAACACAAAATGAGTAAAGCACAGCCCATGCAGCCTGAGAAAGCAAACCCATGGATGCAAATGCTGTCAGCCAGGAGTGTTGCACCAGAGCTGAGTGTGGCCTCACGTGTGCCAGTGTGTCCCTGGTGCAGTGTCCCACACGAGGAGCTGCTCAGGTGTGACTTACACCTTCTTTACTCATATTCACACACAGAGCTGAGGTAACTCCATATATCCTTGCTCAGCTTAGGAACTGTACCTTGAAGGAATTTTTTTCTGAATAGTCCAAATTCTTTTCCTTCCTGGAGAGATGCACCTTTCAGACCTTGGAAGTGTTTAACTGACCTCCCCATCTGCCCGTGGCTAACCAGTGAAAAAGGCAAAGTTTCGTGGAGTCTGCAGCACTGGTATGCTGAAATCAGGAGTTTTATCCTGCACAATAGTCGCAGCCAAGAGCTACACAGGGAAGGAAGGGCAGAGTACCTTAATCTGCTCTCCTAAACAGCTTAACTAACTATAGAAGATGCAGTGCCTCGYATTCAATAACCACTCAGTGCTTTGACTTGTTCCAGGAACGCATTACAAAGACTGTCAATAAACTTTAATTAGCAATATATTTTTAGTGGCAGTGCTACAGCTTGCTGCAATGAAACATTTCTCCCAAGAATTTCTAAAGCTTTCCTAAAGAAACCTTGACACTTAATAATGAAAGACATTTAGAGATTGTCATATAACAGCATCCATTAGGGCACTATATTCTTCTCACTCAGAAGTGGTAAGGTTACCTTGAACAAGCAAGTCTCATTTAAAATGCTCTTTACTTTTCTCTTAAGAAAATGAACAATCATTGGCAAAAATCAGGTGCAGCCGACAAAGTTAAACATTTTCTTTCACCTTTTAATGAGACCACAGCAATGGCCTTACTCTCCTAAAAATAGAAAAGTAGAGGGAAAACATTCAAAACTTGTGTATGTGCGTGCACCTGCATGCACAACCAGGCTCATTTTGCAAACTAAATGTCACGTTCTTCAGTGACCTCCATCATAACAAGCTTGAAATTGTAGCTTCCAAATTGTATTGTATCTGTACCTTCTGAAATAATTGCAAAGGCACGCTGCATGCAATCCTTATGCATGAAAGTGCTGCTCCCAACATCTCTGAAAAACTTTGAGCTATGACGAGGTGAAGTAAACTGTGACCTGAAACCCTGTCCCTTGAGAAGAGAGATAGAAATCTCTTACTATATAAACATGAAAGATCTAAATATCATCTCTTCTTATAATAAATATAACCTCTTTTCCTCCTCACATAGCTATACACATCTTCACTTTTCTGCCATGCCTCAGCCCAGATTGAAAGTCATCAAGGACAAAGAGTTCCATCCACAAGTTTTCCCACATTTATCTATAGCTCTATATACAATAGAGGTGGAGAGGGGGAGAGAGGAGGAAGCATCTCTTCCACCTGCACATGTGTCTGTATGTTTCCATTACAGGATAGTATAAACCAAATCACAGTGTTCATGATTAATTTCAACATCACATCATCGCAGACACGATCAGTAGCTACACACACAGTTCAAAAGGAACATTTCAGCCTCATTTGCTCGCAGGCAACACTCGCAGTGTGGTGGCCCAGCCTGTGTGCTCAATACACTCAGCTGTAGCCTCCAGCAAGGTGTCATTTCCTCGCTGTTTTCCATCCGCTTCATTTCCAACATTCGTAACAATTCTGTGCTGCTTTTACACCTGAATTTGCAGAACTTCCTACACTAAATTTTGCCATGAGATCAATGTGTAACACTGCAAAATGCATTTTGGCCTGCTTTTTTTCCTGCCCTTTTCCTCCCAGAAATGCTACATTAACACACACCAAGAGGCAAAGTGAAGCCAAGGCCCCGAGGTGAGTTCCACACCTGCAGGAGTGTCCATGTCACCCACTCCACCCTGACACTCAGCAACTCCTCTCACCCACACAGGAATAAACCAAGGACCAGCAGAAATAATTTGGAGCTCCTCAAAGCTCTGATGTCGGCAGCCCTTGGGGAGGACTGAGAACAGGAGGTTTAAAAGGGCAGGAACAGCGCTGTGATGTTCTGTGTGGTTATTCAGATTAATCACGATCAGGTCCAGTGGGCCCAAGATCCAAACAAACTCATTATCTGTAAGCCAGGGAGCCTTCAGGTGTGGCACATTTTTGAGCCTGGGATTAGTTTATGAGGTAAAATGATTTTTAGTGCTATGATGCAGAAGCCATTCTAGTCTGCTAACTACCTGAAACACCGAGATCAATTTTGAGAGTAAAACATCAATTACCTCACTTACTGAGACAGGATAAGCAGCAATTAAAAGGGTAGGGAATGCTGCTCTGCATGAGGTTACTTGTCTGGTTTTTCAGTATATCATAGCAGTTGTTTTGATTTCTAATTGTGTCTAGAGACTGGGATTCAGGCTTTTTACACCTCAGCATGCAGATTCTGAGACAGGGATGTCTCATTACTTAGATAAAAATTCCTGCTATGTCTCAAACAGCCACACACAATTACAAACAACAATTAATTTCTATTGTGAAAAGATACTTTTGCTTAAGAATTCTGACCTGGGCTCAGCTGCACTGTAATACCCATCATGGACAAATAAGGCTAAACTATGGCATTTCTGCTATTTAACATAAAGAAATAAATCCTTTAGGAACTAAGCACCTCTAGAAAAAACACAGCCTTTGTCTTGCATCTGCTGCAGGCCATGAAGGTCTCCGAACTCTGAAAGTTTAGGAAAGCCATGGGATAGTCCTGAAAGCCTGGAAACAACGAGCAAGTGTCCAGCACAGGAGGGAAGGAGCTGCTGTTTCCTAACACCAAGCAGTAGGGACAAACTGATCACAGGTGACACGCAGCAGGAGCTTCACAAAGGCTCAGAGACAGCCAAAATCTTATTTAAGTGACCAAATAGGCAACTTAAAAGGTATCATTACATATCCAGGGCTGGTTACAAGCACTGTGACGGAGACATTTGTTCATTAGATTTGCCAGAGTAACATAAGTTCTGCAGCTGGAGACCTCCAGTCACTGAGATTCCATGGCTCTAAAGCATCTACAAGGTGAAGCACTTTATTTAAAGCTCCATTTTTAAAAGTGTTATTAAAAAATCACTTTCGTTCTAACTAAAGACAAAAATCTGTTCTGCAACATCAGAATTTGCTATAAAATTAGTTATTCTTTTCCCCCTTTTTTTCTTTTTTTTTCCTTTTCCCCAGTCTGAGCTCTCACTGTACCTCAGTCTGGTGGTTGATGAAGATAAAACCTTTTGTAAAAATGGGAAACCTCCTTCTGAACTGCAGCCTTGGCAGCTGTGCCCCAGTGTGACAGGTTACAGATGCAGCCTGGCAAGGGAGCCACAACTTCTCGCTCAGTGCGTGCTGCCCATGCCAGTCAGGGTCAATAATTCACCAAAATGACTGCACAGCATCCTTTAGTAAATAAAGCCAGACTTAAAATACATCATGGACATGCCTTGGTTTTTTTCCCAAAGCCTTTCATTTGGTTCCTGAAACACTGTAATTCATATGTGTACATTTAGCAGCCTGGAGACTTGGGACTAAAAACACTGCAAAGAAGGGGGGAAAAAAAATACCCCAACCAACCTTCACCTGTCCAAGGCTGATTTGTATCAATCATGAGAATTCTTTTTACCTGAAGGGAATAAAAAACACCTTGATCTTATGAAAACAACMATTTGTGAGCATCTATTAAAGAGATTTTTTCATTTCCTGCATATTTTATAGCAGTTCTCAGTGCTGCTGGATTCCTAGAGCTGAATCTCCTGAGTAAGCASTATTTGACCATATCTTATAGTGTGTGTGTGTGTGGTTTGCATTCTAAGGCTGGGGCCAACATTGATTTTATTTCCTCTTAGTATTTTATAGTTATTAGAGTGCAACAAATTTTTCCTAAGTCAAGGCTGGATTTAAATATGGAAGCCAAGATGGAAAGGTACTGCATCTGTATTATGCCATAAATTTAGTATATTTGTGATTTTTTTTAAAATTAACTTTTACTGTTCCAGTTAGAGGGGAGATAACTGTGAGTAGTTCATGTACCAACTCCTCTGGAAAGCCAAGGCAGACTCTGAAACACTGAAAACAGCCACGTCCTGCTGGTCCGGCCTCTCCTTCCACCTTACCAGCTGTTTTCCTTTTTCTTTAGGAAGAACAGYGTTGCCACCATCTGTCTTAAAGAGAAAAAAAACTAAAAACACACACACACAAAGACAAAAACAAAACAAAACAAAAAATCACAAAACCAAACCCACCAAGAAAGAAAGAAGAAAAGGGAAAATATTTTTCTCAAAGCAAGTCAATAGCATCAGCAAAATGGGGGGTGTGGGTGTGGGGGAGGGTGGAAATCCAAGTCYATTGGCATTATAATAGCAAATGGATTGAGTGGAACACAAAATAAAGCAAGGAATGAGTTTGTCTGCATTTTAAATAGCTTTGCTGTCATTATCTAAATATCCATCTCCATGAGAAATAAGACAAACTTGGCATTTCACAGGGAGAGTGGGAAAGGAAGAAGAGTCACTTTTGGTTTTATTTGATAGTTCTCAACTAATTACATAAGAAATGTGTCTATAGTCACTTCTTTCTGAGAAGAAAATCAGTTCACYAGCTATCTAGGTATTAAAAAAAAAAAAAACCTTAAAGGTTTCATACATTCTTGTTGTATATGTCATGTTCCAGCTTCAGAAATGTGGAACGCCTGGGGCCCAGAGAATAGGAGAAGAACTATTCTTCATTACCAGGTTATAKAAAATCTCTCTGATGTCTGGAATTATTTTCTAAAAATGAAAAAGAATACTGCAGTCCATTTTCACTGCATTTTACTCCTTGTAGTGCTCAATAACCGAGTTTCAAAACCCATTTTTCCTCTGTTGTTCAGAGGCAATGAAGAACACATGAACAGCGATTGCCAGACAGGTTAGAAATTCCCCTTCCTGCTGAGCCTTGGTAGTCAGCTCTGACCAAGCTGGAAAWCCTCACACTGGATCAGGATAACACAGATTAAATCTTCCTAAAAGTAGTAAATGCTTTCCTGAATGAACTGTTGGCATCCTGTCACTTCCACCAAGAACTAAACCGATTTTATGTGGAATATCAAGTACTGTGTTCTCGTGGAGCTGGACTAAATTTAAGCCTAGTACTAAGTGCTTGGAGCTTTGTCTTTTCTCCCCTAATGAGCACTCTCAGCTTGCACGTTAAAAGGCAGCCAGGCCATCCTCAGTGCATTTGGAGCACTCTGCACTCCTGCTGCGCTCTGCAGAGCCCAATCCGTGGCTGGATGCGCCAGGATGTCCCTTCCGTGCTCCAGCAGCCAACATCTGGGTGTGTCACCGGAGAAATGCCACCTGCACGGCTTCAATTAGATGGGAAAAGGAGCACAGAACATTTCAACCATTAATGTCTCATTGCTGACAAGCTTCCCAACTATTTACGGTAAAGACTTCAAAAAGTTGATATTCTTCCCTTGTGACTACCAGTAAAATATAGTCACATATATGTTAAAATACACCATTATAATACCTTTTCTCACTGRTATTGTGTATCTTAACCTCCTGTATTCAGGTCTAAGGGCACCCCACAATAGGAATAAATAGTACAAAACCCCCATAAATATAGAGCAGATTGTASTGAGCTTAAGGATCGGAGCCTGTTTCAACGTGAGAGCAATTCTGCTGTTAAATACCAAAAAGCGGGACCATCAGTGAACAATCCTTCCCAATGGTACCCAGCTGTACCTGCCACTTGGCCTCGACTGTAAAAGAAACAAGCAGGTTGTCAGCAGAACTGAAGATCATTTTGATGACTTTTATTGCTCTGGAAAGGTTAAAAAAAAAAAAAAGCACCAACTCTTTCTTTTCTTGCTTGCAAGAGCCTGTATTTAAGAGACTAACGTGGCAAATCATAGGAGGGGAAAAAAGAGGGAACATTCTGCTTTCCCTTTAATATCTAGATCATGTTAATTGATCCCAGTAGAGCCCCTCATTGCCAGACGACTGCAATTAGCTCACCGATTTCTGTATTTGTATGATCTTGCTTCTGCTAATTACAGATGAAACAATCCTTTGGAGGAGGTTAAAATTCCCCTCTCTTTTCCCAGGGAAAAGCATTAACACCTTTTCAAGCACTTGCAAGTCTGTAAGACCTTCCAGGGTCACCATCTGCAGCACAAGTTTTATTTCAAGAGCACAACACAGAAATCACAGAAGGCAACGATGCCGTGCAAGGCAAGCAGAGGCAGCAGCACTGTGCCAGTGCAGTTCCATGGAGCAGCCAGATTCCCATGGAAGAAGCATTTTCCAAGCGTTTTCACCTCCCCAGTCTTATTTGCTATGCACTCAGTTTTAGTTACGTGTGAAACACAAGAAAAAAAAAAACAAAACCAAAACCCCATCAAATAAAAAATTGTGYGTGACACAGGCCCTAAGATGCTTCAAATGGAGGCACCATAAATAATTATGGAATCACAGAATGGTTTGGGTAGGAAGGGGCCTCAAAAATCAGTCCAGTCCCAGGTGTCCCAGGGACACCTTCCACTATCCCAGGTTGCTCCAAGCCCTGTCCAACCTGGCCTTGGACACTTCCAGGGATGGGGCAGCCACAGCTTCTCTGGGCAACCTGTGCCACGGCCTCCCCACCCTCCCAGGGAAGGATTTCCTCCTAAAATCTAACCTAGCCCTGCCCTCTGTCATTTTGAAACCTTTCCTCCTTGTCCTGTCTCTGTTCAGGAATGGTCTACAGGGATATATACAAACCTATTAAATGATATTAAACTCCAACAGCCAAGTTAAGCATTTCCATAAGTTGCTCTGTTACGAAGATACTGTGTTGTATCTTCACGTAAGACTGGTGGCATCTAACAACTTATTTCAGAGAAAAAAAAAGCATTAAAAAAGCATCACTGGAGTCAGTTTGTTTCGACCAATGCCTTCAGGCTATCCATTACCACTTCAGTCTTAACAAAGTGTCTTCATTTTCCATACTATTGAGGTGTTTTGACTTTTTGCCTCAAAWAACTGCAGTAATCTCAAAGAGAGGAGGGAAAATATCTGAACTCTTTCACTTAGACTTTACAGAATTATTCATAGCAGCTTGCAAGYCTACTGGGATTATTCAAAACTTGAAAAGAAACCCAATATTTCCATTCTAATACTGCATGTACAGCTCTCCAGCAATTATAAAACACACTGCTCAGTACTTTCTTTAACATAGGCTGGCTTGAAATTAATTGTTCTGGAAAGAAGTAAGTAGATCTCATTTACTGCTGGAACATAACTTGAATACAGTTTTCATGTATTAAAATTATTCCCTAGTGGCCAAAAGAAATGAACAAAGTCTCGGGGAAGGCAGGGGTTTGTTCCACAGCAATTAGCTACCATCACAGAGTCTGAACTCTGCTTTTCTTTTATTATTACTCTTATGATGGGAGGTATAAAGCTAACTGTTAACACTTCACGCAATCAAAAATAGGTTTAGAAAATACACACTGTTCCATGCCACTTCTAACAGAAACAGATGCTATTAAAATCCAGCATGGTGGTATTACATTCACAACTGGGTCACCCTTTCCCTAGTTTTTGGTTATACTGCAGTATTTTTAAAGGAAAAAAAGCTTGAAGAACATGAATTCTATTTTCCACTTGCAGTGAGCTATCAGCTCTCTTAAGCAGCTTGAAAACCATCTCAGGACTTATTGATCAGCAGTATTTAATTACATTTTTATATTGAAAACAAACACTTTGGAATACTTAGACCCCTTAGRATAAATTATCTCCTCAATTTCATCTCTGCATTCCCACTGCAACTATGGAAGGAGTCTTCTTTCTTTCCTCACTTTATTCCTCACAGGTCYAATCAACGTTGGAGAGGAAGAAGAAGATCTCCATACAAACACTGCCTGATCATTTCCCCACAACACTAAGACAATTACACTGCACTAAAGACTAAACAGAAGATGTGAGCTGCAGCCTTGGAGCGTTGGCTTTTCTACACCAGGGCATTAAGCTGAGAAGGCTGGACAATTCCYGCTCACATGCCCAGCTGGATGCTCCAGAACCAAAGACGCTTCAGCAAGGCATGCAGAGCTCCTAATCTGTCATTAGAGTTGTTACTAGCACACTTTAACAGATAGGAATGGGAATATTTTTGTTTGCTTGCTATTTGCTTAAATAATTGTCCCCAAGCTCCTCTGCCTCAGCAACTTCTTTAAAGGAAAAAAAGCACAGGAAGGGTAGCAAAGTTACTTTGTTCTTGAAAAACCCTCCCCATTTGCATGTAGAAAGGGTGCCAGGTTCTATTGAAATGTCAAGACCTGTGTAGTGTCAAAACCTCTGTCCAATTCACGCACACAAACATTTGTATCTGAAAAGTGGTAAATTCCTACAGCTGGAATATAAAAATACCCATCCAGAACTGGAATTCAAGCAGTAATGATTTCCAGAAAGCAGAGCAGAATGATCCACAGATGGATTTAGGTGTTTCCTCAGTGGTTAGGCAGACATCCACTCCCCCTCTGTGACTGCTCAAACCCACCCATAAACAACAGTCCTTGGATTCCCGGAATGTTGAGCAGCTCCGAGACCGCTCATTTATCCTCCCACCAAAAAATAATCGAGAAACACCACTGACAAGGGATAAGGTGAAACAAGCAGTCAAAGCTGTGTCTTAAAAAGTCAGGCCAACAGCAAAGTTGGGTCAAAATGAGAGTGAGGAGGCTCACAGAGAGAAACTTCATGACAAAAATTAAGTATTAAAGTAGTAGTAGAAAAGTCAATACTTTAATGAGAAGGGAAATACTTAGTCCTTAATGTGACACATGCTATATTTTGGAGAGGATTCAGGTTGGTTTTATAATAAGTAGATGACCACTGATTCTTAACTTTAGCCACAGGTCTGGCTGTACTTGTATTACTAAAAATCTCTTCTTCCTCCAATCAACACGTAACACTGAGCAGACTGAAATTGGTGACCACAGGCAAACATGTACAGAAGTTAACCAAATTGGAATTCTCCAAGGGTCTCTTAAAAGTATTATTTTTCCCGTCAGGTCTTTAAGCCTTTATAAAATCCAATTGACTTGCAGCTCAGGACGCTGGTGGCTCACAAATCAGCACATGGTCCTTCCTCCTCACGGCCAACAGCGAGGACCAGTTACCAACGTTCAACCGCCCACACTTAACTGGAGATCTCGCACACATCTTAATATTCATAGTTTGCTTTGATTAAAATACAGGGTTTCACATTAATTTAAGGATTACCTTTTCTAACCCGGCCGAGCTGCAGTGTTTGAGTGCCACTTAAGGCGGTGTTTAATCAGGGCAATGACTGCGGCGCTGCCCGATTAGGCTGCCTCCGCTGCTGCCTGCTCCATTTTTCCCCATAATTGCAGGATATACTTTATTGTGACAGGGGCCCGAACAGTGGAATTCCAATATGCCATCCATCAGGTTCTCCATTATTGGATTAGCTGGATGTGGCATCATTACCGCTGCACTTTCATGCCTATCATTGATCGCGGCGTTCCTTCTATTTCACAATTAATGCAAGTCAGCCGGATTGATCAATCTTCTGATGAGTTTGAGCCACAGTCAATATATTCTTATGGCTCTGTGCTACTGATCTGTATGTTTTATAGCCGTGCCTAAGGATTTGTCATCCTGGCTACACATTTCCTTGGTGGGGTTGTTGTTTTTTTGGTTTTTTTTTCTCAGATACTTCTGCTCCCACCTTGCTGCCTAAACCACAAAGTGTTTATGAATTACTCACGTGGCGTGGAAAAAAAGAGGGGGCAAGAAAGTAACTAAATTCATCACTGGGAAGAATTTTCTTTTAAAAAATAAATAAATCACGCTCCTGGTTGGCTCAGTAACAACCAGTCTGATAGCTGAATTTTGCACTTGAAAACGCTGAGCTTCCCAGGAATTGCAGACATTTCATAGGACTGCAGGTTTTCATTCCTTGTTTGGAGTGACAGCAGCTTCATGAAATGTGGAAATACGTTAACAACTTGATTGTTAATATTTTTCTAACACTGTGATAGCCCTCATCATTTTTRAAACCTTCCTCTTTTTCAGAGGGTAGAGGAGTGTGCAGGAAAATCTCTCTCCACAATGAGAGGGAGGATGAAATGATGGGACATTAGGAGAAAGAGTGAACTACAATATTTGCTTAACACCATTCTTCTGTTACTCTGTGTCACAGACGTTGCTATCCACAACTGAAACTTTCTTTACAGAGAATAATAGAGTTACTGTCATTTTCTAATAAAACAGACTGTACCATAATGTGCTTCTGAATAATAAGTGTAAATAAGTGTCTTTTTTCTGCCTTCTACAGCATGTACCCAGATCAATGCCTGTATTTTTAAATGTCCGTAAAAATAATATGTGGTTTGGAAAAAAAAAAATAAATCCAGAAACAAAAAACCCAAACAAAAAACCCCACCAAGCCCAAACCAAAGCAACCTGAAAGAGCAATGTTAATTCTGGTTCACTGTTATAGTTCCATTTCCATTCATCTACATCCCAGCCTGATCTCCATTAMAAGAAGCCTCAATTAACAAAAGACACCAAATTTAAATGTAAGAAAATGAACCRAAACTTGGACAAAGAGTAAAGAATGATAATGAATACATCCAAACGAGAGTTTGGRCTTTCTGGACTGGTTTGCACATCACACATAATGCCCTCATTAAATGAGGAATAATTGCCTTTTTTCATCACTCTTTCTCATCGAGTTGCCAAAGCCAGGACTGGTGACAATTACCAGGTATTAGCAATGACAATTACACTGCCATTTTGTGACAGTGGTACCACACTTTTCAATACCTTGTTTCGTCTTGAGGAATCTAAATTTACGGACAAAAGCCACTTACAACTAAAATCATTACAATTTCTTCCAATTCAAAAAGCAAAACAACCCCTGAACAATTTTTTTTTTGTAAGCCTTGAAAATAYCACCAACACAGGAAGAAAAACACTGTCTGACAGGTGGAAATTCTCTTTTAAATGTAAAATGAGTTTTATTCAAAGCAAGTCATGTGTTCCCTTAAACATGCTGGCTTTGAAGAGAGCAGGCACTTCAGATTATCCAGACATAATTCRGTTCCACAGAAAGGGCTCTACCTAAACAATTTTCCATTACATTTCTAGTGAATTTGGAATACAAAAGAGCTTGTGCCTTAAATCTGGATAATATAAGACAACATTGAACAGTTATAGAGCTTTCAAAAGCACTTTTAAAACCAAGGAGCAAGCCTTTCCCACAGAAGTGTGGGGGCTTTGCCGTCAGTGCCACCCAGACAAGGATCACTGCTGGAATCACTGTTTTTCTCCTTCAGGAATAACATGAACTGAGAAACATGCCCGATAATTTGAAGTCTATTTAAGTCTTAAATTAGTTCATGAATCTATATTTAGGCTACCTACATATATGGCCTGGATTTAGAAATGCAGAGCACAGCAAATCTYGGCAAGGCGCTGTGCCTAAAAGTGCTCACATCTTTCGAGAATCAGGCCATTATATTTAGATGCCTAATTATGGGTGCAAGATTTGAACAAACTCAGGATTTTAGCCTAGATAAGTGCACATTACATCACAGTGGTTTTGAAGTTGCTTTGAGATATRATACACTACGGCAGGGAGTTCATACTCATGTAAAAGTGAACAAAACTCCACCTGATAATTATATATATATAAATATGTGTATATATATACATACAAATATATGTAATCCATATAAATATATSTAATACATATATTACAATWTAATATGTTGGGTGTTTATGGACAAAAAAAAATCCTGTTTTATTTCCATTGAAAAGACTACAGTATTTACAGCTGCAAAGGGAAACAAATTAACATTCTATTTAATCCTATTATCAGAAAATTTACACTAAACACAGAAAATTGTCCATTTCAGGAAAGTTAGCAATGAGATATCAAATCAAGACAACCCTAAAAATCAAATAATCATGATGATGAGTTTACAAATAATTTTTGAATATCTCAGATATCTTGGGTTTTATTTTACATCACACTGTATTTCACAGGACATAGGAGAGCAATTCCAAATCTTGAAACAAAAAGATTAAAAAAGAAATTTTTAACTGCAAGTCTTAGAGGAAAACATGATATTGTCCACTCTTAGAGGAAAACATGCTAATTTTTTTAATTTTCAAGAGGGAATCAACTGCTTTCTTTTTTCTATATAGTCACCAAGTGACTTAGTCTGTGCTGGGCAATAGCTACACTTAAATGGTTTGGGTTTGACATTGGTGCAGCCTACTGGAGCCTGGTCAGACTTCCAAACAGAATCTTCTGCTTTTTTAAACTAATTCCTTCTTTAGGAAACAATGGCTACACTTTGGCCTATTAGTACACTTGTGTGTGTCTCTCTCTCTCTGTATTTTGTGGATCACTTATGCAAATGTATTTATATGTATGTTTTCAGCAATATAGCAAGAAAAAAACCCCACTCGAAATACTCAATTTTCAGCATTGCTGTGATTTACCAGTTTTGGGATGTGCTTGCCCAGCTAAACATCACTGCAGTCTCTGCAGTAAAACAGGGAAGTGCATCAGGAATTTAGATGGATGTGAACTCAAAGTCTTTTCCAGGAAATCACTGCATGGCTACACAAACTGAAATTCCATCCTCAATTACTCTATCAGTAAAAACCCCTAACAATAAACATTTCATATAGCCATAAATCATTATTTGTCTTTTACAGTAAAAGAAATTAACCACATATTTTTGCTTTCAATTTTTTATGGAAATCAGAAGAAAACAACACTGCAGGCAGAAGAATTTGCATCATAGACAAAAGAAATAACCTCTGTCCTGGGCCCAATCTTTYGGAGTTTTTACTTTTTGCATAGGCAAAGGCACGGTCAGAATGCACACAGAGGCAGGGAGKGGGGCACAGGCAGCTCAGCTAACAGGATACACACTCTCAGCTTCTCTTTCCACCTCCTCAAATAAATGTTCATTACTTTTTCAAAGGAAATGACAAGTAATTTATGAGGTAATACACATAAATGCTCCAAGCACGAGAAAACACAGCTCTCAAATAATGCAAAGAAACTTATGTCTCTGAGGACTTTGAAGGTATTGCCAGGTTCTCCTGTGCAGAGGTAYAGTATAAATACTATAAAATGCAGTAGAAAGCATTAAGCAACACATACTTCCTGCTGAATTATAGATGTAATCAAAATGAGCAAATACACAACATCACTCTTCACCATGCTTGTCTTCCTAGAGAATTTAAGCTGAAGCTCCAGCTTTTGTGTTCTCTGGGTTTTATGCCATCTCCGTTGTTTACCTAAGAGATTCTGAGTTTCATAACATGTCATAGCACATCAYAAAAAAGGTATAAACCCGGACATTTCTCTTGAAAGTCATATATCAAGTTCCCGCCAACACCTGCACCAGGAATAGGTTTTGATTCCAGCTTAAATGTATATTTCATYGCTTCTGTTTCAACACCATTTTAAATATTTACTTAACATCTTTGTAAAGACAGAGCCGGTGTCGTTAAACCAGAAAGCAGAATTCTGCTATGGAAATTGTAATCATTACAGCTTGACCTAAAACTGCTAATGTAGGCTTTTCTGTCGTCTCGTTTCGCAGACAGAAAAGCAGTTTCCTGTGGCTCACTGATCCTGACAATACCCTCAGACCAATTCCCATGATTCCCTCATCATGGGCAGATATCATTTCAACAGATGTCAAGAACAGCTAAGTGCACTTAGCCCTATTTGTTAAATTCCTAGGGGGAGGTAGATTGGCGAAATTCATCCTGTAATTAAACCGCATATTTCTTTCAAGCTGCCTCTTCCCTCTTCCCTTCATAATCCCTCTGCCTCGCATCAAATCATTTAGGCACTTATTGGCTACAATCAATACAATATGAGAGACATTAATTTAGTCCCTGGGAGGCTTGCTGGGAAGAGGCAGCCSTGCTCTGCCAGCATTCCGGGCCGTTCCTCGCTGCCCCTCGGAGCCAGCGCGGGTGGATTTATGGCAACCCCACACCCTGTGCCCGCAGCCCTGGTGTGCAGCCAACGTCAGACACTGGCTGGGAATGGGAAACACTGAACACATCCCCTAAGGCACACAACGGTGCTGCTCAGCCCCAGCCCCTGAGAGGAGGAGGTGGGAGGCTCGAGCAGAACCTGAACAATTAAACCCGAGCTTTCCATATGCTCCGGTGCCCCTCSTGCCTCGCTGCAGGCAGGGAAATCAGGGTTGGAGAGGAACACTAACGAGGGTTCTCCCTGACAGACATGGGCTTCAAAGTCACATCTTTCACTTGTCTTTTATCTTGCCTTTTAGCTTGCACATCCTCTTACTGAATATGGTTGAATTTGGCTGGGATTTGGCTTTGTCCTCAGTGAGGTGTGACAGCACGAAACCATCCTTTTCTTTTTTTTTTAATAAAAAGAATCTATAAAAAGAACTCTAAAATTGGCTTGAGCTTCATTTTTAAGAATATACTGTTGCATTATATATTTGCGAGCAAATATATAAACCAAGTCCCTAAAATGTAACTGTGAAGCTGAGGGCTTAGAAGTGTCAACAAGAAACCATATTAAATGCTTCATAAATCCCAGGCATGTAACACGCCGGGAAGCTATCAATATGTACACCAAACAATATGTCATTTGCAATTAAAATTGTATTTGTACAGAAACGAGGACTAAAATTGGTACACACACGGATTACTAATGTGGTAGGCTAACTTGGGAAGCGAGAAAAAAAAAACAACTTCTAAGGCTTAATTGGATTATTTTGCTGCAACTGCAAAAACACAATCAATCAGACAAACAAAACTTCCATACACAATTATATGTATTTAATTTTTAAAGTAGTGAACTAATTAGAAAGTATTTTTGTCCATTTTATAATGACTATAATTTATAACTTTCACATTAGCAAATTCTAATTTAAATGATGTCGTGTTGTCTGTTTGAGCTCGTTTTCTGGGGCAGCAGGAGGAAAACCACTGTCTTGGGGTGTGCTTGGAGCTTGTGCAGACCCTGAGCAGGCAGGAGCACTCGTGGGCAGCCACAGGCAGGGAGAGAGGAGAGGATGAAGCTGTGGGGAAGCCCMAGCAGCCTCAGCAGCACAGAGGTTTCAGCAAGCTCTGCCTTGGCCCTGGCTGGATGTGCTCATTAATTGGAATTACTGAAGATTTTCTTCACACCTTTCACTCCTGCTCCTAAAGTACTAGCATGTATTTAAGATTTTAAAGACCTACACCCTTAATTTACTTTTTCATTTCTAATTTACATATTTCTTTTGTTTAGGGGGGAGAGCAATTGCTTTATTATCGAAATTGATTGGGGGGAAAAAAGGGTGTTTTCACAGGTTCTCAGCAGACCTGTAATATATTATGGTTAAAACAGTCACAATGCATACAGGAATCTTTTCAACTGCAAGGAAAAAAACAAAGTTCAGAGTACCACGAGGTGATCATCCTGTACTGCAGAGAGGCTGGGAAAATCTAGGAAAAAACAATAACCCTGCAAGTGTTTTAAGGGATTTGCATTCCTTTACAACACASTTTTTCTCTTTGACTAAAGGTACTTCCCAGTTGAAATTGGTAACATCAATTACAGGCTCAGCACCAAAAAAATGGACAAAACATAACCATTCATTTTATAACCAATAACCCTTCAAGTTTACAAGGTTAACTGGAGTGGAGTCTCGTCCCTCTAACTGGAGCAGAAAGTCACCAGCATAAACGGCAAAGGTTTGGRCTCTTTCCCTAACTCAGAGCCATTTCCCAGAAAGTCCTTTTGGACTTTGTACCTTTTCCTTTTCAGGAAGTGTTTAACCAGAGGATTTTTACCTTTCAATTCCACAACCTCCTAAGAGAGTCATCCACCTTCTTGACTCACCTTGTGCTCAGGTTAAAACCTGCAACCACTGCTAATCCCAGCTGAAACTCAATTTTTTTTTTTTTTTTTGGGGGGGGGAACACTGTTTGAAAGGCATTATCTACTCCCCATTCTAATAAACAAAGAATTTCACAGACATGACTCTCATAAATGCCCTTTACTGTCCCAACAGATCAGGCAAGAGCCTTCCGATTTCTCAAAAATTTGTAGGAAAGAAGGAAAGAAAAATATCTCTTACCCCAAAAGAAAAAACCTGCTGAAAAAAGGACTACAGTGCATACTTTCAATATGGAAATATACTGCCTTAACCTCATACCCCTGAGAGCCACAATTAAGCACTCTAGAAATTAAGAAATTATTAGGGAAAATATGTTATCATCCAGGCAAATACTTTTATTATACTTTAATTCATTAGAAATATTTCTAAACTCTCCCTGGGGAAAGAGCACAGTTTAAAATTGCTTACATCTTTCTTAAAAGCTGAAGTAAGCTTTCCTGTTTCATCTTTTATAATCTTATTTTTAAAGTTTGCAGAAACTGCTGACTTGGTGCTGCAAACAGATAATTATTCCAAATACCTTTTTTCGGGTGTTTTTTCTAGGCACGCCTAATTGTTGTCTGCCCTTTTACATTCTACTTCTGGATGTCATGAAGATTTGCAAACTGGAAAAAAAAAAAAAAAAAAAAATCCACCACAAGAAAACCCACACTGGATACACCTGCTTAATGCCCATAATTAGGTTACCACTAATTCCTAGAGCTGTCACTGGAGGCTGGGCAGGTAAATGACAAAGGCAGGGAGCTTCACATCAAAAATAATTAGTCTCAGGTTTTTTAATATTACTTTGAGGACAACAGCTTCATTCCATCTGTCTTTTCCCCCCACCCCAGTAGCCATTTCATAATTACTGGAGGACTGGCTGAGGTAACTCCTCCATTGGAAGGAAACTCCTGCCTTCACATTGCCACACTCTGAATTGCTCCTAATTTGATACTTCCTCATTAGTAGGAGGGCAAAGGAGGAGTAAGCTTTGCCCTGAGTGCTCGCCCGATCTCAGCAGTTTGTGGGTTTGAAGCTTCTTGGTGCATTTTTGTGTTTGTTTACTATTTCCTGGTGGATTGTTTTGTCCATTAAATTCTTGAGTCTTCCCTTGAACCCAAGTAAATATTTAGCATTTGAAATATCCTGTTGCAAGACCTACATCTAGCACCTATAAGGTGCTTATTAAGGTGTTTTACACTAAAAATATATACAAATACAACCAAAAGGAACTGACCAAAATTACATGGATAACTTGAATTCTGAGAGACCTCCCTCATGAGTATTTTATTTTGTCATTTATTTTTATTTTAAYATGTTACCTCTGGTGTGAATGTTRCGCATTATAAATGAGGACACTTATTCCCTAAAATTGCCTTAGAACTATAAGAAAAAAGMAAAAAATAGTCATAACACATCAAGGACTGTTAGTGATTATCAACTTCAAGTCATTACTATGCATAAATGTTCCAGCAGGGCAGCATAGAGGGAAAAAAAGAAATTTTGTCTCAAACTAAGATAGGTGGTCAGGAAATTTAATAGTTAGTTACAAAATAATAATAAAAAAATATTGCAAAACACTGAAGTGACACATGGTAAAAATGGCTAAACTATTGAGAAATTCAAGAGTTTTCTGCAAAATCTTATTTTATTTCATTTCCATTACCTTCTCTTCAAGCTATAATCAGGTGGAGCAACAACTTGTCTCTTTACAATAATTCCCTCCTGACAGTGCGCTTGGAAAAGCCTGAAGGTTCAGATTTGGTAGCACCTTCAGATTAAGCTATTTTATAAGTATTATTAAAAGCAAGTGAAGGAAATCTAGGAGAATAAGATTAGCATTATAGAAAAAACCACTGCACTAGAATACCTCATTAGGAAAATAAATAGTTTTCTCTTTAAAACAAGAAAGTCTGAAGTTAAGAAAGTTCCATTTCAGACTACTAAAGGCAACAGGTTTTTACTGTGTATTTTTATTCTAACGCTGCATTTCATYATGCAAGTGCAGAATACACTGTCCATTGACTGTCTTTTTGTGAAAACTGTTCAGATCTTTTTTGTTTATAGAAATCTTGGCTTTCTACCACACAAAGYAGAAATTCTCCTCGTTGTTAGTGCAGCCCCTGTCCCCACTGCACGAGGCAGCACCAGGACAGACACACACACCAATTCTGGACTGTTGTAGCCTCTGCAGTGCAGTGGCCAGAGACACCAACCAGGCTTTGTACATCATGGGTTGGTGCCCTGCTTAAAATTATCTTCATTCCCCTCCTTTTGTTATCTCTATTATTGAATACTTAAGGCCTCTGCTGTTCCATGTAAGATTATTCCCTCTTTCCCCTTTCTGACTTCAGTTTCCTTCTTTAGACTCCTCCAYAACCACTCTGGTTCTACAGCTCTCTGGCACTTCTGTGTACGACCACCTCTCTAAACTTGCTGGATGCAGAGTTTACACTCATATCCAGGAGTTTCCCTGTTCCCAGTCTGTTCTCCCATGCAATCCATCTGTTTAAGGAAAAGGGGCTGACAGTGCCCTCTAATGAATGTTTTGTAAGCCAAGGCTAAAAGCTAGCTCTTCATGCTCACACTCACCTCATCTGTAAACCACTTTCTGTGCCATCAGCCAGGCAGCTGATGATAACTCCTGTTGTAATTGCTCTCTCTCATTAGCTCTGTCAGCTTCTTGTCTGCCATCAGCTTTTTTTAGGAGCTCTAAGAGGTGCCCGTCCTTGCTTTCCCGCTCTTTTCCCCACACATCTTATCTGTGGTCGTTTATCACCTACAGAGACATTTTCATGTGACTCACGAGGGCAGCTCTCTAATGCTGATATGTGGAACTAAACCTTGTCTTTGTCAAATCTCCTCATGGATATCCAACAACTGCTTCAAGTTCAAAGCAGAACTTTATTTCTCYTATTGCCTGTCAGCTTCCAAGCCCTCCCTCTTCAACTTCCCATAGATTCATCATCTTGAACTCATGGAAGAACTTAGAAATGTTACACAGAAAAAAATCTGCAACATCTAGCACCTCATATCCAACTGGAGAACTTAAAATTCTCACCTGATGCTTCATCACACCACTTTGCAATTAACATTTTCTTCCACCTTGGCTCTACTCACAACCTTTTAGATGACTGCTGCCAGAGCAATTTCATGAAATCGTTGCTCAGCCCATTTCAGCCSCCTCCATCCCCTCAGCCAGCCCTACCTCTTTCCATCTCTCTCATGAACAGGAGGAGCAGTTTTGCACCTTCRTAAACTAGAGCAGTCCTTGTTCCTTTAGAAAGAGATGTAACACTCTGTAAGTGACATAAGTGGTATCCCTACAGTTGTGGTGAAAGGTGATGCCTGGTAACTCCTTTTTTAACATGCAGAAAACAATGCATGATTCCACACTTCATCACTGATTTCTCTCTTCTGCACCTTTTCCTGACATTTGCACGTTTTCTCTTTTCCCTTCTTAATTCCTGTTCTTAAATTCTTAAAACGGTTTAGGTTCTCCTCACCATAGCTGAAAACCTGACCCCAATCAATTYGCAAAGCTGAGATTTTTGGGAAGATAGGGGCAAAAAGTAGAAAAGTGTTATACTCCARAAGCTTTCCATTTTAGAGCCAGGATCATTTTTATCACTTTGTTGACTCTTATCCTTTCTGTAATGTATTGTTTTGTCAGCTCCTAAACGACTGATTTTAATCCATCACGCCAGGCAGGCCCACAATCAATCGAAAAGCACAAGAGAAAAAAGGTAGCTCTTAATCATTATTAGTTCTCTCTTCAAAAGAACTCTGCTTTAACTTTTGATCTATGTACTTCAGACCACGCAAAATCTATTCGTTTGAGTTTAATCTTAATCAGTGCTTTGTCTGCTAATTAGCCAAGCAGGATGACAGCGTTGCAGGGTAAGCTTTAATGTTTCTCACAAAAGGGASTAAAACCACCCCACTCAGGACGATGTCATGGAAGGGATCACTGATACCTAAACCACACTTGGGGAGATCTTCATGKGTTTGTGTGTGTGAGCCCAGGTGCTGCAGAGATCCACCCTGCCCTTATATACATATATTTTCATTAGTGAACTTCCAGACTGTCCATCCAGATGGGGCAGCAGGAGGAGGCCATTTGGGCTGTGTTCATTTGGGTGCCCTGTGATCTGTGTGCCTGACTGTACATATATACATACATGTACACATACATATGCATGTAATGCATGCATGTGCCTGTTGGAATGAATCTTCAGGTCAGACCTGGGATATGGTGTGGTAACAGCCTCACCTCTCGGGCTGTTGCCTCTGCCATGATATAGTTCCCCTTAACTTTTCACATAGTGTTATTTTAGAACATAAAAGAAATATAAATATGTGCAAAACATGCATAGAATACACAATACATCCTTTTTCCTCTCCAGACGAATATCTTTACCTGAAAAAATAATAGGAAACTGATTTTTATTATTGCCATGCCTTCTACCTGAGCTGCTGAGTAACTTTTACCTTGTGGAGGTAACAATACATCAAACAAAGATAAGGTTTGTACATCAAGAGATTCAAGAGAAGTGAAACTCTGGAAGTATCTGAGCACACCCAGCACGCACCAGATYTAYTAWTAAGGGGAAGAGYTCTCCARCCCAATGGAACAGTGACCCAGCTTTGGAGAAGCTCGTGTGTATTTTGCTGCTGGGATTTTTCCTGGCTGACATCCCTGCTCCAGTTCTCAGACCCACAAAGCCATTTGACCCCAATCTGTGGCAAGAGCCTRATTCACTGGGACACCACCAGGATCACCAGGAAAAACTCAGGCTGTGTGGGCAGTGGTGGAATCAGGAGCCTGTGATGAAAAGGAGTTTGACTGTCCTGGTTTGATTTTGCATTATTTTGATGCTAARCCTACACCTTCCTCAGAAAAGGGAGATGTTGCTTTCCTGGGTTTAGGCATTTTGTCAGTCCTATTCGGGCTGGGACACCCAGATCGAACAGTCTATTTGTAATCCAGCAACTCCCAGTAAAACTGCTCTTCCTTACCTTGGAAAATTAACAGCAGCAGGGGGAAATCTCTGCCTGGAGCTGATGTTCAGTTCATGACAAAGGCWGGTTTGCTCTGAGCTCTTTCAGCACAACAAAACTTTGTTAAGAAAACTTAAACTTTGGGGGCAAAATGGAACCCTGATCAAGTCAGTGGCAGTTTCTGTTATTAACCAAAGCACAGCAAYACCATTATGTGGCAGGATTCTGTGGTTCCAAGAGCCACTGTCAGCTGCCTCCTGCTGTGCACTTCCACTGAATGACAGCCGTTCCCTACAATGCCTTTGGGAGCATAAACTCATTTTATGGCTAACAAAGGGAGGATTTTTTAAAACAGGACKGTATTATTGTAAAATTGTGCTAGTATCAGAGAGTCAAGAAAAAGTAATTTTAAAGTTATACCACCACTTTAAATTCTCTTCTGTCACTGTGTACTACTTGGTTGTGTTTCATATCTTCAGGTGTGACAAAAAAGAAATGCTTGAAAACAGGGTTAAACACCTGCAGGATGTAACTTTATAGCATTAGCCCTGATTATAAACATAAAGGTAACTGRTGCATTGTAATAGAATCTTCTTATGACCCAGGCTAGGACTGTAAAATGCAAAGCTTCATACTGTGCTCACCGTGTTCAGTTAAAAGCAGAAAAAAATAGAGCTGCATTTTCCCCATCCTCAGCAGAACTGCCATCCCTTCTCCCAGGGTTTCCTAATCCTTTCTGGCACCTGAGGCATCTGAGCAGTTGGTGGGAAGAAGTGAAACTGTGACGAAGTGAGTCTCATTTCAGATTTACAGTCCAATCACTCACAAAACCTGCCAATTCACTTTATGGCATGTACTGTGAAAATTCATTATTTAATACGAGCCTAAAAAATCTATTGGTGCACCACAGCARCTTGACTTTGAATTATAAAAGAACGAGTAACACAGTATGTGGTGTCTTTAAGCTTGTAGTGAGGTAGCCCAGCATATACTTAAAATGTCCTTTGTGTGTTCCAGTTAAGCACACTTGTTCAGCCAACAAGCTGCTCTATTTCCATGTTTTTCCTATGTATTTTTATGTGACTACTATATATGTATAAATCCACGTGTGTATTAGGTGCTAAGAAAAGAGGACACAATAAAGGGCTGGTTCTAGGTTAGAAATCATTTTGATTTCAAATATTTTCATTAAAAAGAAAAATCAAAGACATTTTAACCCACCAGTTTTCAGATAATGGAAATCATAACTACTCAAACCAGGTCAACTCACTAAATACCTTTGTTACTTTATAGACAGATGATTTAGGGAAAAAATCCACTTTAGGGTGTGTGGATTCYATAATCATGACTGTGTCAGGTGATCCTGCTGCTACCTTAGAGCTCCTAACTCCTCACTCTCCTCCCCAGTCTGGCTTGGCTCCGAAAAAGGCAATTTCTCYATCCTACAGACCTGTCAAATGCTACGACAATAACCGAGAAAAAAAATTAACTTATCCTTAAAGACAACACCAAGATGTCTCAGGGTGTTTTGTGCCCAGCCCTGTTGACTCAAGCTGCAGAACCACACCTGCCACATCTCTGGGCCTCCAGAAAGCACAATAAAGTGGGCAGGAGCTGGGCCATTCATTTGCTGTGTGTAGCAGCAGGAGCAGGGGGCTCGGAGCACACCCAAGCACACCTTGGGTTGCCTCTGGTGCTCACAGAGCACAGCCTCACTGGGGCAGCCTGCGCTCCCAGCTCACCCCTGCTCCACAGAACATCAAAGCTGCGGCGTCATTTTGTAGTTTGCAAAACGCCAAACAGCACCAGCTCCGTAGTGAGATGGGTTGACTGATGACTGCATTTACAGCTGATGACTCTTTTGAAGTTGCACTCTAATTTTTTTACTACGCTTTTATGTTACAAACATACACAATTAAAAATTTTGCAATTATTTGTCCTACCAAAATTAAAACACGCAAAATAAACCTCAGACGGGCCATAAGTTCCGTAAGTTTTTTCTTTCCCCCTTTATGTCTAATTCATTCTCTTTAATTCCTTACTCCTTATAGCAGCAGTTTGATATAATAAACCATAGTTTGTAAAAGCCATTAAGAGCAAGCTTGCTGGTAGCAATCCTATTAAGTTACCTCATCAAGTGATGTGCTGTAATGTTCTCACATCAACTTTCTTTAGCTCTTCACTGCAACATTTATAAGCGGCTCAGATTCCTGAAGTCTAGAAGTGTTTTGTTGAAATTACGAGCAAAAATTTCTTAATGGAGCATAGAAAACTGGAAGCAATGTAAAAAAAACCCTAGTTCAATTACAAAAGTATTTTTGAAAAATCAGTTAAAGCCAGCAATATTGTAACAGCATTAATTAAAGGAAGGGTAACCCTTCTCACAGTTCAGAGTGAGAATGCCCAGAACCTCAATTCTGGAAGCTCATTTTTGCARAGGTAAATTGACACTCCTTCCCTTGGCATCCACATTGGGATCTCCTCCTGCACGTTCCCTCTGAGCAGAGAGGAGGGAGTGGATGCTTCCCACCGGCAATGACAGGCTCCAACCCAGCACACTTCAGTGTGGTCATCACAGTCATCACATGCTTTGGAGTGTCAAACAGCCCTGACTCTGAAAYGCTCAGAAGAAACTGAAACCCAAAAGCTGAATAAGAGGTAAAACACAATTCATCAGACACATCAGGCAACATCTTGTTTTTTCTTAAAATAGAATCCTGTGGTTAACAGTCATACAGCTACTGTACTTCCTAAGGCAGGGTCAAGTTTGCTTAATAAAATATGTTTGGCTTATTGAATTATGACATTTYGAATCACAAGGAGTACAAAATTATTGCTAAAAAYGGAATGGGAAACTTTTCTTTTCTAGCTATCTTCTCAAAAATCAAGTTGCAATACCCTTTCAGCATTTCATTCTTTTCCACTGTATTACACGCTAGCCTTTATTAATATTTCTCTTTCAATATGTTTCAGGATATACATTTTTCCATTTTTCTTCTGCTTGGCTTTTGACTTGCAATAAATAAAGCCACAGCACAAACTYATTGTACATATTACTTTTCTACAAATCCCAATGCTTCCTTTTACTTTTCTACCAAATTTGAAACATTTTGACCCTTGCAGGTTTATTTTTCTCTTTTCATCATAATCAGAGCTTTTAAGATGAATCAAGACAATTGCCAGAATTCCTAGTCAGGTAAAGGTAATGTATCCACAAAGCTATAAAGTGCAAGATAATTATACTAAAGATTTGCCTACTCCTGTCCTGTAACCAAATGCAAGTTTTACACTTCAAACCCCAARGAACTGGGTGCTGTTAAAGCACCATCAAAGCACTATTAGACTTCCCAAGAAGGAAGAAGTGCAGGGCTTCTGCAAACGACTGTCACCATCCCAAAAACCTGGACATGCCAGAAATGGTTACACACAAACAGATCAAACCAATCCCAGACTAATTTGTAGTTTGAGTTACCTCTCCTGATTAATACACAACAGCTCGAGTGACCAGAAGAGSAGGAAACTCCCTCCTCAGACGAGGTCTGTGCAACACATCGTGGGACTCCACCCAGCATCCGCCCAATCCTACACCAGTGTGGGGTTCCCACCRTGTGAGGGGATGCTAGATTTACTCCCTATTGCTATTCCTCTTTTTATTCTCTCTTATTAAACCAGTCATTTGATTGAGCTATTTCTTTTCAGACCTTTCTTATTGAGATCCAGAGCAAACCCCTCCCCACCTCTCCGTCCCCCCTTGAGGAACAGGGCCCAGCTGGGCTGTGGATCGTGGACCTCCAGCCCTCAGGGGATGCTGTACACACAGACTCCACTGTGCTGCAGGGCTGCCACAAGTGTTTCTACTTCAACACCTTCTCACTGTGTTTATATTTAATTGACCAGCGAAGTAATTACTTCCTCCAGAAAGAAATCAATTTAGTTTCCTATATTTTCCTCACTTTCTTTTGTTGCAGCCAGTGCGATACAGATGGCCAATGTTGTTTCTAATTCCTCCTATTCGGTTCTTCAGTTCCACAAAAAAGGTGTTTCTTGTCCAGATTGCAGTTCCTGTTTCCCACGTTTCATGCCCTGTCAGTCAGTCGTGTTTCTGCTGCCTACTTTTCCTTGTTATTGGACTAAGGAAAGAATATTTTTCCCATATTGGTTTCTGTACAGTATTGGTAGCCTACTTCCAAAGGAAACCTATAAAATCCAAAAGCAGTACTCTATAGAAGCTTATCTCCTCACAAATACCCCATAATTGTGAACAATGCATGGTATTGTTTTAAATAAGTACATTCCTTCCTTTGTCCATCTCAAGCAAGCTTGGAAATTTCCCAGCCCAAGTAATCCACAGCGTAAAAATGCTGCAAAATTCTTTTTTAACTCTAATGTTTTCACAAGGGCATACCTTACCGTGTTTTATAAACCTACTTTATTTTATTACACGAATTCATATAAAAACTATAAACCAGGTTTTACATCACTTTCAGCTTTTGACCATTCATCAGTTTTCCATGATAAAGCCACGGCGAAATCAATATCCTTGTAAAGTCAAGCTGTCAAAAGTTACTAGACTATTTCCAAAGGCAATCCCAATGAGACAGACTACCAGATGTTTTCAATATATTTCCTACAAGATTGCATGATAATTTTAGTGAGACTGAAGGAAACAATACAACAGGTAGTGTTTTGAGGTTTGACATTTTAAATAGCGAGCCCAATTGATTTTTACAAGATACCAGAGACAAAAATGCCAGTTCTGGAAAATTTATACCCAAACATTCATCCACAGAAACTTAAGAGCAATTGTGTTGTCAAACAGCAAGGAAAGGAGCCTTTARCAAAAGCCAGTATAAAAATATACCTATATGTGTATGAGCATGCCTGTACTTATACATAAAGATATATATTTAATAGACACACACAGGTATAGGTGTATGGGAGCACAGGCACTTCACTGTATTAATTTTGCCCTTCTGCTGATTTACAGTTTTATTTCTTATAGAAGACTGCCAATTATGATTAAAATTCCCCTTATAATTAATTCAAAATTTTATTAAATTCAGCTTTTATAACTTTAAATATAATAACGCCAGCCAAGCCAGGGCAGAGAATATGTCTAGTCATTAATTTTACTTGTATCATTTCTCATTCCTCAAAAAAATGGCAATAAAAGGATCCCTCCTCAGAAATCAGCCTGGCCATGGCCATACTCATCTCCATAATAGCACAATTTCCAATTCACGCCTCATTTTCATTAATGTTTCTAGCCATAAATTTTTAAGCATATGATAAAAAATTTCTGAAGCGGCATAAAACTAACATGAAGAGGGAGTTCATTAGTATGTGACCCTAATTAGAAATTCCATATTAACTCCCCATTTCTACTTGTGCATATCCAATAGCAGCAGGCCTAATATGCTGTGTATCAGTCGCACATTTGTTTTAAGAGCTCTCTCCCCTCCCTTACTCATTTTTATTTTTACACAATTTCTATGTTTCCCCTGCTACTGAATAAGTCAACAGACAACTGTATCACAGCAGCACCTTTTGTGTCACAAATTATCCTGGAGAATTGTAAGAAGCTACCAGCCCAATGCTTTATTAATGATACCAGATCATAAAAAGAAAGGGGAAATTGCTGACTCCAACTCTTTTCTAATGTTGGGTGATAAAAATGCTACTTCAGGATTCAGAAGGTTAAGTTCTAATGTGTATTTTGAATAGAGTATGCTGAAATAATTGCCTCATAAAGCAATGCATTGACCAGCCTGCTAATGGCTGYATAGTGCAAAACTCAGCAAAGAGTGCCAAGCTTACTGGAAAAAATGCTGTGGCACTACTTTTGTAGCTTTCCATATTAAGTTAACTTTACCCTTTTCCACTTTTTTGTTTTTAATCCTGCCAAAGGAAAACCCACCCACCTAAATCCTTGCTGACTCCTTTCTGCTGTGTGAGGAGCAAATTATTAAAATGCAAACCCCAAAAAGCAAACACCCAAGCAGGTTCCAACACAAGAGTAAGCAACCACAATCACATTTCACTCATATGAACCCAATCACTAATCTATTTTTTTGGTTTTCTGCTCGTTTCAGTTKGATATCAAGCCAGCAGCCAAACTGGAACCAAAGCAACAACTGCATTTTTAAATATGGATGGAATTTCTAGCTTATAAACTTTTCATTAACAAGAATGTGTCTGATGGAGACCTGTCCTTTCTGTCAGCACACACTCCAGGCACTGAAACAGCACAGCAGGGCTTCAACTCTGTCCCTGTTTACATAATACCCAAGAAAAATCAAATAATCAAAAAGAGCTCAATATACATTTGAAGGCACACAATGCTCTGTGAGTTGTATCCAGAATTAAGAAAAAAACTACATTAAAACCATGTGTCAGGTACCACTTTTGAGAGCCCCATTTTTATCCAATAACCATTCTCTCATCAGTGAAACCAGATTTTCAGCTTCCAACTTTCCTGCAGTCAGGCAAAGGCTTGAGAGCGAACTGGGTTTAGTCACTGACAGAGCCTTGAATGTCATTCATGGGAAACCCAGAGCCCAGAGCATACCACAACTTCCCAAACACCCCATTCCCTTCCCAGGGACCTGCAGGGCACTGACATCATCTCCCAGCCTATACCTGGCTCACAGCTCTGTTAAAACAGAGCCCACCTGACCCTCSCATGTGAAAAAAGCTGTTTATATCAAATAGGATACCCAGGATCCCAGAACTTACATTTAGATACCAGGAGATGAGGCTATTTTAGGAGGAGCTCTCAGTGTTAGAATTTACTGTCCTGCAAAATGCTAATAAAACCTAAATTATAATTTTTGTACTGATTAAAACACAAAGCCATAAGCCATACATTTTAATTCTTTCTCCCTGACCTGTGTAGGTAGAGCCTCAAAGTACACTTTTGGCTTTGGCTTTTTTCTTTGCATCTGCTTGTTTTGGTTTTTTTAATGTACCCGGATTCAGAGAGTTATCAATAATTTTAATCTGAGAAACAACCAATGAAGGCATGTTACCAAGTTCAATGATAAAACTCTTTTTGATTTCAAAGTTTTTTGTATTAACAGTGAAATGCAAGTGATGAYGTTGGTAACTACTACAAATATCTAAGAACTGACCCTTCATACAATCTATATTCTGAGCTGGGATGTGTTTGGGATACGAATATAGGAAATGCTAAGACGATTATCAGAGTGGAATAAAAACTCGCTTAGGCTACATATTGATCAAAAAATCCCAGCCTACAAAGTGCAATGAAGAATTTCACTGAATAATAATATATACCAACACCAGTGCACAGAAATAAACCTACAGTGAAGGCACTAAGTTTTAAAAAGTCCTTGGTTTTGTCTTGATTGACAGATGTGCAATTTTAAAATACAAATCATTCATGAAAAAAAMCAGTGACATCTCTCTACATTATAAAAACTAATGGATCAGAACACTGATTACTGGAAGAATAAATCAGCTTTTGAGATCTTAAGATGTCATAAACTAAGCATCACACACTGTGGATATGAGATGTATTACCAGAACCATTTGATTGATTTATTGTTAGTTTTGCAATCAGTCTTTTCAACCTCTTTTTTTTCCAACCCATTATCACTAGTGAACAAATATATTAAAAGCCCTTTGAGTGCAATGTGTATCAATAATTTCACCTTTTTAAAAGAGATTTATTGCAAATAGCAATTAAAGATTCAGCTTTATTTTCAAAAGTGACCCTACACCTTCCTTTAATGAAACASAAACAGAATAGAAGCAAAGCAGAGTGGCCTCTCCAGAGCGCTGCCTTAGATGAAAATTCACAGACACCTAAAATYCCTGATTCATTTTAAGGGTAAAAACGAAAATTATTTTCAGTGTTTCTGTCCTCCCSCTCTCCTCCACACACATACATACTATTTTCCCCCCTGGGAAATAGTAAAAAAAAAAGCTATTAGTTATTACTATAAGTAGTAGTCAAAATCCTGTCAAAAGGCAATTTTGATAGATTGCTATTTGAATAAAAATAAGASAGGCATTGTATTTATATGACAAGTATAGATGTGAGATTAAATGATATTATAAAACTTCAGAATATTTTTTTTCATTATCTCTGTTTGGATCAAGCACATTAAGATGAGACAAGCCAAAGTTAGCTCCAATTCCCACAACTTAGCAACRACGTGACCCACTTGAAATTTCTTTTCTAAGACTTGGCTGACTTAGCCAAAGCTAAAGCACACATCTTCATATAATGGGCCAGAACATCAATCAAGGCTTATTTTTAATCCTTCACTGCTATTCTGAGTTCTTTTAGAAACTTACTTTGATTTAGTTATTCAAATACATGTTTTCATTGAACTCTGCTACTTTTACTCGTTTTCTACAAAAMCAATGAGAGAAGGATAAGCATGGGAAACTCTGGCATGTAGAAAAGGGCTGCAGTTTGGAACTAATATTTGCCTTTATTATATTTACAACAAATGGCATCTAAATTCCAGCCCAACATTTTTTTATGCACATACCTTTGACTCTTCCATGACAGGCTTTCAAACAGAGCTCAAATAAACAAAATAAGGAGTAAAAGAGCAATCAGACAGACCGAATCAGGTGGATTTGAGTGTGAACCTGACACCTCCAGCTGAGTGCCTGAATCCCCTCAGCTGCTCTGGGCATTCACTTAGCCACATGTTTGAACCCTTGAGCTTTCTACCAAAAAAAAATCCAACAGACAGAAAGCATTCAAGCCCCAGGCAGATGGGTAAGAAACTCGTCTGAGGTATTAGAAGGAAGGTTTAASTCCAGTGAATACTTCCCTACACTTATTAAGTCAAATCATGTCCAGGAAGGGATGTTCAGGGATGTTTCCAGGAAGGTATTTCAGCTTACCCTACACAACGAGTAGGAATTCTCAGCTATTGGTTGCATTTTGGTCTTGAGAATCACAGCACCATCCAATAACTCAGCTTGGAAGGGGCGTCAAGAAACTGGAAGCAGGAACTCCTCATTAAAGCGTAGTCATCTATGAAATGACACCATGCTTGCTTAGGATTTGATCCAGATACTCTTTAGGAACCTCCAAAAGGGGAGATCACACAGCTGCCTCTCTGAGCTTAAATACTTCTAATGCCTAACTATTCACAGGGAAAAACTTTTCCCTGTGTTCAGGTTGAACCTGCCTTGCTTTAACTTGCATTTCTCACCCTCTTGTCATGCTACCCCTGTGGAGAGGCAGGCTCTGTCTTCTTGATCTCCTCACAGGTACCCAGGGGCTGCTCTTTGGTTCCCCCAAACTCCTGCACCCCAAGCTGAGCAAGCCTTGTTCCCTCAGGGTCTCCTCCCAGGCTGTGCTGCATTCCTGACCAGTGCCAGTAGAAAGGCTGACATGGAAGAAAGACTTGAAACTAGGAAGAGTTGAAAGTTTAAACCAGCAGCCCTGTGGAGGGCTTATGGAGGAGGCTGACGAGGAAACAGAACACCAAATCAACCAAACATGGAGTCTCCTCAAAAATGTCCATGGAAAAACAAGGAACTGTTTATAAAGCAAAATTATGGACAATGTAGGAAGGCACAAGCAATCCAGGAGGCTCCTGGATGTGGAGTGCATTGATGAAGAAATTCCTGCTGGTGCAGCCTGGATGAAGGGTAGAGAGGACCCTGAGCAAGGGTGGTGGGGACAGACAACCGGGAGGAGTGGCTGATGTGCCAGAGGGTCACACTGAYGTCCAGAGGGGCCTGGATTTCTTCCCTGTGAGGTGGACTGACCACTGGAGCAGRCTGCCCAGTGGCAAATAGCGTTTCCCAGGGTGTGAAATCTCCATCCTCGGAAATAATCAGAAGATGCTGGACTATAAAGAGCAGCCTACTCCAGGGTACCCCTGCCCGAGCAGGCGAGGTGGAGACATTCAACACCAAATCTAAATTATGGMCCAGAAATACCAGGTTTTTCCCTAATTTTCCACAAAAATATAAAATGCATCCATRCAATTATGTTATAGACCTAGGGTGTTGTAACTTGGATATTTGTTTCTAAGTTATTTTTTGTTGCATGCAAAACTTAAAGCAGGGCAATGCAGACAAGATAGCTGGGGATTTCTACATTATTTTTTGATTTTTTTTTTTTCCCCCCTGTATTTATGTGTCTGCATTCCCTGCATATCCTAATATGTAGTGAAGGTTAATAGACCAAGATAGCTTAACAGTTGGTGCCCACAGTATTATGGGTTATATTCCTGCTACCTCTTGATTGTGTTGAGTCTTAACTTCATCTCACTGATGTGCATTCCATTGAATTTGGTTCTAGAAATCTGAAGAATACTGGAATCATTTCAGTGTTTTGTTKTCAAGAATAACAGTCTCAAACACAATGAAAGTAACACAGCTGGCCCGAAAAAAAATTATTTATGTTTTTCCTAGTGGCTTTCAATTAAAATACATAAGGAACCTCATTTGCAATCTGCTTCTACATATGGAGGATAGCTAAAAAATAGCTGTATGGCTAAAAAAGGAGGAAAAAGAAAACTCACGTCAAGCCACTGCAACTTGAAAGAAAAGCTGAGGCCCCTTTCTCTAAGAGTATCATAGTTATTGACTTGGCATCAGAAAAAAACCTGACCTGATAAGAACCTGAACATTCCTAACTCCCAGTCATGCAAACAAATCATGGTTCTAACCTGACATAAAGCTGAAAGTTTCATTCTGTGTCAGTCCTTTTGAGTTATTTATAGCTAAAAGAAACACGCTCAACTGGAAGCTATATTTAGGAAAAGCTGGAAATGTTAAAAATAGGAGCCAGACAGGAATTTGCAGTGCCATTAAGCTGCTGGTTCACAACGTCTGTGTGACATATTGACAACTTTTTTCTGGTTGGCTATTTATCTTTTGCCTTCTCCCCCCACCACCACCACTTCTTTTTTATTTTTTTTTTTTAACATACATCTTTCTCTACTGCTTCCTCACCAGCACTGATAGCTGCAGCTAGTTCATAAATTCCATTGCTGCCTGCTGCCAGGGGATGTGGTCATGCAGAAAATATTTCATAGGGGAAAGTGTTAGCTAGCTGGAGGCAGTATTGTCGATCATTACTGGGAGCTGCAGCTACTGGTATGTGACTGTGTATTCATTTCATGCATTATAACACCTAATGTACATGACAAAATGTTGAATATAAAGTTAATTCACAAACTAGAGTAGCTGGTGTTGCTGAAGCTGTACAGAAAATTCATATTGTTATTCCTTCTCTTTTTTCCAGTGCTTTCTAGCGACTGGAAAATGGTTTGGTTTCAAAACTGCTTAATTTCACCATTTATTTTACCTTGATTTAGTTCATTAAAGTTTGAACAATGCTTTGATGTCCTTTGCTGGGAGCTGCTGTGCAATTTTACTATTGTCTCTTTGTGCTCCTGCTCCTGTAGAAATTCCTGATGACAAAATCTGCCCTTCACTGTTCTGTACAGAGCAAAATTTTCCGTATATTATAAGGTAATTGGCACTGCACAGAGAAAAGCAACAAAAATACAAATAATGTCTACAAATTGATATTATTGTTAACACCAGGAACCAAATGGATAAAAGCTAAGAAATATATGATGCAGATCGTGCATTTGCACAGAAAATTCCTATTCTAGGAATCTGAACATACCCACAAAACCAGCCAGGCTAATAAACTACTTCAAAGGGGAAAATGCAGTGTGGAGCACACAGGAGAGTTATCCACCTCACAAGTATTCTTTTTTCAAATTTCCTCATTCCAAATCAGGAACAAACAGGTTCCTTGGCCTTAGACAACCCTGCAATAAAACCCAGCAGGAGGAACCTACTACCAGAGGAAAAGAAATTCAATCCTTTTCTTCTGCTGTGGTTTCCACAAGAGCACAGATGTGTCTCTCGAGTAGTGAAGACATGCARGAGATAACCCACACAACCATTTTCAGATCAAGGTGCCATCCCATTGTGTCCCCAGAACACAATTTAATGCAGAAGGTGATTAGAGAGAAGTAAACCAGGTTTCCATGAAATAATTTGCCGGCTCCTGTGCAGCCACAGGAACACYTGGATTATTTCTTCTCCATTCCATACCAGTGCCTGGAGTACACCGAGAAACAAGGATTAAAAGCAAAGAAAAAAATACTCTGAAGAAACAAGACATTTTTTGGAACTCCTTATTTCCAGTAATAATATTGCCAGTTGACAGCTGTTTAGCTTTCGTGATGTGCATTAGGGATGTGATGGGTGAAATTGTATACAACATTTGCTATTTGTCCCATTTAGATGCACCTTCTGTTATCAGGGGTGAGTTACAACAGCAACTTCCTAGCATCACCTGATGGTTACAYAGTTCTCCCCAAAGGAAACCAAYATACTTTAAAAAAATGATGTCCAARCTGTGCATTCTGGAATSTTTAATTCACCAGTGAAAGAAATGTCTCATGAGGGAAACAGGGCAGCTTCAACAGGGCACATCACTAAACACAATCTGACAAAAGAGAGTGGAGATCTTTGAAATGTATCCTTCTCACTTCTTACACATCCTAAAGGTCATCTTGGTAGGCCGTGGATGTTAAAAAGCAGGTATCTTCTTCCAGTATCATGTGACAATAATAACAAACAGCAAAGGCCTCAAACAAATCAGTATGCAAAGTTTAAAATAAAGACAGCTTGGTTGATTTTAGCTTTGTGAGAATATGACTGTAACATGAGCACACCAGTTAAGGACCACAGTTGTGAGAGCACCCATGGAAGTGAACCTCCACTGATCTTGGAATGGTGCTCACTTTAATATGGAAAACACGGCGTGCTTTTCAGGGTAGGTCTGGATTTTAAAAGCACAGAAATAAAACTGTTGTGACAGAATCTGTGGTGGTGGTGGTTACAATTTACGTTGCTTTAAAAAGAGCCATGGGATGAGGTGGAAATGCCCTGCAMAAAACGAAAGAGTGGCTCTTCCTAYGGGAATTASCAGGAGTACTCACTGGGCAGCAGGCCCCACATTCAGCATGGTCAGCACAAAATGCCAGTAGCTCAAAAGCAGGAAAAACACAGGGATGAGCAGCCAGAAGGGACTCTGAGAACAGAGAACCTCACAGGGGCTAAGGGGAACACAGCAGATTTGCTACAACCTGCAAAGCCACCAGCAGAAATTCAGATCTGTAGGAAAGGACCTGCCTCCACGGACACAGCAGGCAGAAGAGTTGCAGATAAACCCCTTTTATTTATTACTTATTTGCTCTGAGTCTTCTGCTCAAAACCCTAGGTATTCCAGTTTTAATTCTAATATAACCTGTCATTTAAAATATGCAAAAAGCCTTTTAGCTTTCTTTGGGGACTGCTCTATAAAGAGGAGGTCTATTTAAATCCACTTAAAAGATCCAGCTGACTCAGGGTCTCATTATGTAAGTGTGTGATCATATTACTGACAGCCAAAAAAGAGCAAAATAGAACRGGCAAACATATCAGCCTGTCATCATTTGTTGGAACATTGAGGACTACACACAGCATCAGAACACATTAATTAATTCTCWTGTAAGCAGGACAATTTTCAGTCTGGTGCACAGATCGTATCTTCAAACACTAAACATTGTTAAGATTTTGGTGAATGAAGCAAAGGGAGAATCTTTCTTTGGTCCTTCCAACAAAACCAAGCAAAATCCCTCGAAATGGTTCCCTGCCCACCAGCAGCCTGGTGGCTCAAGTGTGCAAGACAAACTGCATCACCCTTTGGGTACAGAAAAAGGAAATTTCACCCCACCCCAGTGTAGAAAACACACTGCAAAAGTTTGCTGCTAGTGTAGCATTAATCAGATTGAAATGCCATTGAAAAAGTCTTGACTTTTATATTTCTAGTATTGCTACAAGGCTTTGGAAAAAGAAAAATTATTCTTGCAACACAGCACCAATTTTTTTTCGAAGAGTTAATCYTTCCAACTTCATGCTAGTTTTATATACCAGCCTAGGATTTTCCAACTTCACATTTCACCACCAAATTAAAAGTTTCAACATAATTCGTATTATTGTGTGGCAGTATGTTACATTTCACTTAACTACAAGGCTAATTTGGGTAAATACCTCATTCCCTACTAATTCAGGCTGTCTTTTCAAAGAAGCACTTAACCCTGCCGAATCCATGAGAGGCATTTTGGCTGCCTGGGGTGAAGGGGTTACCTGAGCAGGTGTTACTGTGAGCTGGGAAGGGAAAATCTCAGTGCAATCAAGACAAACAGCTCCCCCCTTGTTCCTGCACCTTCCTACCTGCCCCATTTGACTCTGGAACATCCTGCAAAAACCTTCTAGAGTCAGACAAAATTCATCCTCATTAAGAAGACTCTGGCTTCCTATCTCTAAAAAGTCCCTTAAGTTTCACCTAAATAGTTTTGTGAAGGTTTTTTTTTGGTTTTTTTTTTTTTTTTTTTTTTTTTTTGTGGCTTCAGAAAATAGAGAGAAAATATATATTCTTGCTTACTTACAAAATAACTTTCAAGGCCTAAAATGGGAGTTGGAATGCCAAGTCATAGAATCCTTTTTAACTTGAAACACGTAGCAAAAGTTCTAGGCACTGCTCCCAACTGTCTTCCAGTTTATGCTATGACTGGCATAAAGGACATTTGCTGTATAAAGAACAACTGAAAACTAAGAACAGTAATGGGGTATCAGATTTTAACTGCTTCACTAAGTTGAATTTTGTGCTTTCTATGGAACAATAGAAATTTGGAGGCTCAGTGTGGTGTCTTCTACTGAGAATCCCAGAGCCAGAATGATGCTTTCCCAGCACTTTGCAAGATAGTGGAGCAGGGACTCCCACTCCTAACTCTTCCCTGGGGACAGGAATTATTCTTTTCTTCTTAACAGAGTGAAAAACATAGAATATTAGATGTGTCTCCAAAAACTTACTGGCAAATATTATCATGCCCATTTGCAAATTCAAGGAAGACTGAAGTTGAAGTAAGAAAATATTGCCAAGTTAACAAATGTCTGGTACATTTTATAACCTACAGTTACATAAATGGGATTTTTTTCAACCAATATTCTTCTCTATCTCTGTATAGGCATACAAAGACATAGAGTAACTTTTTTTGAAATGTAGGTTAGGACAAGAAGAGCCTGAACTTTTCATACTGGAATTAAACCAGTACGAGTAAACCCTTTGAACACAATAGTATAGCTACAGGAAATCCCCCGAAACAATAATTTGTAACTATTTTTCTCTGCACTTCATCAATAATGAATAGTTAAAAAGAAAAACAACCCACTGGTATCACATTTTTTCATGCACTGGTTATGCAAGCAGGCGACAAGATCCTCTAAATATAAGTTGAAGTAGCACTTTGTTTCTTAGGGAAAAAATGTATTATTTTGACACCTTGCAGTCATTCTCCCTCACAGCTGGATTTTTAAGCCTGGTCGAAAAAATACCCCAAAACATAACATGTTTTGCAAGTAAGTAAAACACTTTATGAAACTGCTTGGAATACAAAACCATTATTCTTTTAATCTAACATCATAAAGATGTTTCTTCTCACAAGTAACAAGCTATTTTTATTTATTATAAATTTCTCCTCAGAACACTTATCCACAACCTGGCAAAGTAATTTAGTATGTTTCTATAAATAATRATGAGTGACTTAATTTTTAAAAAATACTGTAAAAGAGAAACTGTCTCACCCACACTAAATTCCCAAACRTGAAAACCAATTTGCCTGAAAATCTGTACTTTTCTCTTTTTTTTTAAAATTGAATAACCTGGGGAAACAAGGTCATTAGAAAGTGAATATAAAACTGTTAGATATATTTGCCTTACTCTTCATGTGTTCCAAGCAGATAATTTGGATAATCTTTTAATAATTACAAGRCACTGCTACCAAAAGAGTTTCTAATAACTACCTCCCCTTAGCTATTTTAAAGAATATACCATGGTGAAGTATAAAATGGAACTGTAGAACAGACAACACAAAAATCACAAAATAACAGGAACAAATAGGGGGAAGAAGGATATTAGGACTGCCATTATCCTTGGTGGGAACTGGCCACGATGCTGATCCTCACTCTGCTGCTCCCTGTTAAACCTCTATTAGTGGATATAGCCCTGATTTCCTGTCTAGCCCAAAGCAACACAAACAAAATGAGACCACAATTGAATGGCATTTGCTTCCCCTCTGGAGTTTTCCTCAGACAATTCCTACCAAAATATCGTGGGTTAAATCATAAAATCTGATGAGATCAGTCCACCAAGTAATGATTGAACAGCTTATATTAAAAAAAAAGTGCACAATTTCAGAAAGTTGGACCCCAAACCTCTAAACAAACTCTCCATGTGTGGATCTTTCCATCAGTGCTGTCCATTACAGCTGCAAAATCCCATCACTAGACCAAACCCTACTGGTGCCAAAGGGASTGTTCCACTCCATCCAAGAGATCCACTGAATGATCCCATCAGGGCTGAAAGCATGGCTGTGTCTCAGGAATCTTCTACCATATCTAGGACTTAGAGTTAATGCCAAATGTTAAATTTCCCCTCAGGGATCAGACACAGGTCCACACACCCTTGGATACCATCGGAAAACCAGGCTGTCCCCCACTCATCAACCCCCCAAAACAATCAGCCTCAAATGATGTACTGGAGTTCTTAGAGAAACTCAGTCTCCTGTATGTCCATTGTTTGCAATCATCCCTTACCTTGGTCCCATTGGGAAAACAGTCTAAAATTCCCAGCTGGGAAATAACCTCAGGATTAGTAAGGTGTATGTGTGGTTATGCAGTTTCATAATAGAACACGTATACTTCCATTTCCCAAAGTAACTGAAAAAAAGAAAAACAAACCACCATTCTCCAAATACACAAAGAATTAACACTTTTGTATGTGCTAAGTCGAAATTTAAATGAAGTTTTTAAAAAATCCAGTGAAAAGAGATTTGCACAGTATTTATTTCATGGGTACTTACAAGTAACTGAAGACTGGCCATTGCTTTTTATGCATTTATTTGAAAACGATGAATGAAGCAAGATTTACTGTACCTGAATCATACAAATGGCACAGAATGTTTGRAAAATAATAAATCTGTTCAAATTTTCTCAGCAATGAAGTGGCCAKACAAGTTATTTTTATGCATCCAGTTGGCAGAACAAGTTGAAACATCATTTTGCACACCGTGAGTGCATCTTTCCATCCTTTTGAGTAGTCAGGTAATTGTTAATTGTGAGAGTGGGAAATGCCTTAGCAGGTGGATAAAAAGCACAGCAGAAGGGAGAAATAACGAAGGAGAGCATCATGCCTTGGAGAGGACAATGAGAAAATCTGCTAGCACGGAGAGCTGATAAGGCACTAAACCACAAARTAACAACAGTGATCCTCAGGAAATGGGGTTATAATGGACTGACCCTTGACCACACTTGATTCTGGTGGGCTTTTAATGCAAACATAAAAATAATGTGCAGACATAATTTTAAACTATATTTCGTTTGGTTTTGTTTTTTTTTTTTTTAAGTTATGCAATTTTAAGAAGTGTTTTTGCCGTTTACAGACCTAGTTATAAACAGGCAGATCACCGGGAATTTTGAACRAACACTGGCAAAAATAATAATGAAAGAAATGAGATGAAGAGCTTTGAAAGTCCAGTTTGTTAGAATTTGCCTTATATAAAGGACAAAAATATTCTAAAACACATTTTTGGAAATGGTTCATCTGAGTCTGGTGTGGTATGCAGTGCACAGTAAAACGCAGCAAGGTGGGAGATACTGAGAACAAACCAGAGGAGTTACCTCATGTGCTATTTCCTTCCTTATGATACATTTTTTTAATTTCACATCCTCACTCCCACGATTTATCCTCCTGTTCAGTCTTTGCTCTCCCAGCCTACCACATTTTTTTCCTATACTCAATTTACTGATTCTCCCTTCACTTGCGTGAATGCAACATCATTAACTCCACTTGACACACCTCTAACTTGCAACAACACTTAAATAACTTTAGAATCAATTCCATTATCTCTGTCATTCAGGAAATGGAGAAGGGAGGTGAAGCCTACCCTAATGAACAACCTCAATATTAAATGGACTTGTGTGCTAAAAAGCATAATTTAATTGCCGAAACAGCAAATGTGTGCAGTTTTAGATTTAGTACTTTTATTCCTTCAGCTGGACATTTCCTACAGGAGATACCAGCAGAATCTGACCAACAGCTCTGCTTCCAGCTGATTGCCACAGAGTCTGTGTTATCATCAACACACTTTAAAAAACCCAGCAAACACTTACTGTGCATTCTGTTAACGATGTAAACCAACTGTATTTGTAATATTACAAACCCACTGTACAACTTGCAGTCACTTTCCAGCCCAGAGGATGCATTCTCAGTCACAGAATGGCTGAGGYTGGAAGGTTCTGGAAGTCTCCCGGCCCAGCCCCACGGCTCAAGCAGGGCCACCCAGAGCAGTTTGACCAGGGCTGTGTCCAGATGGAAACAAATTATTGGCCAAATGGGAGAGCTGGCTGCTCCAGAATATAAAGAATTCCTGCAAAACTGAGATTCAATTTTACCACTTCCCAAACACCATCCCATTGCACTTTATGAAGATAATTATCCCATCCCTGGAGAGAACAGTTCAAGGTTGACACTGATGTATTGAGTGACTCTGGAGTGTGTTGGGAGCTGCAGAGTGCGAAGGCTCCTGCTGTCTTTTAGTTACACAAATCTCATCACTGGGGTGGAAAGCTCCTCTGTTTTCACCATGATTAATAAAGACAAACTTATTCCCTTGCATCTTTTACTGAGTATACACCAAAGGCCTAGTATGAAAGGGCACTGATTTACGGCTAAAAGGTGCACAAAAAAAAAAAAAAAAGAAATCTCTTGGCCTATGCAAGTAGAGAATCAGAATAGTGAGCAGAGCTCCTCACATTTCAGTGAGGAAAAGGAGAAACTACACGGTGGATTTTAAAACTTTTCCCAGATTATAAAGGACTCTTTCTACTGAACAGTTTCTACTGAATTCAATCTTCAAGTTCAAACACCTCACGTGCTCCTTTACAGTCGATGAAGTGCTACCAACAAAACTGTATTGAACTTAATTTTGCTTTTATGCTGCAGTTCAGATACACCGTGATTTGGCTCAGCTTCTTTCAGATTTCTCTATAATCTAATTAAAAACCGATCTCCGAATAGAACTAATTCAAACATGGCAAAGTGATGGCTGTGCTCKATTTTAATGGCACTCAAGGTTACAGCCATATAAATCCTTGGATCAAAGAGCCTAGAAAAAGTAGAAATCCTCTTGCCAAATCAGTAATGAATTTCTAARAAGACAAGGGAGTTACTTTTCCTGTAGAGAGATTGTGCTACTTTTGCTGTGTATATTCATCTCTAAACAGCAATTKCTTCCTGTCAGAAGACAAACAGCTGGATAGACAGAATGCTGATGCCATTGAGATTCCTATGTTAAAATTTAACTTTTCTTTTCAGTAATTCTATTTTTCTACTTTTCCCAGTAAGGCTTCTGAGAASTCCATTATGCATTGAGAAAAAGCAAACTAAAGAAAAGCTTTTATTTCGTAYATTGTTGCACATTTCCTGTTTCACAGATTCTCACTTCAGACGCTGCAGCTCGCTTGAAACCCTGAAGACAAACAAAAAYCTTAATTCCTTAAAAGGACGGAAGAACAGTCCTTAGTCATTCTGACAGTGAGTGACACTGGTATATAATCCATTCCTCAGTGGGGTTTGGGCAGGCAGGAGAACATTACACAGACCAATATGCCACTGCCAGGTAGGAMAAAACCTGACAAACCCAAAACTGGGCTTTGTTTTGGCAGGCAGAAAGCCTAGCCTCTTCTCCAATTTAAAAACCRTGTTCATATGTGCACATGTACAGAACCAAAATCCCATTCTTCTTGCCTGGGCCCAGTTCGGGAAGTATTTCAGTTCTGAGGAAAAACAACAGGAATGAGGTAGAGTACAATAAAATAAATGATTGCCATGGGTATTGGGCATAAATTGCATGGTTTGCCACATCCATGCATGAGCATCTCATTAATTTACAGGAGTGTCCAAGCAGTTCATGTCTGAGTCTCCAGTTAGTTCACATGTGAGCAACCCTATTAGCTTTTCCCTAAATGTTTCATCAGTGCCTGCAAGGGTGCCCAGGTCATTAATTTATGCATGAATGCCCAATCAGTTCATGCATGGGCACCACCAGTTGAATGATTTGGCCACTCCTTCCAGGGTCCAGGTAGCCAGTCCCAGGTGTGTCCCCAGGGCTCTGGTGTAAGAGAGGAACCCAGAACCAGAACCTCTGCCCTTCTGAGCTGCTCAGGAGTGGCCAGAGAGGGAATCATCTGCTGGGGAATGAGGGGAAATGTGCTGGGAGACACTTGAGAAGATCATGGCAGGAGAAACTGCTGGGAACCTGCAGGCAGAGCTGCACAAGGGGATCCTTTGCTGAGCTTTTCCAGTTTTAAAAGTCCCCAAATGAGAGAGAACAGCTGTGGACTTTGGGTCTCCTCTGTCTTGGCTATTCCTTAACCTGATCCAGCCTCTTTCACCAACTCAATTCTCTCTCATACTGACACACCTTTTGGTGAAAACTGAATGTTTCAAGTCTTGCTTCTGGTACCTTCCACTACCCATCAGGTGGACTGTGAGTTAGGATAGCTACAACATGGTCAGACTCTCCAGCTTTGAGTACGACAGTAAACTTTATGCCTTTTGGAAGACAAATACTGCAGATGTAATGCTGTAGACAAATGCTTGATAGAATAAGGTAATACAAAATGTTCTAGCAGAAAAAACATTCACCAGCATAAATTTGAAATTGTTCTTGTTGCATCTTTACTTCTACACCAGCATTATGTAAAATGTAATTCTAAAGATTTTTGCTGTGGTAAAGAAAAAGTCAGAATCTTAGCCCACAGCAAGTGCACACATTACGCATTTATAAATATGTACACGCACCCCTAAATTCTTCCAGTCTTTTTTGACAAAGCACACACACAACATAATCTACACATTAGTCAGCCAGCACAGGGGAACTTACACAAAATTGTAATTCACAGCAATTTAAGAGAGTTTTGGTGTTTCTTTTATAAAGCTGCACAAACAAACAAAAGCTGCAGAGCACTACCAGCTCAGTGTCTCAGAAATGCAATTATGCCCCATGCAGGGACTGCAAACATGCTGCAGCCTCCTATTTCACTCCATGGGCTCTGCAATATGCTACCAAATACTTAACCACTGCTTGCCCGTGGGCTCTTATTGGGAGATCTCTCTAGTGTGCTAATTAGCTCAGAATGCAGCTGCCAAAATAAAATGACATAAAAGAGACTAATGCATCATAAATATCCCACCTGAGTAAAATAAGAAAACATCTGCTAAAGAGCTTTAAACATTTATTTACTTATTGTTGGGGTGAAAAAATTAACTTATAAAAAGGAAAAAGTAAAAAGGCAAAAAAGCAGTTAATAAATGYCCATTTCTTCCCCTTTTCTAGAGTTGGGTTAATTCATTGTTATAGATGGCTTCTTTTTTACTACATAGCAGGTCCAAATCTGGGCTTACTTGCACACAGTAGTGGCAACTGGGTGTGAGTTTTCAGTAAAAAAAATGGGGGGAAAAGGATGCTATTTTTCCCTGATCTCCACCACCCATATTCACCACAGAGAGTGGAGAAAAGTTTCCCACCTCAGCACATCAGGGTAAAAAACCCCTGAATCCCAAAAGCTGTGGCTGTGCTGGCTACAGAGCCAAGAGTGCAGATGTCCATCAGCGCTTGCTCATCCACCCCGAGGAAGGATCCCCCCTCCTCAATTACGGCTTCTCCGAGGTGGGACTGGGCAACTTCCACGCCGACAATCAGCARAACAAACCCAGCACACTCAGCAGGCTCAGGGTCACGACTGGCAAAGCGTTCAGGGATCCAGCCAGATGCTGACATACAATGGGCTCCTGAGGAATTCTAACGGTTCTGATTTTCTGAAGGCAGATTGCTTTAAAGTATCTGATAAGCACTTCTGATCTCGAGGGTTTTTTAGCATTTTTTTGTTTATTAYGGAAGAGCTGCAGCCTTGAGGAGGCTGCGTTTTAAAAGTGGCTGAAATGCTCCCTAGCAGTAACAGCCTCAATCTAGGGAAGAACATTCCACTATTAATGCAAAATAATAAAATATTACAATAAAAGTCTTCCTAGATAGGTGCTAAGCTGAATAAATGACAAATGCTTTGCTTGTGTCATGTTAAATCTTTTAACCATGGTCTCTTTTCTMTCCCTGAATCTCCTTCCTCCCATCCAAACACTGATTTGAAGTGAGCCATTTCTATGGAAAAAATAGCCAATATTAAATATTTTGTGTCAGTTTGTTACTCAGACATTCTGAAAAGAGTGCATGTTGCAGGCAAAACTTCTAACTTGGGGAATTTTACTTAATTTATTCTCACTTAAAAAGAGAAGGCATACTACAGTCCTACTATACACTAATTGAAAATCGAGAAACATCAAGGTCCTACAAGAGGTAATGTGTATCTGAGTGCTGACTCTTCCTGAGCTCCTAAGGATAAAAGGCAATATTATACAAGCTTATATTGTGCGYACCATGCATACAACTGGTCTGATTTGGTTTGATTTTTACTTTGGCCAGGCTTACAGTTTGTTTTTAAACGCTGTTATCTTTTAATTATTTTGTTATCAATACTGGCGTGCAGCCCAGGCGATAGGCACTGCTGATATTTTCCCATTTCCTCCATTCACCTCGGGGTGTTGACTAACAGAAGCATGAAAACGTTTCTCTGTTTGCCAAAATTCATTACTGCTGTTTCAAAATAGTTCGATGCACTCAAGGCATAGTGATGCACACACACACCTCCCAATCTGAGGGCATATTTTTAAACTTATTAATGGAAACATGACAATTAGCAGAATAACCGTGAAGTTATTAAGGATCAATGGATCCATTTACTGGGAGGAAATGAGAAAATAATTCCAGTTCTTCTGATAATGCTTTTAAAATTATCATACTCGCATAGGAATGGATTCGTTTGCAGCAACAGTTTGGAAGCAGTGGGATTTCTGACGAATGCTGTGCTCTGCTGAGTTTTGATTACTAATGGTTACAACTGCTTGCAAAGAAATGCACACCACCTTCTCAGAGATAAGAGAGAGAAATATGGCATCGGGGGAAAAGCAAGGGTTAGGAATGCTCTCCCCTCTGAAAGCAAAGCTAGTGCTGGGAACAGCTAATTACAAAATTGTCACGACACAAAGTTACACACAACAGTCCCAGAAGAAATAAAGGCAAGAATTTCTAACAAAGATATGCCTGCAGTGAACAAGTCTAAGAGGAATTGTAAACCTACAAGGAGAGATACTGAACGCAAGATGCTGCTTAGTGTCGGGGACTGGAGGCGGGCTCTGCCAAAGGGGCCGAGGCCGAGGAGATTTCTCACTTGTGGAAATCCAGGCTGGTGTTAACGACCTCGGTGGAACAGTCACCACCACAGTGCAGTGTCCCAAAGGGGCTCMAGCCAGCCCAGGACCCCGCGGCATTCCCATTTAACTGGCAGGGAATGTGAGAAATGGGCCCGTGTTGCAGAGTCCCACTGTGAAAGGACTCTTAGGAAGAAAGGGGATGAGCGAGATGTTTTGGTACATTAACCCACCTAAAGGAAARAACAGCTCTTTTGCATTTCTAGGAGCTTTTAAGGCTTTGGACAGTGAGGAGGGACAACCATCCTTCAGCCCCAAACCACTGCAGCTTTTGGGCTCATCAACAGCAGAAYACCTTTGAAATTCACATTTTTGGCACCACACGCAGACTGCTGATGGCTTTGTCATCTGTCTCAATAATTATTGTAACAAACAAGCAAACTCTATGGACTAGAGAATATTTTCCCATAATGKTTTCTCATGTATTGTTTATACTATATATTTTACCATTTGCAGCATTATTAGAGGCCTCAACAATCATTTGGTAGTGTCTGCAACATAATTGAATAGAGTTTTATTATCCCAGCGAGTAGGTATAAATATTTAATTCTTATGTACCACATGACAGTGGGAATTGTTTCAGCCAATAAATCTTTTTGTTATTCTACTTTTGCATATGTACTTTCTGTTGAGACACAAGTGCTTGTACAAAACCCTCTCAGATACTTCAATGAAAATAAAATATTTGGCAAGTCATTTTTATTTAAAACTCTGCCTCTTCTTCCCATATATAATAGCAACCAAAAAAATTTTTTTGGTGTGTTTTATCCTTTTTAAAAGAATCCAAGAAAATAGAGACTTAAATCAACCAAAGGAGAGGAGAAAAAGAMGCAATAAAAGTAACAGTGGAATAAATACACATCAGTTTAACCCTGTGCTTCCCAAGACTCACCTTCCTTTCATTTCCCAGTTAACACTGAGCAAAAGCATCACCAAAATGACAAACACCTTCCCCCAACCCCTGTTTTTATGAAATCTTCAATAACAGAAAATAATAATAAACCTCAAAACAGCCAGAGTTTCAGAACATTACCRGGGATTTTAATATGCTGAACACAGTGTTATTTGTTGGTGTTTCCAGACAATGGATAATTTGGCAGAAATACTTTTGTTATGCAAAGAACCGAAAAACGACTCAGAGAGATCCTGAGACTGTTTTWAGCTGCAGCAGGAAAGCAAAGTCCTGTCTCCAGTGGGCACTTACCTTCATCAAGGAAGCAGTGACTTGAGAATAGATGAGTTGGGGATTTTGGTTTTAAGAAATTAAAAATTCTGTACATAAAGAAAAGGAGGCTGGAGATTTTCCTCTCAATATTTACAAGTAAAAATAACGCCGTCTCATAAATGTTATAGGATTACTAATTTTAGTAAAAAAAAAATTAGAAATAGAAGGAAGTTTTACAAAGTTCTATTAATTTAAGTCTGTGTAAACTGAAGAAATCCACCAAGTCTTTTGATATGCTAACAACCAGATTTCCTCTGCCAGATGGGGGTATCCAGAGAGACCGAGTCCCTACTGTTATTGTTTATACAACAAATTATTGTTCTCTTGTCCTAGGGAATACGATAGTGGGAGTTCAAGGTAAAGCCTAATCTAGAYGAAACTCCTCACAAAATTAACAACTCTAATTTGTTTATGTTCAAACCCAACGTGGAATCAGAATAAGTGCTCTTGTAATTCARTTCAGAGTTTCAGAGCAGTACTTACGGTGTGCTTTTTGACCAGCAGAAAAGATGAGCTCTTTTGCCTGRGTTTGGGCTTTTGGGGTTTATTTTTTGGTTTGTTTGTTCTCCTGTTGCTTTTTTGGTTATTTTCCCCAACCCAGTGAGCAAATGGAGTGAATTTACTAGCCTTTTCTCAGGAGAAAGGTAAAAGTACGATGGCCTGCAGACAGACACGACAAAATGGGGCAGGATGCTAAAAATCACTAATCACAATGGAAATAGCCATGCTGGATCTTAGRATTCTCATTTAAAACAAAAAATAGAACAAACTGCACCACTGATAGTCAAATATCTSACTAGGATTTCTAAGAAAACAAAGTTTTACTTCTTTTCCAATGAATTCCAAGAAGCAGAGCATTACAGAGGAAAACCAGTCAGACTMTGAGCTGCTGAGAGCATAAACTGCTCCCCACTATAATGGGTGCCAGAACAGTTCTGCCTGCCATGGGTACCTAAGGCTGGAAGGTTCCCTGCACATCAGGGAGTATCTTCATACCTCAACTTATCCATTGTGGAGGTGCAAAAAGAACATCCAAGGAACTTCAGTCTTAGATGGTGCAACTGGAATCCGATCCAAAACAAAAGAATAAAAATCTGCCAATGCAAAATGAATCTTTAGAAGTTTGTTTGACTTGGAAATAGTCTGTTTTCTCTTACCCCACACTGTCTGATGTCACTAGAGTTAATTTTATGGACTCATCTACGTGTGCAATGATTTGAAAATGTGTTTTCATTAGTAGTCACAACAGGCCATCCAGAAAGTGATGGAACCTTAGGACTGCCAAACACAGGGCTTGAGCAGATTAACCTTCATGAGCTAAACAATATCTGAGAGACTTGTACTTCTATATAGGCCATATTAATTTGGGCAGGGAACTTCATTTCACAATGTTGTCAACACAACAGCACTTTTATGGGGCAAGATTCACTCTACACTCACTCTGCAAAATAGATCAAGTAGATAAACTGCTTTTGTTTTACTTTAGCAAGGGAAAAAGAGCTGAGTAATAACTGTGTTAGAACGATTATTAATGTAAGCATAAGGGAGCACCAGGAAGACAAAGGAATCAGATCTCCATCCAATTTGCTGTACGCGAAAACTGCTATCACTTTCTGGAATTAAGTAGAGAAACACCAATTTGTAGCACCAGGAACTTGATCAAAGTTGTCTTTATAGTTTCTCATAAAGTAAATGGCAACACTCAGTGCTTTAGATGGCACTAGGAGCCACTTCACAAAGTTACTCTCCTTAGAGTATGCATTTTTGTTCTAAATAAATGGTCACTATGTAATAGCTGGCTACTTAGACATTACCTCTTTCCCCGTTCCCAAGATAACAAGCTGTAATGATTGTGGGGAAACCCAAGCTCATGTTTGATTTTAGAATATTGCTGTAAAACAGCAATGGGCCATTCCAGCATTTAATCTGTTCTCTTCTCCACTCTTGTCACCCTGGCACATAACCCATCTCAGTAGGTACTTAGAAAGTTCATGAAGTTCTTTCTAATCACTCCAATATTTACTTAATTTTTTTTCTGCTGAATGCTTAGCATCATTTTATGGAAAATGCACACAGACCCTACACTTTGATACCTTTTTCTTCCCCTTCTCCCACTCCACATTTTCACAGTACAGGAAGCTACAGGCACCACTTACCCTTTCTCCCTCTTTCCAAGTCTTCATGATATTTAGAAAAGTCTTCCTTCTACACAGTGGCTTTGCTTCTGCAAAAGTGTTCAATAACTTTTGTAACTCCTCCAGGCAGCCCTGCACTCTCCTCCTTAAGGACAAAACCAGTGGTGGAACATCACAGTTTGGGCATCATCTTTGCAGGGTTGGAGGTGTGAGGTCACCAACAGTGGCTGAATCACGGGGGAAAAAAGAGATTGCTGATCTCATACAGAACACATGCACTTACTCATAGCTCTGCTCAGTAGTTCTGAGCCTTCTTAAACTAACCTTTGCAAACCTTCAAATATTTTTCAAAGCTAGAATCCACCCGAAGAGAGGATTGAAGTCTCCAAGCAATTTTGTTTTCAACTGGAAAATTTTTGTGCTCCTTCTTCTGTTTCTTTGTATTTTTTCCTTCCCCCCCCACAACCTGGTAGAAATGATCAATCTCACTTGTTACATTTGCTCTTTAGCATTTGGAATGGGCAGGGGTAGGAGACGTCTGTGGCAAACACGTAAAGCTCAGCTCTGATGAGTGGAATCAGATTTATGGAAATCACTTGACACACTTCCTCCACATGTGGGCTAAGACGACTTTAAAACAAGCGTTAAAAYTTTTGAATATGTAACTGGAACAAGTCTGAGAGCCTTCTGATGCCACATGTCACTGCCCACAGGGCTGACTCAATCACATCTTACTCGTTTGAGAAGCTCCCTGGTGACACTTCCGAGAAGGAGAAAAGTGTTGGCGTCCAAAGGTGAAGATTTAGGCATCAGTGTCGTGTTTGGCTTTTTGTCTCCTCTGGAGGATAACATCTACACTGCCATTCTGTGTGTTATGGATTTTATCCAAGTCCTAACGCAACTCTGCACCTTTACAGATGTTATCATCCCAAGGCAGCCACCATCGTGTGCCAGGGCAGGGCAAACACAAAAGGAGCTGGGACAAAAAAACTGCTTTGGGAACAAAACCGTGCTGGGGGGGAAGGTGACACACAACTTCTCTCCTTYTCTTATGTAATCATCCCTATTTCCTGCTGTAATAATTAGGATAACACAAATAAGTAATTTGCTTGTATCAAATAGTCATTTACGAGGACAAATGTACTTGTTTACAAGGAGAAATGAAGCACTAAGATATTCTCCACACTTTACACTGGGGATAAGTGACAGAAATGGAAACTGTATGGAGACCAAATTGTTTCATAAGAAAGAGAAATTGAACTGAAATTTGAAAATAACCATTATTTGAAAACTGAAAAGGAAGCCTAATGAAATAACATTACACAACTGAATTTGATTCTTTCAAAACCACCAAAAAAGATAGATTGATTCCCACTTATAATTTGGATCTCCTGTAACCATGCCAGAGGATGTCAAAATCTATTACAGCTGATGTCTGCCTCTTATTGTACATTACACTCTAAGATGCAGCTTTCTGCATTTTTTCACAGTACAACAGAATCTTAAAGATGTACCTCTGCATGCAGGTACACAAACAACAAACTAATGGTAAAACAATTAATGCCTAGCACTTGTAAGAAGCAGGAGCCGGGTATCTCAGCTCCCAGGATCAGCACAGCCCCTGTTTCCTGCAGGGAGAGAAGCAACAGGCAAGAGAAGCAGAACACCTGACTCATTGGTTTCTCTCCCCCTCTGTGGGATCAATAGCACAGGCATCAGTTCGGGTGAGATTTCATTGTATTGATCTGCAAACTTTGCACCTGGACACAATCTCAACCTAACCAGTCCAGTGAGACACAAAGGGCCAATCTGTGCTAAATTTAATGCAGCTTCATTCTTAAGGCAGCAATGGCTGTGAGTGATGAACGAACCCCTAACCAACCCGTGAGTCTCCTCAGAATAAAATGCAAGGTGCATCATTTCCCTCACCACTACCCCAGCCTACCTTTGGAGCCAAATTCCTTCTGTTGCCTTTTCCAAATCTGTGATTTCCACAAACCAAGCCACTGCTGCCTATTGGAACAAGTAACTATCTTTGACAAGCAGCAAACACAAGCAGGCACTAAAATCTGCTTTTCCAAGAGTGCTCCACTCAGGTTACAGTTTTCCATCTTCCCATGAAGCCTCACGGTCTTGCACTTCCTTTTCAATATGCAGAGAGCATATTTAGTCAACAAGTGGCATCCTCAATAATGAAATAATCTAGCACTAATTTAAGAAGTCTACTTCAAAACWGTTCTGTAGCTGCAAATTTCTTCCTTAGAAAATTTGATACTCAAGAAATTGACTTCTCAGTGGTATTTTATCAGGCAATTGTAATCTTGGCAATATTATATTACAAAGTATTTTGTGGTCTCGATTTATACATACTTTTTAGGAAGTGTTAGAAAGGCAGATTTTTGTAATTTGGAAAAAGACTCTAAACGATCTTAGACCTGAACACAGAACTATTGTAAAAACCAAGATGCTCTATACGTTCTCATTCTGAATAGGCAAGTTCATGCTTCCTTCCTCTGAAATCTCATAAAATATTGTTAATTCTTGTTTCAAGAACTTCCATGTAGAAATTAATCAGCTGATTTGTTATGGCCTCTTCAGCTGGTCAATGATGCAAGAGAACCACTCCAGTTCTAGGCTTTAATACTGACAAGCAAACCTCCCACCTCATAAATGATTATTAATTCTTAAGGGTCTTAACACTCTGACAGTGTGGTTTAGGTAGTTCTAAGAATAGTTTTTTTAGAAATCAAGATTTTTTTACACTAATTGAAAACTGAAGATTTGGACTGTATTTGAACTCCGATCTTCCTTTGTGAGTGCTTCTTATTAAAAAAAAAAAAACAACAGAGGAGAGACTACAAAGTTTTTTAAAAGAGGTGGTAAATGCAGAAATTCCCASTTAGTGCTGTAAATATTGTGGGGGAAAACACAGTTCGGAGCATTATTTATAGCAAAGTTTAGACACCAGCTACAAGCCATTTTCAGAAGCTATTCTTATCTATATATCACACCTTGATGCTCGACTTCTTGCAGCTGGATATTTATGAAGGCAATTTGAAGAGTGCCTTGAATAATAACACCAAGGGAAGCCTTTGCTCTGATAGAAGGACCCCCTTTACCCAACTGCATTTGTCACGAGAGCAACACAAGTCATTTAACATAATCAGCCTTAAATTACGTTGTTCCCACAGCAGATGAAAATAAACCAGGACCATTAATTCAGATTTTCCAGAGTAACAGACAGCTGCGCTTAGTTAAAAAAAGTGGGGTCTAAAAAGATACTCAAATTGCGTTTCCCTAATTTAGCAATGCAAAATTATCCAGTTAAAAATACCTTGGCACACATCTGAAATGAACCTTCAAGAGCAACAGCAACATCCCCATCTCGGCAGTGATGATCTATTAGATGGATATTGCATCTACTCACATCAACTGCATCATTAATAAGGTTTCCTATAAGCATGTTCTGCTAATTTAAAAGTACCAGGTAATATGCTGGTGACTTTCTTCCTTTAGCCGTTTATCATTCAGAAAATAAAACATTATGAAAATCTTAATTCATAAATAAAAGTGAACATTTAATTTAGGTTTTCAAAATGCCAGTCAACACAGAGCAGGGATTCCGGGAACTAATTAAAAGAAGGCAATGTCTATTTTTTGCCTTCTGCTCTGAGTAGACAGAACTATAGCTGTGACTTCAGGGAGACAGACATCCCTGACATGTCTGCAGGGATCTTCTGGTTCCCAGGAATCACTGGGGACACATTCTGCCTACCCCAGCAAGGATKACGAGCTCGCGTGCTAAGGCAGGAGAGCTGTGACAGCCTCTAAAGATGCTGTGTCTCCCCTTTTTTTCTGTGAGTTTGAAGAAGCTTCTCCTACGATTTTGTGGCCAAAATTTAGTAATGCTCATTTTTTTTAATGTTTTAATACTATCTGAACACATCCTAGATACTTYCTTTTACCATTCTTGTGTTTTACTGTTTATGTATAAAGGAATTATGTGCTTAATTATTGAGAGTACCACACGAGCTTTTTGCTTAAACATTAAATATTTTCAAAAATGAAATCAACCTTTTATTTGGCCAGTGAGATGTACCCTGTTGGATATGTAACTTTCTAATATCACCAAACCATCGAGAAAGAGAAAGATTTTGGTTTGTTTTAGTGTTGAGAAGCCATCACTAACTAAGGGCTTTGGGTTTTTTCACCTTAACTGAACCAGCATTGTTTGCTAAAATACAGAGCAGGCAGTAGCTGGCCCCAAAGTGACTAGAAACTCACAACATCCATATTTAATAAGATGCTATAGCAGAAATATAGCATACATTCTGTACTTCTATAAGAAAGCAATATTCATTATTCTGCAGATTATTCCTTAATAAATATTTCAGAAACTTGAAGTAGAAAAAAAAATGAGAATAGCATATACTGTGCTCTTGATAGTTTAAAAGCACTTTTGTTTCCTGACCTATGATGAATCCTTATGTTCTTTCCATTTCTGATGCATTTTAATGCCATTATGGGTTTGAAATTCATCTTTTGGTCACTTTGAGGGGATAAAGATATTTGATGTTTAGTTAGCGTGCACAAAGAAGTTAAAAGTCATCTTCCATTAGCACGTACAGAGCTGACACTTTTTTATTATTATTCTTGCTCCAGATTCTTTGGCTGTCTTGTAAATATGACAATTTCCAGACTGGTAGCAAGACCAAACTGCCAGAAGTGCTCACAAATCCCCYCTTCTGAAAGTCAAGGAAACTCACTGCTGGGCTGTCACTCTTCTCACTTGCATATGGCAAAAGAAAAGAGCTATTTGAGAAACAAAMAAAAAAMMCACATTATCCCTCCAGCAGTGTGGTTTTCCAGCTGATTTGTGTAGCTGTGCAAATATTCTTAAATTAACCACAACAGACAGCGGGCTCAGCTGACGCAGCTGCTCTGCAGCTCTGCAAGTTCAGACGCAGAGAAACTCTTYGCGAGAGCGTGGGCAGGGATTCACACCATCCCAGGGGTCTGGGCTCGGGTGCCAGCCATGGATAGGGTGGGAATGTGCCACCAGGGTATGGGAATGGAGGTGTTTAKCAGCGTTCTGCAAGCGCCTGGTGTTCTGGCTGCTCTGCTGTACCTCCGGTATTGACCCCCAAAGGACAAATCACTGACGTTCAATTAGTTGTGTTTTGTTAAATCAATAAACAGATTCGATTCTATGTGATTTAAAACACATAAACTGTGATTTTTTTTCTTTGCAAGGCCGTGTTCACACGTACRCTCAGGCTAGGGAGGAGTTTGAGAGCACCTTTAAAGCGCCGCCGGCACRGACAGCGCAGAAGAGAAGTCCCAGCTCGACTTGGTTTCAACGAATCCTCTCCTTTAGTGTTCCCAACCTCAGACACTGAAGCAGGGACTGGACACAGCACTGCAGGCAGTGGAGAGAAGTGGGAAGGGTCACCTCCCTCGACCTGCTGGYAGCACTGTTCCCACCACATCCCGGGATCCCTCCGGCCGCGTGTGTGCCAAGGGCACGCTGCTCACTCGTTTTCAGCACCCCCAGGGCCCTTCCTGCAAAGCTGTTCCCACCCACCACCAGCTCCAGCTCCAGATGTTTTCCATCCACACGACAAAGCACAGCAAAGATCTTCATCTGCTCTACATCCAGAGATTACCACGGGAGGTGTTCTCCCAAGGAAAATGAAAGAGAAGATTGGAATCGTTGAGAACTGAGCATCTTAAGAGATCAAACTAGATTTGGTTTAGTTTTTTTTCTTTTCCTTTCGGTGAAGCACAAYAAGGGAGAAAATTTGGGGATTCGAAAGGGATTAAAGGTCACCACCATTTTGCTGAGAGCAGCATCACTAAATGTCTGCTTAAAAGTGCAGATAAAATTCCAGAGGTGGACTTGAACATTGAAATAGAGCAAAAATACCAGGGTTACTATTTCTGTCTTTTAAGTTACAAAAAGATTGCTGTTGAAGTCGTCAGAAATTTGACTTTAGATCCCTTTTAAGGGATGAAATAATTAATGATGTAAATAAAGTTAGACCTGAGGCCAGAAATACATCCAGGGTCTCCAAAAAGAGTATTCATTTTCTTTAGGAAGAAACACATTTCAGCCCAAGGCCAGAACCAGTCTCTTGGGGAGGGSAAAAAAAAAATTGTCTTCCTAGCATAAAAGAAATCCTGAACTAGCTTATATTTAGGCAGGAGAGCTTTTGTCCTCAGCCCCTGACACACATCAAACAGAGTTTTGTCTGCATGGAAAGTGTTTTGGAATATAAACTATTTCAGGACATTAAAGAACCGACCCAAGCCAGCCCTGCCACAGGCTGTGCTCCAAAGAAGTGCTGCTGGAATGACAGGAGGGTTTTGGAGTGACATCAGTGTCTCCCTGACCAGGGGAAGGAGCAGCCAGGGCTGTTCACCAGCAGGGAGGACGAGGACACAAAATGAAGATACCAAATGGGTGCTCTCCTTTTAATGAGTTGTTAATTCATATCTCCCAGCCAGGGCCTTTTATTAGAGACTGTAAATCTCAGCCAGACAAGGAATCACGAGACTTTGAAATTGCCTTGTAAATTAGTTACTGGTAATGAAACCATTTAGTTTTTGAAGGGATGGGATTGTGAGGGCTTTCCACGGTGAAATAATTATTTAACATTACTGAAGCAAATAATTAAACTGTGCTGTATAAAAACTCCCATAATAATATTCACACAATTTCCTTTTCTTCCTTTTTAAAATTTTACATTATRAGACTTGTTACTGATATAGTAAAAATATGACTGTCCCAGCCAACCTCACATTCATTGTTTCAAGTTACATAAAAGATGTAGAACATGATGTATATGATTCAAGAGCGATTCATCTTCACCATACAATCTATCAAGAGCCTTACATTTCAGAGAGTTTAAAAATATACCCAGATAAAGAGATGTTTTAAAAACCTTAAGATAGTCATAGGTTTTAAATTAAACTTTGAACAGGTGAAATAATAAAAATTCAAAGTCATGTCGGATGCTTTATCAGTGCCGTCTCAAGTCAGACTTCAGGTTTCAAGAAACATTTTTCTTATCAGTGATGATGAAGGAGGACTATAATCATACCATTTAATGTGGAAAAAATATTCYTCAGCTACTCTATCCTCATTCAGGTTTTTTACTGCTCTTTGGGAAAAAAGGAGGTAGAGAGGAGTGYTTTGCATTAGACAGGAAGAGATTTTGTTCTTTCCAATAATGTTTTTTCTTAAAAAAACCCAAAAGTAATATGATTTTCCTATTAAGGAATTCCCATGCTGATCTCAAAAATATATCCAGGAAAGTTAAAACTGGAATTAAGAGCATTTCCTTCCTGTGAACCTTGGTTCCAACCACACTGCTGACACCCACTTGTTGCTGTGCTGTGGGGGAAACACTGCACCTCCACTCCACATTTCTCTTCCTAGAGACTTMAATTCCTATATTGAAAAATTTGAAGAGAATCTGAATTCATACAAATGCTCAAGGGTTCCAAGTCTGTTAAGTCTCAAAGCTCAAACGATTCAATGCTGAATATGAAACCCCTMATTTTTTACAGTCACTGCTTAAATACACAGATTGGACACGAAACACCATTTCCTATCCCCCCTGTGCCCCTTGGGCTSGGGAATGAGGCAGGAGTTGGGAATGAAGAAGTGAAGTTGAGCCTGGAAAGAAAAGGCGCCGGGGTCAGATGTTTTTATTTTTGTCTTTGTTTCTTACCATCCAACTCCACTTTTAATAAGCGAKAAATGTAATTAGTCTTTCCTAAATTGAGTCTGTTTTTCTCCTGGTAAGTGATAAGTGATCTCCCTGTCTTTATCATGGTCCATGAGCTTTTTAATCTTATTTTCTCCTCCTAATCTGCCACAGAAGGGGAGCGAGAGAGCAGCTCAGAGGGGYCTGGCAGCCGGCAAAGGTCAACCCACCACTATCTGGAGGTAAAGAATTCTGTGCCTGCCTCCTAAATAAATTCCATTACACTTAGCCAATTCTCTTATATGCGAATTGCAATTTAGCATATAATTGGAGATTCATAGAGCTAACAATGACAATAGAAACATGTAGACCCCAACTGCAAACAATCTGAGAAAGATCATGCAGAAAAAATGCTAAAAAGTTTAATATCTTTGACAAACTTCAGCTTGATCTTTTATTCCTAAAAGATTTTTTTTTACATGAGAAAGAGAAAAACAAGCAAAAAAAACAGAACTGAAAGAATCTAATTTTAGACAATTTTGTGCTAACACTCCTCTGGAAAAAACACCTTTTCTGTCTGTACACAAATCCACTTCTCTGCAAAAGCACACTGAGAGCAGCTGTCCTAACACAAAAAACCCCTCACATTCTGTGAAATCCCTAACAAAAATAATCCTTCCCCCTAATATGTGAAGATAGCTTTTTGAGCATGCAATAATACTCTAGTGAATTCCTGACACAGAAGTATGGCAGGGATTTCCCCATCTGTTAGCGTGAGATAAGTTCTGATTTGATGTGATAAGAGCTTTTCTCGTGTTCATAAAACAGAGGTTAGTGCTGTGCTCACAGCTTGAAACACAATTTCTACATGTGAATTACCAGGAATATTATTTACCTGTTTTCAGAGCCTCTGAGCTAGAAGTTGGCATATGGGGAGACTACAAAAAAAAAAAAAAATTACTTCTACAGGTTAGAAGAATAATTTCAAAGGAGATTAAGTAATATGTAATCCTAGTGAAGGAACATTAAAAATAGATTTTGTCATTTCATCCATTTATTTTTCCAGAAATGTTTTGATGAAGCTTTACTGTGAGTCTTTATTAAGAGTGTTTTTCTCAAGTGAGTGTGATTGTTTGAAGTGAATCTGATGTCCCACCTGATGATGGTTAACGCCCTGGAGGATCTTGATACAAGGACCAGGGATTTGATCTAACAACAGATCTGAGTTTATTGACACCTTAACACATTCCTTTTTTACTTTAATCTTTCCCCCACTTACTCTGATAAGAGAAAGAGTAAATTGAAAGAACATTCTTGTTCTATTTTTAATACAACATTCATCATCTAAAAATGGTTGAGTGATGATTGCTCCTACCCATGAGTACAAATTGTGGATGAAACATTCCAAACTGTATTCTCACATTACAAAGATTTCTCAGGTAAATTCTGCTGCAGACAGAACCTAACTGTCCAGGCAAGTTATTCCTCTTAGCAATATTACAGGAACTTGATCTTCTAAAACTTATTCAAAATTGTCAAGCACATTTACTATGGAGATGAAAAATCTATTTATTAACTCATTAKATTTATGTTCTTATTATAAATTACTGGGTGTATAAATCTAATCTGTCAAAAGTGGTTTTTATCAGCTATATTCCAAAATTATTTCAAATTATATACACTCATTATACTGGTTATGTTCAGACTTTAACAAATCTTTTCTCTGTGAAGATATGCAGTTCTGAAATTCTGCRGCACTAAAATTAAGTGTACGTGGTTATAATCTTGCAACATAATCTGACACACTCCAAGGAGCACAACTTTCCAAGGGCTGGAAAACCCAAGAACGGAATAAATAGGTTTAATGGCATATTGTGCCTCAGTTAAAAAGTTCAGGCCAAGAGCRAAAAGGCGTAATTCCAACAAAAACCCAGAGGAAGGTTTGCTGAAGAGCCTTTGCCCCTCTGCTCTCCACTCACAACACGATCAGAGCAATGAAGCTGTTCTGGGGACAAAGGTGACTTTTACCTGCCCCGCAGGCTGCAAATGCAAGCTCAGCATTGACTCCATTTCTCCCCCAAGAGCAGCCCTGTCGATAGGCCAGGCCGGGAGAAGGGAAGTGTCAGCTGTGATTCCATCACCCCTCGGATCAGCCCGGGCACGCTCCAGCCTCTCAACGCAATCAATAGCACCTAATGAGCACTTCAAGGCGTGAAGGGCTGGAGCCACGTAAAGAAACCACTGAAGTGCTTCAGCAGTGAGGGAAAACTCTGAAACACGTGTCTGAGCCTTATTTATCTTATGGGGATATGAACACAGGCCTAAAGCTGCATGATTTTCTGTGTAAGCAATGCTTAGGTATAACTCTAAACTCTGAATTACAAGCTGCTTACTGTGCTAAGGTGAGGACGTGCTTAAGGTAGGGCACCTTGCTGGAAAATGGAAAATAACTCAAAATTATTTCACAACAAATTATTTCCTAATTTAGTTCAACTCAAAGAATTATTCTGTAAAATAGAGATGTCCCTAGTATCTTGAGGCATCATATTTATTTTTCCTTAAAGATTTCTTTATCAAAAGCGTTGGCAAGTTGAAAGTTGTTTTAACTTTGAGCTCAACCTCAACCTGGGATTTAAAAGTCAAATYGGATTCTTCTTTTTGCCCATCACTGGTTGTAGTAAAGATTTTTTTCCTAAGTTGGATTTGATTCCCTGGTGCAACCTCATTTCTTTAGACAAACTGGTACAGAGGTATTTCCTTTCATGGGCTCACTCTCACACCATTAACTAGAGCACGGAAAGAATCTGTAAACCAGGTAATTGTTCATATTACTAAAYGTCTGTTTTGAGTATTGAAGAGCTTTAAAGCTTTAAAAAAGTGGTGGATACTCTGCTTTTGATATTTTCAAAGAAAAGAATGATGCCCTTCTGCAATATTTGTGTTAGACAAGCTTAGATTATTGCAGTACATATGGCAATACAAAAGCCAAGAAAGATGAATATTTTTTACTTTACATCTCTATAATGAATTAACACAATTTCTTTTTGCTAAACCTAGGGTCTGAGTCCCTGCTTTAGAGATTATTTCTTTTTTGTTGTTGTTTAAAAGGCAGGCAGGCAGTCTTGTTTCTTGAGAAAAAGGAGGAAACAGTTTCTTTGATTGTTCTCCAAGTCATTTTCTGCCCTGCCAACATTTAAGACAGGATATTTTCTTACACCTTCTTTTTCCTCTGGGCTTAGTCTGTGTATTTATCCATGCGGTGTCCCTTCATATTTTCTATTTTTCTTACTACTTCTCTTGCACACACTTTAGCATATCTAAAAATCCCAACCCACCTCCAGATTTTAAGGCTGTGCTTTGGCAGTGCTGCATCCAATGACCTTATAATTCTTAAACTCTTATAAACAAAGATCACAGAGAAGCGCAAGGTAACCTCAGTGGTGTGAGCTTATAAATCTTCATCTGAAACACCAACTATTTGGACACCCTTTTCTCCCAGTTCACACTACCAGAGGTATGATTTCATCTCTTTGTGCAGCAGATCCTCTTCCACCCTGAACCGGGAAAACAAAGTGGCCATCTCCCAGCTCTCAGGCACTGGCATCATCATTCTTCTGAAGCAAGAGGAGGCTTCCAAATATGCCGAGGAAACTCTAATACTTAAAATTTATTAGCCTTTACCAGGAAGTCTGTCATCAGTTGCTATTCATTTRTCCTAATGATCACTAATCTTATCTACCCAGCTGCTGRAAACAAAAGTGTACAAATTGCACTTCATGTGCCTTTACTATTAAGAGTCTAACAACATTTATATTTCATTTGATAAGGTTAGTGACAGGCAAATATTTACACTTGATTATTTTGTTAGGCTCTAGAGAGGTCTCACGGAGTCTTTGTGCAGAAGATCTTTCCCTCTGAGTTCTCTTCATTAAACTGGATTTTCATCTCCCAAGATCTGAGTCAACTGCTCACATCAGGGACTCGAGCACCAGGARTATCTGGTGCCTGATGCAGCAGCTGAGCTGTGCTGGATGGCACTGCTCTGCCACRAGTCTCTCATTCCAAGTGGAATCTTGCACAACACCAGAGTAACAAAAATACCAACGGTCAGCGAGGATGCTCAGTGACACAGCTTCAACAGCTCGATCATGAGCTCCAGAGATCATTTATTCACTGATAAATATTTCAGATAGGGATTGGTTTCTAATGAAAATGAGACACAAAGCAGTTTGAAGTTTGGGAGTGAGCGGAATGCTGGCAGTACATAACTCCACCTGATAGCTGTGTTTTCTGAGTGGGCACTGAATAAAAATGCAATTTGCCAGTGTCGGTCACCAAACACAACCTCCTCAGCCTTTCTTTCCTCAAAGATTCAGTCTCAAAATTCTCACTGTGGCTTTGCTTTCAATTCAAGCAGAATTGGAAAAGGCGAATGATTAAACAAAGCAATGACAGGAAACATGGTTAAAAATGACAGCTTGGGATTATCTGTTAAATAATGACTGGCAAGTCCTACCTATGACAAYTGGATATAGCACCTGGGTTGGGGTTTCACTCTTAAAAGACTTAACAAATGGAGATCAGAGAATCTGGAGATTCATAGATTGTTAAAACATGTCAACCTCCCACACCATTTAATTACTTGCTCACATTTCTTTGTAGCCAACAATCAAGTAGTATTTCTCAAAGTATCATGTAAATTGTATCAAAATATCTCTTCTGGTCAATAAATTTCACCTTTCTTTAATTCAAAACTACAGAAGTCTTGAAAGGCAATGCAAGYTGTTTGTATGATGTATTTTGGAAATCTGAAATTTGATATTCAAAATTACACTCATCTCTCTTGAAGGCTTGTTCAGAACAAGCAGAGGTCCCCTTAGACTGTGCTGGAAGGAAAGTACAGAGAGAGTGCACTGAGCAGTCTGATAGTAACAAATTGCAGAATTGAGCCTTCAACTGATTTGGGTTTAAAATTCACTCCCTAACTTACACAAGACTTACAATCAGAACTGGCAAATAGCCTCAGATCTCTGGAGATCAGCCTCTGAATCACACAATCTCATTTCCTTTCCCCTCCTGTTGCTTTACTTTTGGAGCTTTTGGCTGCAGTAAAGCTTTGAGATTTTTTTTTTTTGTATTACTTTTTTTTTAAGAACGTCATAAAATCCCAAGAACAGAAACCTTATTTAGATATATTTTTTAATAATCACAACAAATGCCATTTTATCAGTTCTCCAGCAAACAGAGGTACCGAAGCCACTGCCATGTATCAACCTCTAATTTGAATCTCGATATTTACAAAGAAATCCATGATTATTGCTCAGATGTAGAGTACACAGTTTTACTTATTTATGATTCTCTCTGGAAACACTGCACCAGCTGCAAACACGACTTCTGCTGGCAGCAAATACCTTGCTGTTTGTGCACAGTTCACCTTGGTGATTCACAGAGACTTCTTATTGCAAATTTAGCAAACACTACCTGTTAACTGTCATTGACAGGATGAGAAGCAAATTACACAAATGCTAAAAAATAAAAAGAAAATTAAAAATCTCCTTGCTCCAAGCCCYGTCCAAGCTGGCCTTGGACAGTTCCAGGCATGGGGCAGCCACAGCTYCTCTGGGCAGCCTGTGCCAGGGCCTCCCCACCCTCACAGAATTCATTCCTCTGTAGTTGCAATGATCAGGTATAAACTCCTAARCTTATACAAACTTATTTATACATCCCTGCAGATCTGCACACAAGTCACTGTCAGTGCACACACATTTTCCGCTGTGCTGCTTTGGCTTCTTACAGACATTGTCTTTCTCTATGCAAGCATGAACAGCTTAGAAACCAAATCAATCAGACATTAAAAATGACGAAGTTTTCAATAAACTGTACTGCTGTTCATGCCACATCATCCACACACATCATACGGACATGCAGAGATCACACACATTATTGATGGGGCATAAAACACTAATGTAGGCAACTGCTTGAACATATTCACACGTGTTTCCTCATAACCATATTCTCACCCTGAACTCAGAACATCATCAAAATGTAAAGGAAAATAGAAGAAATATTGGAGGGGGATGTGTCTTAAAAATTACAGTTTCTTTTAGAAATTAAATGATTCTGAAATATTTTCATTTCACTATTTTTGTTGTTAAACACTGATTTCTCAGCATCGGTTAAAGCATTTAAAAATATAATTCCATTAAGAATAGGTTCAGTATTTGACTTTCAAAACATACAYGAGAAGGCACCTGTTAAAATTTATACTATAAGTTCAGCACTCATTTCCACAAATAAAAGATACTATARTTAAGCAATTACTGTTATAAACAAACATTTCACACCTGCAACCCAATCAACTAATAAGAAAACTCCTCATCTGAGAACAGGAGGTGGAGCATAAGGGGGACWAATACACAGAATATCCTCATAAAGATCTCTGCTCCTTTTAACCCAATGGATTTGCCTGGAGCCAAAGCCACACAAAACTTCCCTGAGAGGGTGCATGATGTCTCTGAARAGGCCTTTTCTCCCACGTTAACTGGCTCATGGCAGCTTCTGAACTTCACTGGAACCAAGGAGGAGGAAGAGGAAGGAGCATCCCAACAGTTCAGGCAAAGTAAGCATATCAAAATACATGCAATGGGCTTATTAGTTGAGTTTTGACAGGTTGCTAAACGGGAACTCCGAGTGAGGAGCTGAAAACATCCCACGATTAATTACCTTGCCACGCACTGCCTGAGCTGGAGGCTGCAGAGGAACTGCTGACAGCACAAAATTCGCATTCCAGTGCTTCTCCCGCCTCTCCCAATTTACAGGAGAATAGGAAATCATGAACAATTGATACACTCTGTTAGCTCCTATCATGGAGGGTGAGCTCACATGTAGCCTTAGGGGTATCTTACACAGTTTAATGCTGAAAATAAAAGGTAATGTTCTTGGCAAAGAGCTGGGGGGATTAAATTTGGAAGGCTTGAAGCAGCTTTGAATTGTAGTCAATAAAAAAGAACCAAATAGTAATTTTGTAATTTAACTGTGCTGGTTATGCCCAATGAGTCAGACACTTGTGAAATAAACCATGTAAATAGAAAAATGGCTTAACTCTTTCTGCAGTCGCACTGTATTTTCTCCCTTCTTTTTCCTGCCTTCCTTCCCTTGTTGTTGCCTTGGTTAAATAAAACTATATTTACTTTCTCCAGCTTACCCTCTTGGGACAGCTCATCATTCAAAGAGAAACTCTGCCTTTTTGAAATAGTTTTTTTTTTTTAAAATTTGTTCCGTGCTGTGGACAACGACGACCGCGCCAGCAGAGCTTGTAGAGRTAAATGTCCAGAGACTGCTCCAAGCAAATCAACTGGGTAGCCCAGATTTATCTTCTGGTTCTATTGGAAACCACTTAAATTTAACATTTTTTACAATTAAAACAGGAATTACTTYGGTTTCCATAATGCAGCTACACAAGATATACGTTATTAACCGCTTCCTTAACTGTAATAATTTTTATGATTTCTCAAATTACTGAACCATGAAATTTATTTTAAAGACTCCAAGTAGTTCTGAGTAGAGGTAAAACTAAATTATTTTTTTTTTAAAAAGTGCCMTTATAATTACCTCATACTAGTAAATTATTCAGATTATGATTGTACTGATTTAATAAGGTCATAACCACACACAGCCTCATTTAGAAAATTACAGAACACTACAAAAAAGTGGAGGTCATTCTCCACTGTTTCAGTGGTTGAAAYGCTGCCTTTACAAACACAATCTGCACTCTMGATTGTAGAAACTTGGTGACAAAAATAAATTCSAATTTATTTCAAAAGAGAAAGAACCTGTAAACAAACGGTGTTCTAAAAAAACCCCAAATACAAAAACCCTCCACATAGGCTTTCACTGGTGAAATTCCTAAAAATCGGCAGCAAACATACAAAATACATACAAGCACAAAATTCTACAACCTCCCTGTTTTGGAAGGAAACAGTTAAGACTTCAGAATTAACAGTTCCCAGAAATTTCARTAGGGGCATCCTCAAATCTTCAGAAAACAAATTAAATCAAGCAATCATGATAGAAAAATAACTCCATCATCCTCAGTGCTCTCAGTCTAGAGATATTCAGCAGTAAGATTTATCCATTCTAAGTAAATCTTAATTCTCAAGGGGGAATTACCATCTCTGGTGCTGGAATCTCAACAATACATTTAATTCTGAACATCCATTCATGAAACTACATTTATAAAATGGTGTACACATTCAGGAAACCAAGAAAGTTCCTTTTCTCACCATTTGATTATCTTCAGTTTCATTCTGTTGCACTTAAAAATGAAAGCAAGTGAATATTTTCTCAACTTGGTTGCCAGAAAACACTGGCATTTTATACATATTTTTTGTAATATTTGCCATCCCCATTTTGTTTCCATTTAGCAGTTTTAAAGATAATTTWAAAAACACATTCTACGCTTTTGGCTGTGACTTTGTTGGTTTTGTTTGGATTTTTTTTTTTTCCCAGTCCTGTTACTAGAATTTTCYTTGCTTCAAGTGGAAAAATAGGTATCTGAACATGATGGTCTTAATCTACTCCATCCATTTTAAATCTTTTGCCCCTTCCACTGAACTGAGTGACCCTGTAGCTCCCTTCAGTTCTGAACCAGCAGCAAATGTCATTACCTTTCAATAAATCCTTTTTCCCATAGGTCACTTCTATATGAAATGAACACAATCAGTCCCTGGTATAAATTCTTGTCATATTCAGCTGGCCTCTGATTCAAAGACAGACATAAGAAAGATCTCAAGGTCCACTCTACGTACCAAGAAATTCAGATACAAAAAGGAAAAAAAAAAGAAAATAAGGTTAATATGCAAAGGAAAAGAACAGTACTGTGGTGGTGCAAAGAAAAACACCACGGTGTGACAAGAGGGGAAGGAGGAGCAGAGCATAAGAGACAGGGAACAGCTCAGGATGATGTGGAAATTTATRAAGACCTTTGCCCTTATGAATCATGTATGGAAGGACCAGTGGAGACTCCGTGGACTGACAAGCAGCAAATGGAATTTCCTGGATGGGGATGTTTGCAGAGGGAGGACAGGAGGGCTGACCTCACCGTGCAGTTTGGTCACACCATCAGAGGGTTTGTTCCRGGAAGAGCTGCTTGGAAATGTTTTCCTTTTCCTTGGCTGGCACACAGGGGCTCTGGGGATGCTCACACCAAGGTCCTATTGCCTTTTGGGAAAAGCCTTTCCCAGCATCACTGCAGAGTTCTTCAGGAAACCTCAAAGATAGGGGGGCTTGGGGGCATAAAAAGTGAACAAATAGTCACTTGGCTAATATAACATTATTGTTACTRTTCTAAATATTAATTGTGATTAAAACATTTCTTGCACACTTTTCCATGCCCTTACCCACTCCAAGTGTTAATTTGAATTTAGCTCCACTTGTGCAATGCCACGGGGGAGCTCAGGCTTGGGAGGAACAACACCCYGAAGCTGTCCAATAGGTTAATTCAGACACTCTGGTGTGAAAATCACCAAAGAAAGAGCAACCTGCCCTTTGCTGCTCGAGGGGCAGCCTGCCCCGAGTTATAACAGGTCAACAGCACAAACCTTCTGTGGGGCTCAAGCCATTTTTTGAACAAAATGAGCTATTTCTTGTCAAGGACAATCCTTACTCAGGTAACTGAATCACTTTTAGGGCTTTGTGCTGGCAGAGGTACTTTACTTAAGGTTTTGGTTGGTTGGTTATGTTTTTTTTTTGTTGTTCCTATCCCTAACCAATACAGKTTATATGCAGAAATTAGGTATAACCAAGGCCTTGCAAAAACTATTTTCCCTACACACAAACTTTATAGAAGTTTGGGTGGAGTTTTTTTGTGAATAGAGGAAGAAGGGACAGCTGAGCTGAAAAGTATAAAAGATTCTGGACTGAAAAATATGYGAACAAATACTGTGCAGTAAATCTTGGAGGAACTGTTTGCTCTATCACAGCAAAGATCTATGCAATGTCCTCATATTTATGCATAAAAAGTTGCATAATTTGAGAAGCATCAGATCTACTAAGCAAATCTTACAGGATGCAAACACTCATATTTCTTCTCAGACATCTTAGACAGAAATAGTGCAGCCCTCCCTTGGGTACTACATGATGATTTAAACTGYTCTGTACCTGAATTACTTGAGCCATAAATAATATTTGCTTAGTCCTTAGAGGAGTGCTGCCTCATTAAATAAGAGCATTATAATTATTATGATCAGTTGTTTGAAGAAGTGATCAAAGAATTACCAGCAATCAGCAAATCCTTCTAGACTGGAAATYAGGCAAGACTTGCAGAGTGACACCAGGAAATCACTGACAGAAAGAAAGAAAAACTGAGCACTTGATTCAACAACTCAGAGTGTAGATCTGGCAAATGAGAATCTTATCTCCCTCCCCTATAGAGGACATTGTAGCCAGAAGTGTTTTGGGGCAGACAGAATTCTCGCATTCTTCAGCTAAGGATGTATTTTCCAAGAATCTACAGAAGCTTTATACCTCTCACAGTTCCTCCCTCCCTTCACAACAGAGCTGGATAGTAATTACTGCTTGCCCTGAGTGTATCCGTGGGCTGAAGATCCAATCCATGATCCTTATGGCAGCCGTAATTGTTACAATTCCTGATTTACAAATATGTTCTAAAATATTGCCATTGGTTCTAAATCACTTTAGGTAGAGACTGAGAAGGTTCCTTTACAGTTCACAGATATACTAAGCAAATATGCCTTAAAAGAAAGTGATTTCTGAAACTCTCACTGCATCTATATCCAATCACTCACTAATTGTTACCCCAAATTCATGATATTCCTCACTCACTCCCACATCAGACCCTGTCTTTTCCCCCTCCTTCAAATTCAGTTTTTGACATTACCTCTGGTGAACAAGAACACTTTTTCCTCTTGCCTGGGAAGGAGTTATTTTCATTTCACGTGGTCTTTGGACATGAAATTAAGAAGAAATGCACYGAAGAAAATAACAGCCCTTGGCTGTTCACTAGCAGAGCATGCAAGTTCTCCTCTTTACTGCTACACACCATGTGCTTTGCCAACTGATAAATCTGTACAACATCAAAAGAAGTTTTAGTTTAGACAGAAAAGGCTAGATGTTGCTAACTAAAGCCTCCAATCCTGTTAAAGGCAAAAGAATCTTAAAGATTTGGGTCCAGTTGCAAAGCAACTGCTCACCACAAAATGGGTTTCAAAGGGAAAAAATCTTCATTAAATACACAAAAGGGAAAGCRTTTAATTTTAAAAAGGGTGATTCTTTTATAATTTTTTTTATTTGCTGGCAATATGCAAAATTAAAACCCATTTATCACACATTCTAAGCAGTTGTATTTCCAACTGATTTTTAGTAAGTATCGGCAAATTTCGTGCCTTTTTATCATATTACAATTAGTTAGTCCTTTGCACTTCCCCAGAATAGATGAACTCATATTAAGATGACTACATTGGCATAATTTGAAAAGAGAAAAATAAATCAAATAAGGAAATTAAATATATTTTTAACTGTCAGTAGCATAAAATTCTTCTCAAGAACCGGTTTGGTTTTCTGGGGTTTATTTTGGAAAGTAAATGAAAGAAAATAAATAAAAAAAGAAAACCCCAAACACCAAAAGAAAACAAAACAAAAAAAAAAACCTCCAAAGAAACAAAAATAAAAAGAAGCTTTTGTGAAAAGCTGCCACTAAGGGCAGCAATCGATCTGATTGCAGCATTAGCAGTGGATGTCAAACAGAGTCTGTTCAGCCCTGCCTCGGAAAAACGCACGTGGCTGCTACTTTTAGGAGCAGCCAACACGAGCAGAATGTTTCTGGCTGTGAGCAATGGCTGGGGAGTGCTGGAAAAACACCCCTGATTTGGGTTTAATGTAACACACAGCTGTGCGTGTGCCTTGTAAACATTTGTGTACAAATATTAAGGTATTTTCCTATATCAACATCAGGGAGTTACTGCCAAGTAAAATGGGGAAAAAAGGAAGAATAGCCCTTGCAATAAAGTTTGTCATCTCAGCTCTGCTTTCTGGAAATCACATTATGTGCATAATTTACTGGACATAAATTGAACCTACCTTTAAATCCATATCTAACCTAGGGGGTTTTGTGCTGTTTCAAGGTRATGGAGCAATTGTTCCAAACATCCTGGAAAGCTGAAAAAAAGTTGGGTTTCTACACCTCCTTCAGCTGGAAGGGCCAAACTGTACATGTAAAATGTCTGTTTAGGCATGTGTGAGCACAACACTAAAGCTGAATTGTGTGAAATTTAAAAGTCATACACATGCAAGTTCCTTAGTCTTACTAAGAGCTTCTAAATTAGAAGAGTATATGGAATTGTATTTCTTTAAAGAGAAAACAAGGAATAACAAAACAAAAGGAATAAAAATACACCAACCCGTACCACAGTAAATTGACGTTGTGCCTAAAAACAGGTTATAGATTATGTCTTTGATGGCTGGAGAGATTATTCTTGTGAATCTAAAAGTCAAGTAAGTTTTCAATATATGAGCAAACAGAGCTGAACTTAAACAAGAAGAGAAACATCRGTAAAAACACAGACAAAAGCTAACTGAAATAGTTACAGGGTGCAGAGAAGACAAATCCAATATTGTCCAGACAACACAAGGTCTGCTGTGTCAGTACTCTGAGCCAGCCTTTTTTGATTACCATTTCCCTCAGTCCTTCTGTCCATAAGTCATTATTTCCAGTGTTCTGAGGTGGATTTTGAGAGCACAGTGTGAAATGTCCAGATGAGAGAGATATAATATTTAATTTGCACCATAAGGCCCAGACCATCTTTCAGACAGGCAGGCTGCCATTTCCAAACCCCAGGATTCAATCATCAAAAAGAAGGAACGCTGTGGAAACAGACTCCTAACATTCAGTACATGTATTTAACACCAGTAATTCCAGACACAATATTCAAAGTTGTATTATTTCTGTGCTGCATCTTTAGCTGCATTTAAAAGCATAAACAAACCATGGTGGAGCTGCTGACTGAACATACAACAAATAACAAAAAATGTCATTGCCCTGCTCCAAGTCCTCAACTGTTTACCTGCACATTCCTTCAATAATGGGTTCAAGCACATCAGACTGATATAAATCACTCCASGAGATGGGATGAATTGTACAAGCTACTATACAAATTTCAAACCCTGAGAAATGCTCATCCAGAGACAAGAGACTCTCATGAGATGAACCTCAGCAATCAAATCAGCAAAACATTCAGACTCTGCCACCGGCTGACCTCGGGGTAACAATTCTGAACTTACATGCATTAACCAATTCTTGATATTTTATTGTATCCAGCCCAAAAGCCTGGACTCTTATTCTTTGTTTGCCAGTAAGTTGTGTGGCATAAAAAAAAAATAAAATTGTTTTCTCCCAAGTTAAAGTTTTCTTTAGCTTACGATACCAGGAGATACCTGAAGCTCCARGATTAAAGCAGAGGTCAACAATGGCACTCATCCTACACACAGCAAGGCAAAGCATGTCTGTTTAGGGACTGGGACACAGTTAGACATRGTGAACAAAGCACCACAAATGAAACCACAGCTCCTTTCAATAGCTAAATTCAGTTATTTACTTGCCTGCTCCAATAAAAGCAAATAATGCTTGAAATAAAGTCCTTTGACACTTCCGCCCTGCTGCTCTAAAAAGGCAAAACTTAGTAACTGCCACCAAATATTACACTGCCCACACAATATTTGACTTGGGAAGGGTACGTGTGAAATGTCTTGCAATAGCTGCAAGTTTCTTAGCTTATTATTAGATTTAAATATCTGATAGGGATAAAAACTTSAGAAAATTTGAGGGGCATCTTAGCATGTTACTTCCTGAGGACTCATGAGCTAAACGAATATTAATAACTGTAATCTTGGGAGAAGACTCAGGCTAAGCTTCCTGAGATAAATCCAGTTGAACCAGGTAGGAAATGTTACCTCTTGTGCCCTGGAGGGAACAAGTGACTTAATAYCTGTTTGATTTAGAGGAGGGAGTGAGGAAGAAAGCAGCAAAACACATTTTCTARGTTGTGACCGGTGAATGTGAACTAGATTTGACCATACCAGAATAACCAAAAGTAAGTCTGATAAAAAACCACATGGATTAAAGAACCAGAAAGGTCTTCATGTAATGAGCACAGATTTTGCCCAGCTGAACAACCACCGTGTGGGAATGCAGAACAGCAGAGAAATGCACCTATTCCACATGTGTCCTGCAGTAGAGCCAAGACACAAATTCCCAGGGAAGGCAGCAGAGAAAGAACCTGCTCAGCAAGACAAACAGGACATTTAATACTTACTGAGGATACGAATAAAATTAAAAATAAATTTTAAAAGTCTGCTCGGCTTCATACATTTATGCAGCTATTMAGTGCTGGGAAATGATTACCTGATGCAAACTTCCACCACCACTTTCTAAATTGTTTTACTGCCCTRAAGTTTTGCTTACAGATCAGAGAAGATAGACAATAATGTTTTGCTGAATAATAAATGACTAATTTTTAATTTGACAAATCAAARTGTGGGTGAAAGGTCTATTAGGTTACAATTCAGTACTGTTAATTGAGGTAGGGATGCTGCAGGAACAACATCGAACAGAATTTGAATAACAAATGAGTGAATTAAAAAATGAGGCCCAGTAGATTGGTACAAAATACTTCAGAGCTGTAATGATGGCAGTTCTTGTTCTATTTGCTACATTACAGCCATATTGCCAACTTCACACCAGATCTGGATATTTAAATGTATTTTAACCAGCTTTATTCATAGTTTTAAAAGTTGAGCTATTTTTAAAAGAACTCTATTGTTCACTCTGAAAAGTCTGAAAAGAAGCTGCACAAATTACTGCTACCCCATGGCAGAGCAATTTAGAGCCCCATTTAGAGCAATGTTCTCAATGGCATCTATTATTGCAACCTGAATGAGGAAAGTGAAGAGGAAGGAAAACAATACATTCTATATGCACTCTGTGTGCTAGCCAAAATACTTCTTAACAGAAACTTTAAAGGGAAAGACAATTCGTGACATTCTACTGCAACCTGTGTATGCCACAGATCCCAGAATTTGTCCTGTAATCTGAGCCCTGACGGGAGTGCCTCTTTCCTGCTAAGTAAGTTAACACTGTCAACCCCAATAAACGTGCCTGGGACTCCAGCATCTTTTTGCTTCATTTAGTGTTTCGTTTCGTGAACAGGCACTGCTGATGCTCTCACGCAGCTTGTGAAGTGGGTCTAATTAAAATCCTTTTAGTATTATAGTGAGCCGAGTAGAAAAAGGAATAAAATTATGGCAGGGTTTTAAGGTTTTGACACTGGAGGAGAAGTCAGGCAAAAACAGAGCAAGAAGCACAGACACTACAKGCTTCTGCTTTTCATGCTACAATGTAGACAACAGAATAATATTTGGCTTTCAAATTTTCCATGTTTTTTTCATCAGATTTCTCACTGCATCTTACATGATTATTTAAAATCCTTTCATGTGGAGTGCTTCACATTCTCTTTCAAATGAACAAAATTATTTTCTAGAGAAGCATTTGGGACTGCAATTTTCTAGACAACGCCTCATTCAAAATGCAGCCCAGAGATGTCTTATATAAACSCCACATATTTTATGTACAACTGCATTACATGCAAACAGATACTGCACATTGCTACAATATATTCCCAAAACTTTTAGCAAACTGTTACTCTCAGTGGGCATAACTCTGCACCAAACACAGAGACATGGAAATAAACACTGCTTCAGATGGGATCTTTGATTATGTAATATCACACACATTTAAACTATTAGATTTGAGCATTAGATTTGAGCTGTTCTACAAATAATACAACACCCAAACCCATATAACAGCCACAATAGGTTACATTAAGATCATTATTAGAGCTTAAATAAACATCATTAGGACATTATTTCATTATTTGGCACAAAATCTATGTGCTTGAGTAAAACTGCTTGAGCTGTTCTCCCTTCCCCTGGCCCAGGTTCTGCCATAAAAAACTCCATTTACATGCTCTGGTGACAGCCTGGGAGCAAGAGCACATCAGTGTAAACTCTGTTCTCTGGAAGACTGAAGCTCACGGAAAGTTTTTATTGCCATAAGCTGGTGTTACTGACATTTAATGAAGAATTTAGCTTAAAACCACACTGAATGTCCAGTGACAGTTCTGTGACATGAAAACAAAGCTCTCCCAAGGTGTGTCTGCTTTTAAGGCAACCCAGCTCACTCCTACATTGAAGTGATTACTAATTAGTGTACACAATAATGAGAGGGACACGTTTCATTTAGGTAAAGAATCCAAACTTCTAGCTCTTTGAAAAGGTTTATTTTTCAGCCAACAGAATAAACAAGCACTGTGCACATTGTGCAAGCAAAAGTTATGCAAACCCTGAGCAGAAACCTCCTATTGTGAACCTGAAATCCAGATTACCTGCATTTTAGAGGAAAATACAGGGAAAGTACAGATTCCTTTCATATGCAACTGAGATTTTCCAATAATTCTCAGAGTTGCAGGTTACATGAACAACTACACTTTGCACAGCTCCATGCACACACAGCACTGCTGGTTTGCCTACTTGGTGCAGTCATTTATATTTKCAAATATTCCACCTACAGAGAAGCAGATACTTCTCCATGTGGTTGCATATCCAACAGAGTGCTCCGTTTCTGGATTAGCATGGAAGTGGCGAATATTTACTCCCAGAATATTGCAAGTTTTGCCCCTATTAACATGTGTTATCTAAGTGCCTTAGGCTTTGGCTTCACACAACAGAACAGACATGAAAGTCATTGCTCCCAGCCAAGTGCTGTCTCCTGTTATCCTCAGCACAAAGTGGATTGCTGGTATTGTGAGTGCGAATTCCACCCTCCCTAGCCCTGAGACACACTATTACACTGCACTGRTACTTTTCCTGAGAGAGAAATAAATACAGTAATTTCAATTAGCATTCCCTCACATGCTCTGCATTTTGGGACACAGCATTTAATAGATCTGAATTTTACAGAAACTGTAATGGGTAAAGCACCACATCCATTGGCCAGGAAAAGAAGTAACAATATTACAGGGATGAGACAACCAACTGTGCAATGTACAGATTAATGCCATGTAATCAATCACTCAACAAAAAATATTTGTGTAATATTTGAATAGCAATTAATACCTGATCTGAGTTCCAATCTTCCTCTAATATGTGGAAGATCAAATCCAAATAGTTCGTTTTCTTGACATGAGTACTTTAATTAGATTAAACTTCCAATTATTTCCCACATATTTAATATATTTGATGTCTGAGGCTGCTAAATAATACCCAAGTTTTTCAGATGGGAATATTGAGGCACAAAGCATGAGAGTGATATTTGTGACAGTAACTAAGCAGCACCTGCACTCCACAGCTTTCACAGAAACCACAGACTGAAGGGACCARATCATCTGGTCTGACATCCAGTCCAGGCCATGCGATCAGTCCCAACATACCTTAGGGAGGGCACAAGAAGAGGTGGAAAAAAGCAAAAAGACACCAGAGCAGGGCAAATAACAAATACCACTCCCAAAATGGCAGGGAGGTTATTACATTATACTCAAATTGTTTTCTTTGCTGCAGATAAGACCCAAAATAAAAAGAGAGCTTCCAGATGTTCTCAGGAAAAAAGAATATATATATATACATATATATATATATATATATATATTTTCCTGTCCTGTATTTCGTCAGCTGTTACTAACACTGGTATGTGAAGAAGACACAGCAGCAAGACATCAGAGCTCTTTTCACACTTTCCTATTTCTTTGATGCCTCAGAGAGAATAAAAAGCAACAAGGACCCTTGTCCTTACTGAAGCAAGTGCAATGGGAAAATACCTTTCATATTTAGAGAGCTGGAGATAAATATTCTGTGTATGCACTTGGAAAATGCCTTAATGCAGAGCAGCAAATACTCCTGGGACATGGAGAGCAAGGCAATGTTCCCCASAGCCAGCGGAAGCAAGGGCTGGAGGGAAGGGGGCAGATCTGGACATTTTGGGGCCAGGGGAGTCTATCTCGAGCAGGTGGCTCTAACCTGGGAGGCCAGAACAGGACAGCAATTGTCRCCTCCTGGACATGTCCCGCAGGGCACGTCACGACCCCAAACAAGCTCTGTCAGGACAAACCCCATAAGGAGCTAAACCCCTACTGAAGAACAAGGTTTTCCCCTTGTTCCCCTGCAATCCCGACAYAGTGAAAGTATTCTTTGATTTAGGAAAAACATAATATAACCAAAGACGTCCTTTCTTTGCCCAAGGGGTGGAAGAGCAATATTAAACTATACAGGGGAGAAAAAACACAACCTTGAAAAAAATTAATTTTTGCTACATGGAAGTGGAAGGAATATCAGTTCAGTGGGGTTTTTACACAGAACAATGGAATGGAGCTTTCATCACCATTAGGTGATCACCAAAACTGATCTCAAAAATTTATGAGATATAAATAATGATAATAAAAAAATCTTATTATGTGATCATTCATGTCTTTGTCTTAACTATTCCTTCTGATTTTCAAGTGTCATTTTTAAGTTTTCATACAGGTCTACTCCTTCTAGAAAATTTTTGTTTCTAAATTTTGAGTTCTCATCTTAGAATGAGAATCTCACTTTGCATCTTTAATTTCTCCTATACATTAAAAATGCTCCTATCAAATCACCTTAATTTGTGTAAGTGGCTGAATTCAGGGAGCAATGTCTCTAAAAAGTATTAGAAAAAAGCTCTGATCTACAGAAGTTATAAATGTTCATTGGAAATTTTGCTGAGCAGTGAAAGGCAGCTATTTAATCTTCTAAGCTAAAAGAAAAAAGAACAATTAAAAATCCCCATCAGTAATTTTCTATTTGAAGAATGTTGCCACAACATCAGYATTGAGAGATGCACTACTCAGGGACCAGTGAAACTCAGGAGGTGAAGAGTTCAGTTTATTTTGAATATATTTAAGATCCTGTTTTTAATTCATTGCTATTGATAAATTTTACCAGTCAAGCCTGGTTACTTCCTGAATCAACTTGTTGGCTCAAAGACTTGAGCAATCCCTTGGAATACAAAGACTGGAACCATCATTTCCAGAATCTGGGCATTCTTTTATACCTTATTCAAATTTATGAGGCATCTCAGGAAAGGCAGAAATGAGGATCACTGCCAGACATGACACAATATTGGAATAATTTCTTCCTTTCCTCATCTCCCTATTTGTAATACCACATTTAAAGACTTTAGTTCCAGGCGTTGCTTATTAAAGGAGATGGACAAGATGAATTCTCAGGTTCTTTCCCAAGGTATTTTCTATGTAAAAGTTTGCCTTGCCTACTTAGACCTGACATTTTCACCAGGCAGAAAGAAAGTACTTTCATTTCCCTTTCATCACCAGGGAGTAGAAGCACAGCAGTTAAAAGGCTTGTGTGGCACACCAGGAATTCAACACAGCACTGAATTAAAACTCATTCCTCTGCACCTCAGTCCAGCACCCTCCCACAGTAAAGTAGGTTTCTTTCACAGTAATGTAGTATTTTTGCTTAATTTCATAGAATCTGGAGGAGAAATTCTAAACACCGTGAAAGAAATAAAACATGATAAGTTTTGATTAAATTTGTGCAAATTTCAGGTTGTTTCTAATTTAGTTTTTCTTCAGAAATGCTCAGTGCATACCCCACAACCATTTAGCAAAACATTGTCCAAGTAGGGCTAACATAAGGCCCCTAAAACATGAGAAACTTCACAGTTCAAATTCTTTCTAAAACCACTTTAATAAATCTGCTGGAAAATATGAATTGCTTTTGTTCAAAAGTAATTCCCCACACTTCTGTTTCATCATCGAGAGCCAACACATCGGCTCTGTGACAGCAAAARAWCCCAGCTGGGTCACTCTTCYATTTGGATCTGGTTTTCTAGGAGCRCAGAAGGAAAGTTCCAACGATGCCATCAAGCCCTACCCCTCTTCCAACCAYGACATTACCGAACTTTAAGCAGATAAAGGCAATAAACAAAAGCTGGCAGGAAGCTGAAGGAATTTGGTAACGATAAACAGTCAGGAGCAGGGAAACCTCCTTTGGTCTGCGAAGTCATTATAATAATTTGTTTAGAAAGCAGCGAAGAAAAAATCCCCAGTAAATCCTTTGGAAAGCGCTGGATCAATTTGCGAGCGCTGCGAGCACACCAGCCTCGGAGACCCGGGGACATTTGTATTAAGCAAGAGACACACAATTAAGCTGCATCTCAAGCTAAAACCCTCAGGGCTCCACATTTCATTCCAGTCAACCACCGCTGTTTTTTGGCACTATTTTCTTTGCAAATATGAGTAATGTGGGCCCTTTAGTCACTATTAAGCAGTAATCTGGGGAAATCAACCACTTCCAATAATCTTATACTCCAATTTAGGGCACTCTGAAACCACATAATGAATAATACTGTCGCCAGTTCTCTCCTGTAATGACACATGACATATGCCTGCTATTCCTCTYTTCAAATCAAATCCAACTGTGTTGCTTTTTTTTTTTCAGAAAATCTTGTTTATGGTATTCATTTGAGTTTCTTTCTTCACTCATTAGATGAAGAAGTAAGATATTCATTGTTAAGCCAGCATTCAGAGAGCAGATGATTCCTTTGCAATCAGAAGCAAATTATTTTTTTAAGTGAGTAACACCAATGTTAGGTTACAAGTTAGTCATGACTAATAAAAAAAATCTATTTTCACTGTAAATTAGAAAGCTGATTAAGAGACCTTCCAATGTTCTTGTCCTTCCTGGATGGGTTTTACCTTTTATTAAGGTCTGCCAGTGAAGAATTTGCAAGAATGATTTCCCTGTTGACAGATGTAGAAAAGCTTTTCTAGCCAAGCATGTTGAAGGCCAGAATAAAACCAAGCCRTTTATCCAATTTTATGCCTTATGACCCTTCTTTTCTTGTAACCAYTGGAAAATTCTGGTAAATAACACACACTGGAGCAATGTTCTACAGAATACAGAAAATTCCAGTCTATGCTGACTATGAAAGAAAGCCTGCAACAAAAAAAAAAAGTCTTTTACAGACGTGCAAAGATTTTAAGAAGAAAAGTCTGAGATGAAGGTAGAAACTTTTTGTTACTTCTGCTTTATAACTTGAAAATTCAACCTTTACCTTACAAAAGATGGATTGAAAATATACTTCACCAAAACACTGCTTTTCTGATTCTCAAGTAATCTAAAGCAATGTGAAATATACTGCCCTTTATCAGAAATATTCCCAAATTATTCTCCTGCTTGTTCAGAAGCAGCATATCTAAGTTATAGATAACTGTGTGAATAATTCCTTACTCTTCCCAGGCAAACACAATCAACAGCATTCTCGAAATTCAATTTAAAAGTAATTTATCTTGCATGAATATTCCAAATTCACAAGATTTCACATCAAGCTATTCCTGTAGCAYAGTAAATCTCCTACAGAAATTGTTATTCCAGTGGAAATGTTCCTGTGCAGAATAACTTACAAAGGTGTGTGGTGCAGTGTTTGTCTTTGCAGCGCTTGCGTGTGTGTGGTGGCTGGGAGAGCTGTGGGGAACCTGCTGGGAGTATAATTCACAACTGAATTTTAAATAAACTGTTAGAGAAAATAAACACATAAAAAGACAGCTTTGCAGGTGGCTTTTTCAAGCAGGTCCCATCACCTTACAGCCACCCTGACTTAGCTCGGAGCTCTCCACAGGAGGAAGTGGTGATTTCCCTGGGCTCAGATGATCTTTTGCAGGGAGTGACTGCACGACTTTTATGACCTGTGCTGCTTATTTATTTCTCCTTTCTCATACTTTATGCCTATTCAAGAGGTAGTTTTGTTTACTGCAAGAAAAATATGTCGCAGAGATACCTGAGACTAACACCAATGAAATGAGATATAAGGTTGATTCCTTGGTGATCTCACATTTATAGATACTTTTAATTGGGTTATGTTCATCCAAGGAGGGAGGAATAGAATCAGAGACAATCTCATTTCTATGGGTAAACTCTACCAGTACAAAAATTCAAAAATACCCAAAAAAACACCACTCCAGAATAAAATTGTTATTATGCCTACTATAATGAGTGGATTAGCACAAAACTGTTTTTTTGAGTATTATCTACAGAACACCTAACTAGTGGCAGATAAAATAGATTAACATTCATTGATATATGCATAAAATAAAAACACAAAAGCTGAAAATCATCATACCTAAGTAGCACCCATAACAGGAGGCCTGTATTAATATTTTGGGGATGTAAAAGACATGAAGGGAGATGGTTACCGCACCTTACAGAGTTTTGAATATTCTCAGAACACCTTTTCTCATTCAAAAATTAAATTTATTGAATATTTTCAGTATTTGAAAATATAACACCCACTTTATTGGTTTGCCCTTACTTCCAATTTTTGGCTCAGACTGCTGCTTTCTGTGAGAGAACCCAAACAATCATACCAGAAACCAACACAGMACTTGTTTTGTCACAACTGCTCACACCATGACCAGCCTAGGGTGGCTTTTCTGCACGTGACAGCACACACCACTCCCAGTGCAAAGTCCCTTCTCTCTACAGAAAAGGGGCAGTCTCAGCCCTTCAGTACTCTGCAGACTGGGGATGAGATGGGCACAAACCCATGGGAGATGAAGAACAACAGGAATTTGAAATCCGTGTGCCTGCTGTTTCCAGAGCACAACATTCAGAGRTGAAACTCAGGTACGAGCAAAAGTCGTGCTCTGATTTTATCACTCATTTTTAAGGTTGAGAGTATGTCAAAGACTTTGTTGTWGCTGCTGTGCTATCAAAACCACAATTATATTTATGCACACAGGCACAACACCTTTTAAGAATTTTCTGGCAGTGCAGAAACACGGTTTATACTCATTCATGTAGAAGTTGAGGCTCAGAGAATTTTTTTTAATGTTGCAATATCTTAGGAAATATTAGAAAATCCAAAACGAAAGACTGAACAACTCTCTTGCATCTCAGAGCAGCTGTTACCTGCTGGTTGTTATAAAGAGAAATCTCTCAATGATCTTAATGATCACTGCAGCAGAGTTTCAGAAGAATATTAGGTGGATGAGTCAGAATATTTACTCTGAAATATCTTTAATTAAATGACAAATATCACTACTGGCGATATTAACAGAAAACATACAAACTGAAACTTGAAAATCAGACTAATTTTCTGTCTGCAAAAAAGGCACCTGAGAAATCACTCAAAACTACTTAAACACTTCAAAGCTACAAAGTTCTTAACGCTGGGAGGCAACAAGAAGCTGTTGAGCTGAGGGCTACCAGCAGATCAAAGCCTGCATTCCAGGGTGATGAGGAGGACACAGAACACCACCTCTAGCACACTGCAGCCTGTGAGGCTGTCCCGGCCATATGGGCAGCTGGACAGTCGCAGCCTCAGATCCAAGGGAACCAGCACCGTTTCTAAGGAATGAGTTGTGGGAACACACCCAGCCCATCCCAATCCAGCAGCAAAGTGCGGGCACGACTCTGGAGGAAGCACAGTCAKTCATCACCAAAAGCTTCCTCTCACCTCTCTGGGTCACCCAACACCTCATGGATCCCAGCTTTGGGACACAACCAGGAAGTTCAGCAATGCTGAGGCTCAAGGGTGAATATTCAGGTTCCTGCCATTCCTTCCCCCTCAGCTGGAGAATGGAGTCAAAGAGCCCTTCCCGGGACACTGAGGGGTGAGGAACCTTCTCCTCTGGAAAACAAACATTCCCTAACACAGATTTATCATCCAGAGCCTCCATTTTGGGAAACCATTAGGATACAAAATAATTCTGAAATCACTCCCTTTTCTCGACTTTTAGAGAGGAATTGAATTATTAGGATCTATTCGGAAGGGATGTGACTTTGCCTTGGGATTTTAAAGCAGGAGTTTGTTTCATTTGCTACTATTTTCTATCTTACTTGATAGTTGAATTATCCGTGTTTCCTGAGTGCTACATTTTCATCCTGCAAGGGAAAAAAAAAAACAAAACACTTCTGTAGAGATCTGAGCTAGTGTCTCTTAAGCACATCATTTAATGCTAAATGCTCATTTCAACTAAATGCATTTTTCCTCTGCTTTATTTTATTCTCCGACCTCCACAACAGTTAGAAAATGAAGATTCTTTTAAATAACGCCCTTCACTAATGTCCAAACACCATGTAAATAGATGACTAAATGCACAGAATGTGCTCTGCTCACGGTGAGACACATTATTTATATTTACCATCAAAAAAAGAAGTCAACGGCCTAAAAATGCAGGCAAATAACATCAATAAACATGATGTTCCCACAGCTACAGTAGCAATGTTAACATAGCAGAAGCCTGTCTATAAAGTGAAAATAAATGACATAGAAAAGGCTTCAYGCAGGCACACATTCCAGATGAAATTTTCAGTGTGTGAACATATTGGACAAGCAGTGGGTCAGGCTGTGTAATCACATGAGCTTGGTTCCTAATGAAATTAGACTGCAACAGGAAAAATAAACACAAGTCGAAAATTCAGAAATATGACCATTGGGTTCTGATTATTTCTAAGACTCTCCTATTATTTCTCCAAATTCAAACATGAATCTCAAAGATGAAAATGTTTCTGACTCCACAAATTATTTCTAGTGCTGAATGTAAGTACAGAAATATCTAAGTATGACACAGGATATTCCAGGGTAGACAGGGACAGTTTTAGCTGGCTTATGGCCACCCAGGGCATGAATAATCACTATAGAATGTACAAGGAAAAAGCTCAGAAGTAACCTGAGTTTCAGAATAGGCTTAAAAACCTGATTTCAGTCTGTGAAAACTACAATATCTTCTCTCAGCTGAAAAGCCAGGTACAATTTTACACTTGGAATTAATTAATGAAAATGAATAGTACAGTAAGATTGAGGTAGTTTTCCCACCCAGTTTAAAAGCAATCCCCACACCCAGACAGTATTTCTCAATCCAAAGGAAATTTAATCTGAAATTACATATACCTAGGGTTTTCTTCTTGCCTTATTATGCTGTTTTCCAAGATGTAATTACATTATGGCAYTGAAAGCAGTTCTGTTTTGCACAGGTATTACCATTTTTATTAACCAAAGTAACAATGGGTATGTATCATTTACAATTAGTCCCTTTAAGTGTTTAACTAAACACCTCCGAAATTTTGGAAATTAAACCAGTAACAAAAAAACTATTATTTACTGACATGTTTTAATAGGATTAGAGCCCTGTGTGGTTTATCTTCTGGAATTATWTCACTCAAGACACTTCAACTGGTGTAAAATCCTTGACTAAGATGCATGGCCCTGCTGTCACGCTGAGCAGGGGCTCTTCACCTTATGATTAATGGGCAGCTGCATTCACTGGGTAATTTCAAAAAATGCAGAAACTTTGCAAGCAAATTAATGGCYTTCAAATCTCAGCCAAACAGCATGAACACAGATTTTGCAGGAAAAAAGTTATACTGCAGATAAAGTGGCACAGAAGTTAGAACAAGTTTAACAAATGTATTCATCATTTGTACTAGAAAATCAGTCTACATTTCAGCAATATTAATTTTCTACAGATTGCACTCTTGAAACGTGTCTTCCAACAAATATCTGAAATTTGTTTTCTCTGCTGGTATTAAAATCACTATTATTCCACTATGATTGTTTTYCAAACATTTTCTAAAATACTGTTTGCAAGCAACTCCCATAACTACAGGCCACGTCTATTCCCCTCCCATGTGACAGACTGATCTGGATATACAGGCACTCACAACCAGCAAACTGTAAAATTAGGAACAAAACGAAGAAACCCCACAAGACAAATTCTTACTAGAATTAAGCACTTTACAATAAAACTTCCTAAATTGTTTCTATTGTTGCACTACTGGATCGATTATTTCATGAAGCCCCAAATGATAGAAAGAACACAATCAAATTAAATCTGTGCCAGGGTCGCAGTTTCAGTTATATTTGCTATAACCCAGTAAAGTTTCATAACCCTCACTAGGAAAAGAACTGAACAAAAAGAATAATTTTTTAAAGTTCTAAGTTTACTTAAGCATCTTTTACTTATATACATGCCGCCTGCTCAGCAAATCACTTCAGCACATTTTGTGCCTCTATTTTTTTAATATCTCTATTTATGATCGTAAATGCCATCAGCAAAAATGGGAATTGAAATTACATAGTGAGGAGAAAATAGTCCCTGTTCTATATTTGAAAGATTAAAATTGAATTGCAAAAAAAGTGGCTTAATATTCATAGATGTTTCTGTTACTACAACAAAAACACCCAGTTTATAAAATCTATCCCAGGAGCCATATGCAATTTGTATTGATTTTACTTTCATAAAGTTGCTACCTCTTTATGATGATTTATAAGTAGATGAGTTAAGTATTTTAATATATATATATATATCTGTAAATGTCTACCCAGATTATTGGCTATAGGAAAGACCGCAAAGTTGGTTTTTTTTATGTTTTACAGCAATAAAAGACCCAGCAAATGTAATCTTTTCAGTTATTCCTCAGTCACCACACTTTCACATATTATTGGAGTTCAGCTAGAAAGAGCTCTTAATGCAGCCTGATATAAATAAACTTTAAAGCAAGCAAATATAACAATGCAGGTCACACATACACACTCATCTCTTTATAATGTGCACTAAGAAGCTTTTAGATTGTATAAACCCCAAATATTCCAACACCAATAAAGTTTTAAAGGTCTGGTCACCGGGAGCTGGGCTGAGGTATTTGTAAGTGAAATACAAACCATTTTATCTGCCTGAGGAGATTCAGGTTCTTGAAAAACACCATCCCATAGCCCACATTTTGAATGGACAAAGACTAGGAAAAATCTATAAAAACTTCCTTTTAGGATGCATTGATTATTTTAAATGGAAAATATTTCCTCAGACTCTCCAAGTCACAGAATTATTACCCTTTTTTAAAAACACGTGTGATGTTCCATTTTCTCCAGTCACTGGGGACTCTGACTGCCACAACTTTTCCAATATCACGGAGAGTGTCCTAGCAACTACATCTGCCAATTCCCCCAGGACCCTGGCACACATTTCTTCAGTTCCCATGGACTTGTGTAGGTTCAGGTTCCTCAGGGGGTCTCAAACCCAACTTCCTCCTAAACGGGAGGAAGTTGGTTTGCCCAGTCCCTGCCTTGAGGTTCAGGGGCTTGAGAAACGTGGGAAGAGTGATTGGGAGTGAAAACTCCCCAGCCTTCTCCGTGCTGTTTGCCACTATATTCCCTGTCTATTTACCCAGGGGTGGGTGGGTATATTTTCTTAATTCTTCCTTTTCTGACCAATGTCCCTGTAGAAGCCCTTCTTATTCCCTTCAAATTCCTTGACTAATTCCAAACTCCAGCTGTGCCTTAGCTTTCCTGATCCCATCCTCACACRCGCTGGCAACATCCCTGTGTTCTTCCCAGGACACATTTCCTTCTCATATTTCAGTTCCACCMGGAGGTCCTTAGTCATCTTCTACTACCTTCCCTGCCTGATTTCTCACACATGGGAATCAAGAGCTCTGGTGCTGTAAGAAAAATGTCTTTAAAAATCTGTCAACTCTTTCCTATTCCCTTATCCCTGAGGGCAGTTTCCCAAGGAGGGCCCATCCTGGGTTYTGAGATTAAAAAATACCCCAACCAAACCAGTCTGTGCAGTCAAGAATCCAGATGCAGCCAACCAGTGTCATCTTTAAGAGTTCTGCTGAGCTACAGCTAAAGCCAATGGGTTTTGGTTCATTACTTCCCAAAATAACTGCCCGTGCCTTAATCCCTTCCACAAATTGAATCTGATGGGTGCATTTGCCCAGATCTGGTAACACTTATGCTCACATTAAAGCACAGAAAGAGTCACTCTGAAAGGAAAATGTGACTGAATCCTTAATCTAAAACCTAGCCAACACTTGCTATGTGCATAAACTGGATTTACTGTGTTCCCTTTTCATTTACCTTTCATTCCAATSAACTGCCTGAATTCTCATCTTGTACATTATTCCTTGGTTAGATCTCTCCTTCTACTCAACAGATGTAGGAATAGTTATTGAGTTATGGCTGGTTCAGTCTTCATGAAGTTCCAGAGTGCAAAAGACTCCCAACTAAGCTACTCTGTTGCCACAGAGCTGAGAACTTTTGGGTTAATGCAATTAACAGGATTACTTTTGTTCCTTACCTTTAACCACACTGAAATTAAAGAGTTCAGCGAATGAACACTCTACTAGGAATCATTATTATTTATTATTGTACTCCTGCACCAATGGCTACCACTCAAATGGCCTTGCAAATGACACATACACATAAAATACAAACCTAAAGATTAACCCGAAGGTTGATAAACAAAAAGCACTCCTGAAAATGGTAAAGACATTACATTTATTGCTGAGCCATCAAACTAAAATATACCTCAATATAGCTTGCCTTTGCTACCAAASTGAAAATACATTTATAAATATAATGGATAACTTCACAACAATCATCCTTGGTACTAAGAAAAAAAAAAATTAAAATTTATTGTGGTCTGTTGTATCATATGAAAGAGGGTAGAGTTTAACTTCTACCAGCCCAGCAGACTTTACATTTCTGGGATTCTGATCCTACAGAGATTTATGCCTTGCCTAAATAGACTCACAGTTTGATATCATTAATACCTTTAAAAGAGAGGTGTTCAGACAACAAAGCAGCAGACTCAGACCAGCAGAACTACTTAGATTAAAAACTTTCTGCCAAGAACATTATTTTTAATTGAGATTAAAATGATTCACTTAAGTGGAGGCTTTTTGTTTCCATTATTTGGCAAATCTGATTCTGCTTGATTAAAAAAAAAAAAGGATCGGGTGGGAAGATTCACTCTGATCTTTCCCAGATTTCATAATAAATCGCCATCCCTTGGCAATCATTTACCTGAGTCAACTTAGTATTCTCTAAGTCAGCTGAGCTTTCTAGCCTTTCATAACATAAAATTAAAACAGTAGAAATTATTGATTAATGACAAGAATATATATGGCCAGCTCCATCATTTAATAAAGAAAAAAAATCCATACCATTAAAAAAATGGATTTGGTTCAGTGTCCATAAATGTAAAACGTGTATGCTTTACTGTTCTCTGAGGAATTTCTGATTAACCCTCTAGTGTGTGCCGTACTCAGCATTTTTGATTGAAGTTCCAGCATAGTTTCTCTTAAACAGAAATGTCATTATTCAAGAAGACAAGAAGTCATAAAGCATAATGCAATTCTGCACTGTCACCACAGGCAATAACCAATACTGTGAATTCAGGCAAACGACTTGCTGCTTAAATATAATTTCCTTACAGTGAAATACATCACACACACACAAAAAATGCTCATAAAACATCTGATAATTCAGGAGTCGAAAGGACTGGCTGCATTTGCCAAGTTACAGAGATAATGACACAAAGCACTGGCAATTACTGGCTTAGCCTTAGAAAAATGATAATATTGCTGTAATGCTCACAAGTCTGCCCTGAGAAAGGGCTGGATTATGCTCTTTGCACAATGTACAGTGATATTTCACACAAGTACAGAATTCAGGAAGGGAAACCAAAACCAGCACCGAGGCAACACAATATAAACACTGCTGAGCACAATCATTTCAATTAGCAGGTAAYCTACAGGCAAGTTTTGCTTATGACTTTCAGTCTATAAATATGATTTTACCCTAAAACAAATTCAGAGACGGATTTATTGATTAAGGAAAACAATTCATCCAGTGGTTGTAATTACGTTCACTGTTACCAGCTTGAGCAAACCCTGGTAACRAACATTGCTGTGTGACTGACACACCTCTGAAAAGAAAGGGATTCTTAACACCTTAACACTTAAAAATCTTATTACCTAATTTACAGATACAGAAAAATTACCATTCTGTGATTCAGATATTTGTACAAGTTAAACCAGGACTGAAAGTACATCTAAAACCTAAGGGAACAAACAGGCATGGAAAGACTTAATGAAAGATTTAAACACTTGAAGATGAAAATAAGCCAAATAATCCTGGGACATTCATTGACTCACTGCTAAAAATCTTAAATKTAATAAATATTAACATATCTGCAGTTATGTAAGCAATATACAGTATTAATTTCAAACTCAGTATTTCAAAATCATGAGTCACATAAAGCCGTGCCATAAAATTTGATTGAGAAGAGCCTTTATCCCACACAAAGTCCAGATGACTCTGGGAAACATCAATAAATATAACTCCTCTTCTAGCATGGAAAGTCATTTCACTAACACTCGCCTCGTTTGCTTGGAAAGTACTTGTGAGAACCAATAAAATCTTTCTTTGATTACAGTGCAATCAATAGTTTGTTTCGAACACAGGCAAACACTTTAAATCCCAAGATTTAAAATACATCTCCCTAGAGTAYCTGGTTGACAAATAACTTTCTTTCCCTGGCCCTTTTCTTAAGTGCCGTCCCAATAATAGCCAATCAATCACAGAATCAGAGAACAGCCTCAATTGGAAAGGACCCACACGGATCACCGAGTCCAGCTCCCGTCTCTACGCGAGACAATCCCAAAAATCCTACCATGTTTCTTAGTAAAGGATACCTGAAAGCATTCWCAAGACCTTTCCCAAATCAGATACCACAGCTCTGGTAAGGAGTCTGAAAATTTTCCTGACCCAGTATATTTGCCAATATCTCCACAGAAAGTGCTTCTCTTCCTTACAGTTGCCTCCTCATTAAAGATCCCCTCGTGGGAACTCAGACCAGTATCTTTATTCAAGCTGAGATCAGTTTTTGCATCCTTTTCAGACTGTCTTGAACTTCTGCCAACACAGCAATATTTACCCAACTAATTTAATATGACTGATTAATGAAAAAAGCATATAGCTCCCAATCCTTTTCATGTATCTAGTTTTAACACTTGACAGGAACACCAGAAGCAGTCCAGCAGTACAGTATATAAAGGTAATGTATATGGGCAGATATTTTCAGGTATTCTSATGAGTAATTGGTCTGTTGGATCAGTTATTTAAGTAGTTTTCTCTCAGGAAGCAACAGGCTATAACCACACCCAGTTTGGTTCTCCTGTTTGAGAGAGGTGTAAAAGTGAAGAAGGTCCTGCTGATGCCATGGMCATAAAGGGACAGAGGTAGAGGGAACAGACTTGCACAGTCTGGCAGGGAAAAGGCTAAGAAGCAACCTGACAGGAATCTGCAATTACTTGAAAATTAGCTGCAAAATATCAGTCAAACTCTCCTCAGCCACGTTAATACAACAAATCAAACCAGTTTGGTAGGATGAGTCTGGACATTATGAAAAAGCTTTGGTGGGTAATGTGTCATAGATTTTATATTAATTCCATCTTGGGAGGTTTTCCAGACTTTTCTAGATGAATCCATGACTGACCTGATTTAACACTGGCATTAGTGCCACTGTGAACCAAAGATCAGACTTGGTCACCTCCTGAGGTTCCACTGGCTCAATTCTTTTATGATTGTGGAATAACCTGTAGGACCTAGACTCATCCAGGCACCCACCATTCCATTCTGAAACCCAGCTTTTAAGGACARGGAAGCAATTTGAATAGATACTTACTATATTAAGAACAAGAAGAGTGTTTTAAACCACTGCAAGTGAGTGCAGATTGAATTCTACTCCCTGAAGTGCAATAGGGAATACAATCTAATCTCATTAGGTCAATAACATATTGTGCTAGTAAATCTAGTTTATTTTTTACTCTACTCTTACTATTCTCCATTGATTATTTTCATCATTTTGTCCATATAAATATGCTAGGTCACCCAGAAAACCCRATTACTGTAGTTAAAATTATCTAAGAAAAAACAAACCAAGTATTTACAGTTGCAGATAAAGAAAACCATCAAATTTTCACAGAAACTTCCAATAGTCTCTCCTGTAAAATGCTGTCATGAAAATTACCAAAATAAATCAGATACATTAATTTGTAACTCTGAATGAAACATATCCGGAGGATTACTCTTATTTCCTTACAGTTTGCAAGATAGTAGGAGAGCATTCTGAAGTGATTGGCTTTGGTTTCAAAATAATTTAGGGATATCACTCCAGCAGTGAGTGTTGGAATAACCCTGGTAACCCAGCCRAGGCACTGAGATCAGTGCAGATTCCTGCACCTCAGGTGTTCCACTGAAGGTGCCTCCTCTGAAGGAGGAAGGGAAACAAAAGAATTACAGCGAGTCATGTGGTTTGAGAGGTTCTAACCTTCATTTCCTTCATCAAATCCAAGTACCGTAAAAAAGCTCCTGGCGATCACTGCAAAAGCAGATTTTTGTTGTAGTAAATCATTGCTTTTTGCAGCCAGGAAGACTTGGCCTCCATGTTTTTGTATCTTCACCCTGTTACACCTCTCGAAAGTGGCAGCCAGCAGAGTCCTTATAGCCATGGAGCAACTGAGAAGTTCCAGCTCCTCACGAGTCAAAAGAATGGATTGACGGAATGTTGCCAGATCAGTTAAATACAGCCCAGCCAACCCTATGTCTCTTTTCATCTCTTTTTCCTTTCTGTCCTTGACAGAGGATAAGCTGAGGAATTCAAAAGCCTAATGTACTCACTACTGAAGCCCAGGAAGAGAAGCATCTCACTCATTACACATGGTCTCTGTGGTATTGTTTRTATGGAAGCAGAATATGGATTTGTTTTTTTCTCCAGGACTGATAAGAAGCAAAACATTCCATTTATTCTCAAGCTGGATTAAGTCAGATACCTGTTTTCTGATCTTCTACACATCTRTCTTTCATAGCTACCAGTCCTTATTACACACTTGCCCACCAGTATTGACTTATAAACAAAATAAAAATATTTCAGACTGAAATTATGATGATAGGAAAAAGTAATTTCAAACAACCCACGGCAAAATTCAGCAAAATCAGTAGTTTGGTACTTGGCTATAAGCCATATTTAAAACAGGTATATTTTTTAAATCAAATGGCATGTTTATACATTATCTTGTTTAAAATAATTAGCGACTGAAACAACGACCATATGTGGTCATTAGGATAATGATATTAAATGGAAATGCAAATTCTCACACAAAGAAACCTAAAGATCTTGTGAGGGAGCAATGTAATTAGGACACATGGAACAAATGGAACTGCCCTGTTAAGAATTTAAACCGGAAATATTTCAAGTAAGAAAACAGCGGTAACACTGGCATGGCAAATTTTGGAGCAGCGCAGATTTATTAAGAAGGGTATTGTCACAGAACTGCAAATGTTAGGTTTTGACATCTGATTGTGAAGTCCCTGCTCACGTATTTGTAACGAACAGCAGAGCAGCCTCCCGCGGACGGCGTAACCAATGCAACAGATGCAGCAGCAACGGTGAARCCCGGGATTGGCAAAGGACACAAAGCAGTGTGCTCCGTCCTTCCCCATTCCGGAGCACATTCACCGGGTCAGAGTGCCCCTGCCCTGCCCCRTMACCCCGCTGCTGGAAACGGGAGCTGGCAATGCTGACTTATGTCAGCGGTGGAATTGCGCTCCATGCTTCATTAGCCGGCCCACACAGCAGCTCAGGGCTGCCATGGAATCATATACCATCCTTACTATTCTCCGTTTCTCATTTTTATTTCACTGGGTGATGTTTTTTGGGCTGTTTTTTTTTCACCACCCTATTTTTCAGGAGGGAGAAAAATGCTTTGTATCCCGTTTTTAAAGCTATCCCCAGCAGCAATACCAACACTAATATTTTCACAGACCGTCTTCTCCCATCCACAAATTCTAATAATACGCCATAGAAACTTGCTTAAATGTTACACTTCATTTAATATCTTMAATGAACAGTACCGCTAAGAACAGAGAATTATTCTATTTCTGTATTTTTAATTATTTTCAGTTCATTTRTCTATGTAGGTTTTCCTTCATGCTAAACAGTATTTTCTAGTTTATTCAATAAACTATCCTACCAAACAGAATATTTCCCATCAGCAGCTGAATTGATCAGGAACTGATCASAGCTAGACAGCAGCACAGCACCGCCTTTCAGAGTTAGAGATTTACTTCCAACGAAGCCAATAGGAGCTTGTCATCAACATAATATTCATATTGCCATATTGAACATAATTTGGTCTTTAACAGAGTTACTCAAAATTATTAATGTCAGTATGCCTAGAGTTCATTTTAATATGCTCAGAAGTTACAAAAAACATTGCAATGAATGAAGAGACGCCAAGGCAAGCACGTATGAATGTGCATCACTTTGTGTATTTTTAAAATAACTGTCTATATATTTAATCTATCACAGCCATGCATCGTTCCACCAGCATTGCAACATAAATACTCTCTGCTCCCATCCAATASTTTCAATGAAAATCAAAAGAAAATCTTTATCAGTTACAGTCCTTAATTCCAAGAAAGTATTCTATATCACTATAATTCAAATTTCCAAAGGGACAATAACATTAAACCTCTGGAAACTTATCTCAGGGAAGGGCATCTATGCTTACTGAATTATTTTCATTTGATCCAGGTGTGAAGGGAGAGTCAAGAAACAATAAAAACTTGCACCCCATCATTAGGGGCATTTTTATACAGAAACATTTCCCTCAGAACTCTATTTCCATTTCCATGAAAGTTTCTGTACATGCCTCAAAACAATACTTACATATTCATTATAGAAAATACCMTTTCTGTTCTACAAATCAGGTTCTGAAACAGATCTGCTTGTTTGAACATTCTGAACTAAGTCTGCAAGAGATGGTCCATTTAAAATAAAAACAGARCAACAACAAAACAAAACAGGTTGTCCAGTTTATGTCATGCAGATAAAAGGGTGCCAAAAGATTTCAAACATGCTACAGAAGCAGGTGAGTCCTTCATAGCTGCAATATGCTTTTTACCAAGCTGTGGGTTTCCTATCACAATTGATTCTCCTGCAAGAGTTTCCAACAGAATTTTAAATAGATGAAACAAAAGTGTATTTTTCTGTCTAAGGTTTCCCAARCCTTGATTCAGCCCGGTGGACAAGGCTTGGGCCAACACCTTGTCACGGACACCCACGCATTAATAACTTGCCAGAGTTACTTGTTGGGGTCGTGCCCCACAGACAAGGAACCCACCTGACTGTCTGTCACTGGGCCAATCTGAAGCTGTTCTTTAAAACACGAAACCTTCACTACAAATTGTGCCTGTCTGATGTGSCAAACAAGGGCTCCTGAAATTAATGAAGCCACAACGTGTCACGACAGCGGGCACGGCAGCAGCTGTAACAATATGCTCCCAAAAAAAYGCTGGCATTTGATTTTCTTAAAGTCGACATCCTTAATCCTTAGCCAGGCTCTTTTCTTTTAATTTGATGCGCAGTAATGGAATTTTAATGAATAAGATTTTACACATCAGAAATTAAAGAAAAAAGACATATCGCTTTAAAAATATGCAATTCATTTGTAATTATCTCTTATGAAATAGTAATATATTTTATATAATAATAAGTGCAAATACACAGATGGTAAACAGCAGGGGCTCCTAAATAACATAGACCACAGCTTTAAATGCTTGTGAAATCCTTCTTCAATATAGAGTTTCATCAACAGCAGTTCCCACAGGAGGAGTAACTGGAATTTGCCTTAGCTCCTTTAAACTGCACCATTTCTGTGCACCAGCTGTCATCATTCGCAGAGACATTCAACAAGTTACCATGTCCAAACATCAGGAGCTTCCTGGCATGGATCTTTCACAGGGAATCAAGCTGCTAAAAATAGCATGAAGGYATTTAAATGAAAGGCCCCTCCCAACCTGTGGAAGAAGAATGAGGAACATTTCTCTAATACCATTCATATTCTTAATAAKGAGGCAACGTGGCAGCAGCATCACTCAGCAGGTCATCCAGGTCTGTTTATACAAAGCTGTGTCAACATTGGATKATTCCAATGAGTGGATCCAGTGGCATTACCCACAGCAGCAGAATTCTGTGTACAGGCTACGAGACATTATTAGGGACAACTTTTCTGCTCCTCCCTCCTCGTTCCCTCTCATTAACGCCGTAAATCCAACATGAGTTATAAGCACCATCTCTTGCTCCTGAGCAATTAACTCGTGTCACCATGCTACACTCACCAGTTCTGATTTACACTTAATGAGGACAATGTGTTAGAACCCACAYGCACCTCTGAGTAAACACAATGCCTTGTGGCACACTCATAATTGTGATACTCGTGTGAAAGTCAATATACATTAATTGAAATAGGTCCATGCAACAGAAAGAGAATTGTTACAATTGCATAAAGGCAGGTAATAATTTCCCTCAAATCAACTCAGGAACTCCAATCTCATATTAATATAATTTTCTGAATTATGAATAAAATATTTAGAATAYTACAAATTAAAATAAATTGAATTGTGCTTCCAAGCTGGTGTCTCAGTTTCAATTTTCATTGGCCTTCTCTTTTAATCTATTTTTATGAGATTTTCTTTCCATAATACAACGAGGACAATGCATACATTTAAACCGTATTCCCATCTTGATATATCTGTTATTTTACTTGTGCAGGAATTACAAGATTTATCCCATAGCTTACAAGTAAAAAYATATATTGGCTTTAAATGGACCTCTTCTGAATCTCGAACATTGATATTGTTGTCTTTACTAAAATTGGGTTTTTTGAAAGCMAAATGCAGGTTTGGGTTTTTATTTTAGTTTAATGGATTAAAGCCAGCTTAGGGCAACATGAGACCTAGTCAGGCTTCCTCCAAGGAATGCTCTTGGTGCAAAAAGTGAAAATTAAACCTGAAGGCTTGAGTACAAGGTGCGAAATGCAAAACTCCCCTTGTGTTTTCTCATCATCTTCGACTTCCTTGTTAAAAATTTATCAAACCTACCAGTTATGAATATCAAGCACTATCAAAATGCATGAGATTAGAACATCAAGATTCACAGCTTTAAGAAACTGTCAGCCTGAGAAACTGGATTTCTTCYTGCTGAATAACATGTGAACTCTCCATTTTGCCACGCTGGTTTTTAGCTGAGAGGAATACAGAACAGATGTTCAAGGTCTAYGGCCCCGTACAGGAACACCTATCACAAACAGCCCACAGAGGCTTCTCTAACAACAATCTGGGCTTCTTTTTTATTTAYTTCCTACCCTAATTGTGTAGGCTTCTAGCAGCCTGTAGCTGTTACCTCTTCTCTCAGGCTGAAGGCTTTTTCATTGATATTTTTAATTCCCATACACTATTGCTAGTTCCACTGCAAGGGAAGGACTGTCMTCAGTGACACACAGAGACAGCTCTAACTTAAAGCTTCTATGCAAGAGAATATTTCCAATGTAAATTTTTAAAAACATATTTTTATACATAGATACTGAGTGACAGACATATGTCTATATACATATTATATACATCTGCTATGTACTTATCTATATATGTTTATATATTTACATATAATTTTTTTTAAAAAGAAATTATTCTCGAAGACCTTAGGCATGACTTCATCCAGTATTATCACATCTAATTTTAATCCCAGTTTCAACAGCGACATGAACTTAGCTTTCCTTGAAAGTGCTTACATAGTAAATAGTACATCCAGATTACAGGATGGAGCAAAATATATCAAATCCAGCCAGCGTTTCTTCGGATATAGCACAGATACTTCCAAAGATGCTTCCCTAGATCCTGGAGCAGAGCACAGCTATGCTGAAAAACCAGCCTGGTCCATGTAAATACACAGAGCTCCACACCAGGTTATATTGTTCCAACCAAATGGCTCTCAAATCACTTTCTGCAAATCATTTAGGCCTCACCCTTTCAAGAGCAGAAATGCCTCAGTGCATGAGAGGTACAGACTGAAGCCCCAGCTTCCATTAGGAACCAGCTTCTCCAGCAGATACAAAGTTCAAACATGTAGCCATTAAAGGAATAAAGGTTGTGACAAAGGATCACAACAATACTGTAAATGCAAAAAATAATATTTTCATGTTGTTTCTAACTTATGTTAGAAACAGGAATTAAAAAAAAAATCCAAATCCATCTATGTATGAACCACTCTTGTACTGAAATTACACATTTTACAGTTATACAAGATTACAAGCAGAATTGCTTTGAAGTTTAGGGAAGTGACGTGATTTTTTTGAGGTTTTTTTAAGGTGGTGGGTAAGAACTAATATCACATGGCCCAAAATTGTCCTAAAAGCAACACCATACCCTCCCACCCCAAGCTTGTCTATATTTCAGTTTAATCACTCTTTTCAGTTTATTACAATAACATTTGCAAGGCACTTAGTTTGATATGCAATGTTAGTCTCTCCTTAAGGAAAACACAAGCTTCAAATACCCATTAATTTTGAAAAACTAAAATATAAGCATTTAAATTACCTTGCAACTCCCATTTCTTTTCCTAAACAAGACCTATTTATTCTGTTAAAATATTATTTTAACCTTTCCACCAGTCTGGTATCACCTATGGGATATACACTAATTCTGTGATACTATTAATAAGCAAACCAATAAACCACAGTAAAAAAAAAATCCTTAGAACACCTCCTTAATCTAAATGAGTCTTGTGCTCAGTCTAAACTTCAAACTCAGTCTTGGATTTCCATGACAAATGCCAGCCACATTTAGGCTGCTGGTATTTCTGTGAGGTGCTCAGATGATGACCTTTGATGAGGTTTGTTTCTGGAGGATGATAAATTGCATTGCTGAAGGCTTACAGTGTTATGCAATTACTACCAGCTCTCTGATTATTTTTTCTTTTGATATTTCCAAACTTTGTGGAACTTTCTGGAGCCAGTTCACAGGCTATTGCAGGCACCAGGCTTGCATTTCCATAATTATGTCTAATATTGCTTTCATTCATGTCTTTCATGATTCCATAATCGTGTCTGCTAATGTCAGAACTATGCAATTAACTGATACCAAAAACCATATTTTATTCCAGTACTTCCAATAGAGAAATTGTGTTTTCCTTTGCCAAATAAACTGAAGAGTGTTTCAACCACCCACCCAATGAGCACAGTCTGCTAATCTCCAATAATAATGAAATAATGACCGAAATTTAATGGTACTTAAACACCTCTAAAGGACTAGAAATGCACATACAAATCACTCACATACAATCACTCAGGCTGTTGGAACAAAACAAGTCTTCCCTACCAAGTGTAGCTATTTACTCCTTCAGGCCTTGTCTCCCCTCTGCCGAATATTAAACTAAGACATGGAATAAAGTTTCCAACCAGCCTGCTTCTGGCCTAGGAGATGCAACTGTTCGTTGCATCAGTGAAGTTAACACAGTTAATAAAGCTTTAAAGCAGGGATGTGAAGCCTTGCCCCCAGGATGGTGGAAGCCTGTGCCATCTCACAGTTTTCCTGGTGTGTACTTAGGGGTTGTACCGAGCAGCTCTGTCCACAGCCAGATTTCTGTTCAAACACTGCCCAGGCCATGTTCATCACCCACATCTGTTCCAGTACATCTGTCCAAAGYCCACACAAACTCAAACACCACAGCTGTAAAGTAGTTTGTAACTGCTGGAAGGACTTCAGTGGAGACAGAAAGATGCCCAGACTTCACTCAACTACATAAAAAAGGTAAATTCATAGGGATGCAGCAATGCCTGCGGTAGCTGTGTAGTGCTCACAGAGGTAGGAGGATAAAAGGGAAGTGCAAATTCACGCTGACAAATTCAAGTCATCATCACAATAGAGACAATGAATTTCTTTGATTACTTAAATATGTTTATGATGTACACTAAACCAAAGAATATTCTTGGAATTTACCTTTATCTTTTGCTGTTCAAACTTTTCAGACCCAGCAGTATAACACACATTTTGATTTTATAAGCAAGTTCCTCACCTATCTGGTTCTGCAGTTTATGTCCCACCTGTATCTGTTTTATGAATGCCAGTGGGCTTTAAATATCCGCTGCACTCCCTTCAGCTCCTTTCCTCTCCTTCATTAAACACATTCCTGACACTTTTTAGGACCTATACTGCACTCACATAAAGAGGATTTATGAATAAACATGTGAGATGAGCTCCTGCTCACCCAGACTGACATCGAAACGCAGCAGCAGTTCATATCTTTACTTTCAGGGTCGGGTGAGAATTCCCCATGGAATATGCACTATGTAATACTTGACACAAACCTAACATTCCTTTTTGATTTACAAGTGTGTTCTCTGCAAAGTACAAATAAAAATACACAGCCTTGCAATATAACTCTATGAAATGTTGGAATTAGCATCCATGTGTTCCTGCGCRCTGTGAGCTGCATCAACTGCTTGGCTGTTTACAAATTCCAAGCAATCACAGCTATGTACATTTGTATTAAATTAATTTGTCAACCACACTGCTCTTCTGCTTTATTCAAAACCCATTTCCATGTGACTTGAGTAGGCTCTCACTGAGACTATTTTTTTCCATCTGTAAAATCCGTAATGTACAGATTAAGTCATTTTTAATTACAAACTAATAACAAACTAATGGTATAATTTATGTGGTAATCTAATTTGTCATTTGAACACTGTAGAAAGTAACAGTAGCTGCCAAGCAAGACATCCTAGAAAATTGTTGTAATACATATTTAGATAACTGAAACCTCATCATACTATTCCAAATGAAGAATTTATAAGGAATACAGAGCAAATGACAACAGCACAGTAAACACAAAAGCACAGCAACTCTTTGAAACTGAATTGCAGACTATTTCGGTAATATTTTAAGAGTCAATGAACTTTCTTCTACTCTTTCAACATTTATCTTTCTTACATATTTCAAATCACTCTCAGGCTCTACATCCCATGTTGTGAGATACCTGGAGCTAGAGGTAAAATCCACAGGAGTGAGAGACACCTCCCATCCTGCCCAGCCTCAAAATGAGGTGTGATAAAGAACCAGCCATGTGAGACATCTTAAAAGGGTGTAGGGTTCATTTCTTCAGCATACATAACATTTTCTTTAGCCTCGGTTTTTAAATTCRGCATTTAATTGTAAGTTATGTGCAACAATAAAAATTATGTAACTGCTGTTTTGAGTGGGTTAGAGGTGTGTTTGGGCATAAAGTGAGACCGAGATGAGATGTATGCAGAGTTGCGAAGGCAAAAGCACGAAAAGCAGCACTTCTAAGTGCAAAGTGAGAGTCTGAAAAAGCYTTTTCACGAAACCACAAAGTTGTGTTAAAAATTAATTTTGGCAAATATTAGAAAGTTGTGCATTCTAGAGCAGAAAGCTTCAGCTGAGTCTGCAGCTCATCAGTACCTAAAGCACTGTCCATAAGATTCCTAAATTCAGAATATTTGTTTTTTCTTTGGTTAATCACTTCCAAGAACAAATGTACTCTTTGCCTTCTACTAAATGGTCAGTCTTTATTGAAAATACTATTTTGAGTCATTGATCTTTACTTTGTTTTGTGAATTTTGAAGTGGTTTGGTTTTATTTACTATGATGTTACATAACTACTCTGAAGTAATAAAAATGTGAAATATGACACTGGAAAGAATGTCAGTATGGTTTCAGTAAAAAAAAAAAAAATCTTCAAATGTGTTATAGTGACTTAGAACAAAAGAAAAATGTCACCATCCTCTAAACACCTGGACAGGTATTCATTTCACTGCTGTTAACATATTTCCTTAACTTCAATACATCATGAATTGGCCTGAAGGCTTTGATCCCATGCATGTTATATAGATAAGTTTATTAAAAATTGCTGAACCTGAAAACTTCAATATCTCAAGACTGTCTAAGGCATTTTCTAAAGCTATGCTGTTTTACCAAGCACCCAGCTACTGGAGAAGGAACTATGCAGGTACTGCTCAGCTTACTTGGCAAAACAACCTGAGCTTCTCAGATCCCTTAGCTTTCTTTCACGGATTGAATTCTCCATGAGAAGGACTATATATGAAAATACACTTTCAAATTCCTCTGTTAAGACCCTCATTCACACACATTTCCAAGAAAGAAAGATCCAACCATTGAAAAGGCATCACAGCAATCATCTGAATATAATTTAAAATTTTAAGCAGAACTTTTGGGTCCAAGAGCATTCCACACGGTATCTCCACTGCCAACATGAACCTGTACATTGTGCCAACCTGTATAAAACCAACTATGGCAAATATCAYGTTATTCCATTTTGAGCAGTTTCCCACATTCTTTACATTTAGAAGTAGACTGAAATGAGAAAGGCACTGAACAAGATTTATGTTTACAAAAAACAGAAAACTACAAAATATTTTACTTCCTTATCCCAAAAACTATAACAAGTGAAAGACTTTAAAGAAAAATAATTCAGTGGATTTTATTTATGTGTATATTTGCACATGGAAATTAAGATATATATTATATGCTCTTTATCTCCWTTAACATACTTACATATTCCTCAAAAAAACCCCCAAGAACAAAGCGTATTTTTTTAGGAGGTTTGATTACTTATTTCAGTCTGCAATGATGCAGCAATAAATTGATCAATGGCACTGCTGAGTATCACAAAGTACTGGGTGTACTTGCCTGATTCAGTGTTCAGTCAAGTAAGTAGAAATCAAAGAATGTTGTTAAGATGTTAATCAGACCTTTGCCCTTCACGTTCAATACCACAACTTTGTTCTGTAAATTCCTGGAAAAACTGAAGTTTTTGTCTTAGAGAAAAAACCTGAAACTTTCATGCTGATTACAGACTACACTGTATTTTAAAATTGTATTCAATTACATAGCCAAAATACATAGTAAGAAATGTTTGGCCTGTGGAAGTGGAAAAGCTTCAGCGGGGTATAAAATTCAATGTCGTTCATCTTTAGTTTAGTTCATAGTTAGCAGGGGCCCTCCAAAAGCAAAGACGACTCTTTCTAGGGCAAAACGAGGCACGAGGGTCAACAGGACCAAGAGCCTGGCACTGCCCTTTGGCCACAAGCAGCCCCTGCAGCTGCAGGCTGGGGCAGAGTGTCCGGAAAGGGAGGGAAGGGAAGGGAAGGGAAGGGAAGGGAAGGGAAGGGAAGGGAAGGGAAGGGAAGGGAAGGGAAGTGAAGGGAAGTGAAGGGAAGGTTTGGGAAGGTTTGGGAAGGGAAGGGAAGTGAAGGGAAGTGAAGGGAAGGGAAGGGAAGGGAAGGGAAGGGAAGGGAAGGGAAGGGAAGGGAAGGGAAGGGAAGGGAAGGGAAGGGAAGGGAAGGTTTGGGAAGAGAAGG